>CM034305.1:92002055-92459303 GCA_019925795.1 Dendrobium chrysotoxum | reverse complement strand
CATCATAAAGTATTTGCAGGTCTCACCACCATCTTATGGAATTTTCCCTTAAGTTTGAGGGTGACTTTTCTATCACACAACAAGCCTGATGCATTCAATTAAATAATAAATAAACTAAATTAATTTTTAAATACATTTTTAGTCATGTTATACACCTTTTATATGATGGAATATTTGCAAAGGTAGATGGATATAATTATTTATCAGCCAAATATTATATGAAAATTTCACTCACCTACGCATAAATATGTTGAACATAACATGTATGAGACTTTAAAAAAATTATAAAAAGGAAAAATGATTTAACCAATGTATTTTGTATGTTACAAAGAATGCTCTTCTGCAATTGAAAAAGACATTGATATCAAATAATAAACATGAACTATGGAGGAAGACTTTATCGGTGAAAAAATGTGGAGCTTTGAGGCCTTTGAGAAGTCACCAAGGCTTGCTCTCATTCTCCTAATTATACAAGGGGAGACCAGCAACCAAGAGTGTGTGTATTAGTCATGGCAGAGATGCTGGGCATCAGGATTGATGTTCATGGTGATCACCTAGCTTATTAACGACGATGGGTTTTGACGATAAGCCTTAGCATTGGTATCGATGGGGGTGTCAACATTGGTATTGATAGTGGTGTCGGCAATATTATCAAAGGAGGGTGGAACCTTGCTAGGAACAAGGGGTATCAATATTATTAATGACAATGGGTGTTGGTGTTCATGTCAACAAAAGCGTTGGCCTTGTGACAATTGGGTTCGTATGCCTTGTACACAACATTGAGTGTCACTACTAGTGTTAACAATAAACATCAGCCTTATTAGAGACAATGGGCATGGCTATTTGTGTCAATGTCATGCATTTGTCTTATTGACAATTATGGGTGTCATCCTTGGTACTATTGGCCGACAACAGCTTTGCTGTCAAAGAAGAATGTCAGCTTATAAGTGACGAAGGGCGTCAGCATTGGTGTTATTGTCAACATCATGTGTCAATTCAACATCATGTGTCAATTGTGATGTCAATATCAGGTGGCAGCAACTACTAGTGTTGGGTGATTTCATATAAAGCTTTGAATTCTCTCTAAAATTCTTGTTATGGCCTCATCCCAACCTCCATTACCTAAAAATCCGATAATTTTTAGATTTATGAACAGAGAGATTCCACTCATTTCAACCATAAATCAAAACACTACACTAAATTTTATATATCAATCTTTCTTGATGATACACTATTTTTTAAAAATCTTTTGTCTTGAATGATTTAAAAATTGAGCGATCTTGCACTATTTTAGGTGTTCATTTCAGGTATAAACACATAAGATTCGAAGATCATTAGACCCCTCAAAGGACATCGTAAAGTTTCTAATCATATATTTGAATGCTTTATTTAGATCAATTTAAACTCGAATTATAATTTTTTATTATCTCATTAGATTTGTCTTATCAAAACATTCATTTTGTTTATTGAAAATAGAGTTCATATGGACTCAAAATTGATTTAAAAGTTTTTTTATTCAAATAGTTATGTGTTTCGAGTTCCTAGAGTAATGTCAAGATTCTTGATTAATCAAGTAGATTTTTCATTGGCAAATCAACTTTCAAAGAAGTTAAAAAAAAGTTAATTTTTAGGTGATTTAATAAAAAAATAAATATATTTTATATTAAGAAGTGTGCAATTAATTACTCTTATATGAAGGGACAATTACATACATAAAATTCAAACTTTAATCATTTACAAAACCAACACCTTCCTACCTCTTTTTTAAATCTTCATCCAAATATCAAAATTTACAATAAATCCATTACAATATTTTTCTATTGTCAAATTCCCAATAATTTGAGCCTAACAAGCACATATATATGAGGTTATATAGTTCCAAAACTGATGAGTGTTAGTTTTATAAATTTATATATTTTACTATTATTTATGTTATTCCCTCTTGTATAAATTATAACCCATATTTTGTTGGATTTCTCTGAGAAATAAAGCTCCACCCTAAATGTTAGCATACATTTCATCACATATAACTCACATTAAAAACAATTTTGTAATAATATTATCTCATTTCTCTTTGCATTTACTTCCTCAATTTGTCTTTTTTTCATCTTGATAAATTATAAAAATATACATTAAATTAATTGGACCTCATATTAAGTATTTTTATTAGCAAAAAAAAATCTTTATTCAATTAATCATGTGTGACTAATTTTTTAGATTAGAATATTTTCTCATATAAAAAATTAAGCAGAGAGGGAAAATATCTATTGAGAAATTTAAAATTTTGATAACAATCTTTGGGATAGTTTTCTTAATTTTCATAAATATTAATTTAAAAATAGGAAATAATATTTTATTAAATTAAGCGCTCATAATATTTTATAATTTGAAAAAAAAAAATTTATTTCATAATTTTAAGTAATATATTTGTAAATAAGCTTCGTAAGTATTAATCTATCTATTTGGATATACTTATTTTTAGTCTAAGAAATTAAAATTTTAAATACTAGAAAATTTTTTGGGGGCAATTATATAAATCAAATATCTAAATCTTAATTATTTCTAAAATTAATACTCATTTATCTCTTTTTATACTTCTCATATAAATATTTAAACTCATAAGAAAATTATAATATCTATAAATTTGATAATGGCTTGAGTTGGGCAACAATTCATCTAATCTCTCCTTATATTGAGTATATGAGGAGATCTATTATATATTTTTAATAAGTGATAGATGATATAAATAATATAAATTATATATTAAATATATAAATTTTAATATTTTGAGTGTTATATATATATATATATATATATATATATGTAAATTTTTTCTTAAATAAAATTCTCCTCTAGACCTCTAGTACTTTGCTATTATGTATAGGGACATAATACATTCTTCCCTCCTCCCTTCTCTATGAAAAATCGCTCGCTCTCTTTCCTTCTTCCCCAGCCCTGTCTTCCTCTTCCTCTTCATGTCTTCCACCTTCCTAATGCTTAAGCAAAGTCATATTTTTTTCTTTTCCCATTCCTACATAGAGTCAATGTTGAAGTGCGAAGAAAAGGATTTGTTAAATATCATGTCTTGCTCTTCTTAGCTATAGAAAAGCAGCGGCGGCGATTCGCCGTAGGTCATACGAACATTGCCGTGAACATGGAAATGGAGATCCAACCGCCAGCGCCAGCCCTGCAGATCCACCATCTCCCTCCCACCTCCTGCGACCGCCACCCCGGAGAACCAGTCATCGGATTCTGCGCCTCTTGCCTTCGCGAACGTCTCGCCGGCCTCGAAGCAACCGAAGCACCCCGCAAATCCACTCGACCGCGCTAAAGTCCATCTTTTTCCGTCCCTCCGGCACTTCATCGAACTCATTTCACCGGCCGGAGCTCCGGCGGTGCAAGTCCTTCTCCTCGTCACGCGCCGCCGCCACCGCTGTCGAGCCCCAACGCAAGTCCTGCGACGTCCGTGTCCGGAACACTCTGTCATCTCTGTTCCACCAGGACGACAGGGATCGCGGATGCCCTAATCTTGGGTTTCCCCCTTCCATTACCGTTCCGAGGAGGAACAACGAGAGGATATCGACGAAATCGTGGCTGCAACAGACGAAGAGATGGTGGAGGAAGAAAAGGAGGAGCCTTTGGCGGAGATGAAGCCTATGAAAGATCACATAGATCTCGACTCTCAGGCGAAGAAGCTCCCGCCCAGAGACCTTAAAGAGATCGCTGGAAGCTTCTGGCTTGCTGCTTCCGTTTTCAGCAAAAAGCTTGGAATTTGGAGAAGAAAGCAGAAGCTCAAAAAGAAGCCAGAGAACGGAGTCGACACCTTCGGCCGGCGTTCATGCGACATCGACCCAAGGTTTTCCCTTGACGCCGGCCGTTTCTCCTTCGATGACCCTCGCTTCTCTTGGGACGAGCCTCGTGCTTCATGGGACGGTTACCTCATCGGCGGCGGCCGAACAATGATTCCTCGGTTGCCGCCGATGCTGTCCGTAGTCGAAGACGTTCCGACCGCGGTCGTTCAGAGATTTGACGGCGAGATCCCCGTGGAGGAGGATTTGGTGGTTCCAGGAGGAACATTGCAGACGAGGGATTACTATGAAGGCCGCCGTCGTAGCCTGGACCACTCTAGCTCGACTAGGAGGCAGTCATTTGAGACCAATGAGGTCCTTCCCTCCTACCATGGGAGCAAACATGAAAGAGATTCCAGAGAACTGTGCTCTGAAAGCTTTGACTCTGGATTGAGAGACCAACAATCAAAGGTACCGCCTTTGAAGAAGTCGCGGCGGTGGAGCAAGGCATGGAACATTTGGGGGCTTATTCACCGGCGAAACGGTGGCAGGAACAGAGCAAATGGGGTGGAGAGGTCCTTCTCCGAGACATGGCCAGAACTGCAGGCAAACGGGTATTCTAGGAAGCTTTTCAGAAGCAATAGCAATGTGAGCTTAAGAAGTTCAGCTTCAGGCAATGGTGGATTTGGCAGTATGCATAGGAATGGTTTGGAGAGTAATGGTCATAGGATGAAGAAGAAGAAGGAGGTTGTCTTGGAGAGGAATCGGAGTGCGAGATATTCGCCAAGCCATTTCGACAATGGATTGCTGAGGTTTTACTTGCCACCGTGAAAGACGGACGGAGAGGGAGAGCCTGGGGGGAGAAACAAGTATAACAGCCCTCATTCCTTCACAGGAAGCATGCTGAGCTTGTATTGAAGCTGGATATAGCTTGTATCAGGTTCCTGTTTTCTGTCTGGTTGTTATGAGAAATATTTCTGGTATTGGTTTTCTTTCTTGATGGAATGGGATAAAATGTGCATTTTGGGCATGAATATCTACTTTTTGGTTCAAAGAATTTCTTTCTATTATTTTGAAATGGAGTTGCTTCTATGAAAGTGATCGCTGGTAAAATACTGAAACTGATCTCCTGGTATCAAAGATTAGGCATTTTAGCTCTCTGCAATAATGGAAGCTTGGGAACTTACAATAGTCTATTTTGTTCCTTTAGGATGAACAACTAAATTCTGGATGTTTGGTAGATTTTTGGCTCATCTGTATGGCTAATTTGGTTGTTTGAACTTTGAAGGCATGTTTATGAAAAATAATGAAGTTTTGCAGGTCTGTCATTTGGTTGGAAGCAAGGTTTGTTCTATTCTAAAATTCTCTGTTTCAATAGTTTTGTCTTTTTCAGATACTATATTTTAATTATATTTAAGACATAAAATAATGAAATTATCTAATTGAAATTTAAGTTATAATCATTAATTCAAACGTGCCAAATTTCAGAAAAATTCTTCTTAAATGTAATTTTATTTTCAAGATCAAAATGATTTTGAATTTGAAATCCTAAAATCTGATTTGTAAAATCCTAGCAACAAAATGCGCCCTTTTGAACTCCATTTTCTATTATTTGGTGTTCTAGCTTTGTGGCCTTCATCTTGCTCATCAAGTCTGCATACTTCATGAAACGCCTTATTCCTTGAGATTGCATCCATGATAGATGGCTAATATTGGACTGGAGTAGATTGTCTAGAAGGAAAAACAAAAACTAGGTGAGGACCAATCTCTGTTGATGGACCTCACTAAATTCAACCTCAGAAGACCAATTCTCTTATGCCTCTATTGACCACATGATCTCATTCAAATTCCTGTTTTTTAAGAAATTTTTATCGTAAATTGTTTGCCAATCTTGTCATCATGATTCATGCCAAGATATGCTATTGCATTTTATGTCTCTTTGCTTATATTCTGTATGTTCATGGAAATACTCATGTACTGTTGTTCTTGAAGACCACACCACCATTATCAATGGCACCTTGTTCTGTTCTCAGTTAACGTCGCTGCAGTATTCCTGATTTTCATCATCTCTGCTCCTTGTTTTTTAATGCTCTTTAAGCTATCAGGCCCACCTTAAAAGCATAGAACTTTAACAGAGGCTGATAGAATGAAACAAACTTATCAAAATCCAAATCATTCTGAAGCCATCAGGTCCTTTTCAGGCGTTAATGGCTGGTTTTGTTGGAATATTTGTTATGAACTGGATTGTAGTTTACATCTGAACTTTAGTTGCAAAGCATGCAGGAGTGAATACGTAAAGGAGTGTTCTTTGGGATGAATTCCTTGATCTTTTATTTGATTGTTGGGATAACAAAGTATTTTCAGCACGCTTCAAAGCAATTTTGATGAATTTCAACAATGTTGAATCTACTTCGAAATAAATTTAACATCTTGCCCTGAAAGGATTCTCAGAATCTTTTTCAAGTAGGCTCCTATATTCCTACTGGACAACAAGAAGCCTGAACAGCTAAGCTGCTATCTGAATCTCTAATTGAGAATTCACAGGCTTAGCGTTAAGTAGAACAGAAAAAACTTCTGTGCTGTCAAAATTTCAGATCAATTCTCCAGAGCATTTGAGAAATGGGGAAATTCATAAAAGTTTAGCAATAAAGAAGTTAATTTGATGTTCAACAGCTTCTATGTCGAGAAGTTTATTACTGTGTAATGCAAGGATCAGCAGTCTATGTAGCTTGGTTGTACAGAAAAGGACTGAAGACCTAGCTAGGCCCTGCACAGACATGAGGACGGGTTTCATGTCATTGAATGGGAGAAGCTAAGGACCAAAATGCAAGAAAAGACCCAGAGGAAAGTCCTAATGTAGTGCTAGTGAATAAGTATGTCCCTACTGAGATGATGTTTACTTGATCCTACATTGAACTTTGCACGCTCATGCCGTTCCTTGTTGAGGGAAGAAATTCTTAGTGCTGATCTCCCATTCGAATCCCCTAATATGCAAAAAAAAAAAAACTTTGCGAACTTATAATTTCCTGCTTATTTTCTAGAAAATCTCAATAGAGAAGCTTGTGTCAAAGCAGGTTAATAGGTCGGATTTGAGTCTTACTCGAAATAGGCCTATGTTGAACTTATAGTTCAAACTCTTAGACCCAAATTCTGTTGCAAATCTGAATTTAGGGATTACAATTTTGATGATAACAAATATTTTTGTACTCTACTTTTGGTTAACTAATATTCAGGTACAAAAGATTAAATACAATTAAAGCCAACTCAAGATCGGATCCATATGTGTCTAAGTTGTAATTTTTTCCTTTCTTGAGTCAAATATAATGTAAGTGATCCCCTAGCTAAGTAACCTTGCACACACACACACTCAGGGGGAGAGTTTTTAGTGAGTTAGAGTCTCTATTTTTCAAATTTTGTTCATATCGAGAAACAGAAAACCCTAATTAGGGCATGCATGATAAGTCAATTTGATTAAGCAGATCGTTCTAGACGATACCCATATCGTACAGGATGATTTGCTCAAATCAGAAAATTCTCAGCCGCCAGATTAAGTTAGACAAGTTTTTATTTTTAAAGATTTGTTCAGATCGTCCCAGATCGTCCGGGACGATCCTTGACAATCATATCTAAATTAGTCTGATGATTAAGGAAAGTAATTAAGGTTTAATTGATTCGATCATATCGTCCTGGACGATCGCAAGATCGTACGAGACGATATATTAAAAATCCTAACCGTCCAGTGTCTTTCACATGTACGTCCAGAGCTGTGTGCAGGACGATTTTGTGGTTTTTGAACTAATCGTACAGGACGATGGACATATCGTCCTGGACGATCAAGTCATTTTGAGATCGTCCAGCACAAGTTCCCCTAGACGACCAGAGCTGTCTTCTGGATGAAATTCCTGATTTACACTAATCGTCCCGAACGATCGCAGAATCGTCCCGGACGATCTGAACAAACATTTGTTTTTATCGTCCAGAGAAGCCTGATTGTCCAGACTAAAACATGTGATTTTGAACTGATCGTACAGGACAATCTTTGACGACTAGTTGAGATTTAGGGCAAATTTTTAGCCCTCCTATTTAATATCTTTTTCTTCCAACAAGAAAAATCTTTTGTCACTTTCCTTTCCAGAGAAAATCTTGAGAGAGAGAGAGAGAGAGCTTGGGAGAGAGAGAGAGGATCTTGTGAGGGGGAGTTTGTGAGGGATTCACAAAGGTTACTCCAAGCAAAGATATAAGTCGTCTTCTCCGATTGTCGTCTCTTGTCTTGTCAGTGTTTTTCTGTGGGAGGATCGTCCGCAAGAAGATCGAGGTTCTCTGCCTGCTTCAGGAGGAAGCGAAAGGAGTCTGGGTTCTTTGCCTGCTTCAGGATGAAGCGAAAGGAGTTCAGGTTCTCTGCCTCACCGGGTTGGTGGAAATGAGGTTTTGTGCAGGCATCTCCACCTTGCTGTGGGAGCAAAAGGAGAGTCACTTAGTGTTAGTGCAATACCCGGAGGGGAGGCTCCGGGGAGTGGACGTAGGTCAAGTTGACCGAACCACTATAAAATTTGGTGTGTTCTTTCTGATTATTTTATGCACTTACTTTTCTGTTGATGATTGTGTGATTGTGATTATTATTCTTTGATCATCGTTGAACATCTGCAAATCATCGCGAAACTATAATTGTTATAAAACATTCAAAAAGAATTTTTTTTAAATCGTTGTTTGTCCACGAATTTTTAAAATAACCAATTCACCCCCCCCCCCCCCCCCCCCCCCCTTTGGTTAACCTCAGGACTAGTTCACAAGGGCTTTACATCCCTATCGAACTTTCAAATCCAACCGGCCGATAGCTTGTTTGACCTGACCCTACCTATCCCATTTATATTTAAAAATTTTGATTTTAAGCAAAGTGAGTAGTGCAAAAATGTGGAAACATCAATCCAATATTTCCAATAGTACTAATTAACAAATATTAATTATGAAGGTTTTAATATATAATGTTTTATCAGATAAACATTCATAATTAGAAAGATAAATTTGATGCTACATAAAGCACACCCATCAACATGAGTTTAAACATGTCATTTTTTATTGACGGGTCAACCCAATAATGAAACAGGTTGGGAAATGAAACACGAACTTGACGGTTTATTAAACGAGTCAATCTGAACCCAAACATTTTAGATAGGGTCCAAGTTGGATTTTCATATCATGTCATTTATTGACACTTGTAAGAAGCCACATTATCTTTTGAATAAATGATTACTTGTGAACTTTTTTGGTGTAGTGAAATAATGGATGATATGATATTTGAATTAAAATAGTTTATTTAACAATATATGATAGTTATACAATAGTTATCTACAACAACAACATCAAGCCTTTGTCCCACACGTGGGGTTGGCTACACGAATCCTTTTTCTCCATCGTGTCCTGTTAAAAGTCAAATTCTCAAATCTAATAAAGAAAGATCATTTCTAATATTTTCTAACCAAATCTTTTTAGGTCTACCTCTATTAACAGAAGTCAAATCTAATACCCTACTTTCCTAACCTGGTCATTGGAAGGCCGCCGTTTAATGTGACCAAACCACAATTTATCTAAGATAATATATTTTCTTATCAAGCATTAAAATTAATAATTACTTCCATTTTCATCTTCCTTTTTGGTTTAAGAAATTATTCAGTCAAGTTCTTAAATTGTGAGAAGAAACTATGGCACAATTATTTATGGAGTTAATGATACAATAGTTTTTTATATTAGTTTATTGTATTTTTAGCTCTTTAATATTATTATTATTATTATTATCATCATCATCATCATTATTATTATTATTATTATTATTATTATTATTATTATTATTATTATTATGCACATATTTATTAATGTGTTTATAATATTAGTAAATTCAATGCAATTTGCACATTTTAGATTAGAAAAATGATATTGGTTAGAGTGAACCAATTGATCAAAGTATTTATCATAAACAGAAATATTTCTATTTCTATTTTCATTTATATTATAATTATGCTGCATGGGATCATAAAAAATAACCTTTCATCAAATATAATTTTTTTTTATTCAAAGCGTGAATTTTAAAGCACTTCAAAATGCAGTCTAAACAATTCAGTTTCAGGTAAACTAGTTAAATGGGCCGGCCTAGAAACAGTTCAAAAAGTCCAATGTAGTCCATTATCAGCCTATCAAAATGGGTCAAATGAGCCCAATCGCCCAATTCTCACGGGAAACTCCTCAAAAGGTTTTGGTATAAGCTCAAAAAAGTTCCCGCTATATTATATGGATCAATTTAAATTTAGGTTCGTTTGAGACGGCTTTCTTTCTGCTTCTTAAAGCAGCTTTTTAGTGCAAAAATTAAAATTTTTGTACTAAAAGCTGCTTTAAGAAGTATAATGAAAGCCGTCCCAAGCTTGGTTTGGGACACTTTTTGGCTATTATTTTTCGCTGCTTTGAAAAAAATTTTGTGCTTGAAAGCTGTTGTAGAACGTAGTAAGAAAACTATATCAAACAAAGCCTTAGTTTTAGGGACGGCTTTCTTACTGCTTTTTAACGTAGCTTTTAAATACAAAAAATTTTAAGAAGCAATAAGAAAGTTGTCCCAAACGAAGCCCACATTTCTTCAATTTAATTCATCGATTATATAAAATTGATTCGAAACAGTCCCCATTGTGCAAAATTGAGATCAATTTTGCATTCCAATTTTCATCACTTTCTACATCAGGATCAATTTTATATGAGCAAAAAGTTAAAATAGAGAAAGGTAATACTATAAGACTTTATAAAACTTGTATTGCTGATCTAATATAATTCACTGATGAGTTTAGCTATCTGATATTGTCTTCCTAAGAAAAGGCAAAGTTTAAATCACTTCAAAAAGATTTATTATAATTGCTTGAAGATAGAAATGTGATAGATATAGATTCCTTAAGTAGACAATATGATGAATATGGCTTAAGTTTCAGAAACTACATATCAAGTAAAGTAAATGATGATATGTAGAGCCATGGAAGTCACTATAAGTTCAGCTCTTTAGACAGCTGCTCCAACAGGCTCCCCGGCTTTGATCCTCGAAGAACCATACAAAGTTTCCTCAAATCTAATGATCTCATTCTTGGATCCATAAGCAACCTGGGTCCTCTCATCAAGGGTGTTGATCACCTTATCAAGCACAGATTGAAAGCCATCACTACTGTATCCTCCAGCTTTCTCAATCAGAAATCCCAAAGGTGCGACTTCGAATAAAAGCCTCAGCTTAGCTTTAGCACTTGGAGATGAAACATTTGTGAAGATACCCTTCTCCTTGACTATGATCTGCAAGCCAAGAGACATAAATATTGTTGAACTCTAGTAATATATCAGCCTAAGAGTTTAAGCCTGTGTTATATGGCCTAATAATCGGCCTCATTTGTTAATAATCTGCAAGCCAAGTGTTGATCTTTTTGTCCATCAAATCGCACAATATTATGAATGACCATTAGTATATTTACCTGGTTAACATCTGGAACCATTCCACCAGTGTAGCGCAGTGTATACTTTTCTCTAACATAGTAGTTGATCAACTGCATAGTTATATTGTTCATCACTTAGTCCAAGCTCATATTGCATCATTCTATATATCTTATTTAATGATTTTAGACAACAATACCTTATCATAGTCTGGATTATCAAATGTAGCTCTTAGATTTCCTGGGGAGAACATCTTTCCCTCACCAATTGTTGTGGTGTCCTTGACATGCTGCCACTTACCTGCACAATAGATCATTAATCAGATTGCTGAACTGATAATAACCAATATAACTTCTTATATGTAAGGAGTATTGAATGGAATGACCTTCATCAAGGAGAAGGAACTCATGAGTTCCAGGAATGTCTTTGACAGCAATAACATAAGTTGTTCGAGGTCCATAAATGCCCATGGCAGCGGCAGCTTGGTCTCTTCCTGTCACCCCTGTCAGTTTATCTCCAGGCCAGACACCAAAGATCGTGCCCACTGTAAAGTTGGTGTCGACGATGCTAGAACCGTCGAGGGGATCAAAAGCCACACTGAAACCACCTGAGTTTCAAAAGAGATGCTCTGTAAACCTATATTTTTTCCTGTTCTATTAAGGACTTATTTGATCGAGATTAGATTAGCTTAACTGAAAATTAGTAATGTTAAGAAGTAGGTAATTCAACAGAATTATATCAAGATTAGTTCAACTATTGTTTTCTATGAATAAATTTAACAGCATGATTGACACAAGATTTAGTTCAGTTCATTGAGGGGAATATTGAGCACAGTAAATGTTACTCTGATGAATTTTTGTGTTAGTGTATGGATCAAATTGTTAGGAACTCAAACACAAAATCACAAGAAAACTTAGTAAAAACTCAGAAAACATTAACAATATTGATAATTAGGCAGTTGTAACTTGTCTAAATTTTTTGTAAGGGAGACTGAAGGTTTTAGACAATGTAGGATGCTCACAACTACTGGAAGCCTAGGAGATGCACATAAAATTGTATCAGGATATCTAATACGCTTTTACTTCAAGATGAAAAATCAAAATTAGAAGAAGAGTACTAAAAAATAGAAAATATTTTAACATAAAGAGGAAACAACACAAGGACCAGTTTTTTACATCTGTCTACTTTTTCTCCTTAAACATCCTCTTTTTTTTTAGCAATTGCCTTCTAAATTTGATTACCTAACTTTCTATCCTCATATAAGAATATATCAGAACAATTCAAACAATGTTGCAAGTTTTCCATACAGCTATATATATATATGATATGTAAGTTCTGGGTGGATTAGCAGAAGGACATTGCAACCAAACAAGATAAGCAAATTCAGCCAAATTAACAGACCCTTAGCAGAAAACTTTAACTGGAAGAACTTGTTCTCTTTGATTGGCATCAAAATTCCTCCACAATAAATCAATTATAGGGATAATACATACCTTCAGCTGGCCCCTCCATGTCTTGCAACTCAGGAAGTTCCTCAGAGCAAGCATACTTACAAACATGGGAATACCTCAAAGACTGGAGAAATTTGGAAAGCTTGAGCTCTTGAACTGTAAAACTAGCACGTACAGCATTGAATAAAAATAGTAGAAGAATTAAACCTCAAAGAGGAGCTTGTCAGCAAGCACATCGACTGCAAGTTGCTCATCACCAAAGGAATTCACACATGCCGTCCCACCACAGGAAGCTGTCTTCACCTTGAAGGAGATAGTCCTCAAGGCTTCTCCCATGCAAACCAGCAGTCTTATGAGGTTCTTATCAGGTGTTGCTTTGTTCAAAAACTCTTCCTGCAATTCACAAACAAATGCTAACTTCTATCACTTACATCAACCATGGTTGACAGCAAGAAAGCTAGCAGCTTTTGGAGACTTAACCAAGCTGTCTCCAATCTCACACTTTGTTGTGAATGAGTTCCTACTTGCTGTTCTTGAAATGGACTTGGATTCCACTCTCAATGGTTCACCGAAGAAGGTAGCAGATTTAAGGCTCTGAGATGAGAGAAATTTGGTTTAAGCTTATGAGGATTATTGAATAGTTGTTTGCTATGAAAATTTACTGACACTTTTTCTGTTTGAACGTTGCTGCAATGGAAACCAGGACTGGGTGGTGGTGCGACTGCGAGAGACAACGGTGTGGGGGATGGCGCTGCCGGCGTAGCTGGTAACACCAGTCTCCATGGTTGGAGAGTGAGGGAGAAGTGGCTGAGTGTATGGTTAAGGCTTAGAGTTTGATTTCTTAGAATTGAGCAAGGGGAAGGAGGAGATAAGCAGACCGTTGCGAGGATGCCACGTGTTAAATCTGGGATGTTGCGAAGAGGTGAGGTGAATGCCCATCACCCGTTAAACTGCGTTCAATGATTTGCTGAAGTGGTTGACGCCAAGCTCGGAAGAACTCTTTGATAATATCTACACAAATTTTTTCATGCTTCCAACTCTGTGTCAATTCGTACAAAAATTTTGATTCCAAATCAATCAATAAATAAAGGGGGTTAAAAGGGTGGTTAAATCTCACATTATTAAGTAATTAAATAAAAGGGATATATCATTAAAACATTATCTTGCTCGGGCATGAATCTTGAGGCAGTTGAATTGGAAACTTCCGAAATTAATCCCGGACCATCAGAACTCCGATTTTAGCAAATTTATAGTCGAACTAAACATCTCGAAAAGGCGAACACAACGACACTAAATTCGATCCAATCTGAGCCCAACTGGGTCCAAATCGAGGGCTACCAACAATCGTCAGACTTCCGCCCTGCCACTGTCTGTCGCCGAGCTTCTCCCAGACCACCGTCCGTCGCCGAGCTTCTCCCAGATCACCGACTGTCGCCCGAATTTCGCTCGGTTGCAGACTAACGCCAAACTTTCGTCCTACCGCTAACCGACACCTGACTTTCTCCCTGTCACCGACTGTCGCCAGTTTTTTGCTAGGCCACCGATTAACGTCAGAGTTTTGCCCGACCACCAATCAACGCTAGATTTTCGCACTGTAGATGATTTACACCAGACTTCCACTTGGCCGCTGATTGATGCCGGATTTCCGCCCAACTCTCCCTATTATTGTAATTTCACCATCTTCGACTTAAAGGATGGATCAAGCTTTGCAATATATTCAACTACTAGTAGAATCATTTGAACTGAACCAGGTCCCGTGGTTTTTTTCTTTTATATGGTTTTCATGTTAAAAATCTCTGGTATTTTTCAAGGGTTTATTATCTTCTGTTTGTGTGCTGGATATCCGTGCAACGTTAAGACGAAAAATCCCTCACTCTATCGTCGCGTATATTCTAACCCGCAATAAAAAGGGTTAAAGCTTGATTAAGAATGGGATATAAATGGAGCAACATTATGTGTTGAATTTTGTTTATTATGATTTCCTTACTCATAAATGATGTCAAGAAATATATATAATAAAAACTTATATTCTTAACTTAATTGAGAAGAAAGGGGATGTTCAACATCAAATATAAAGAAAAAAAGTAGTAGTACTGTTATAACCTGGACCAAATCGGTCTAGGCATCTCGGGCGAACCCTCCAAGGCCTTCCGAATGCGAAAGCCAAGCCGAGCAGCCATCCGCACGCGAACTTGGCTGAACCCCTCCTGCTCTCGATGTCTCCAATCTCACGAAACCACTCAAAATTCTGTAAATTTCACAAATTTCATGATTTCGGCTTCAACTTGTTTGATTATCCCGCCCTAACTCCTCTCTTATTATTTAAGGTGAAATATAATGAAATGGAAAAGTAGCAGACAACACAGAAAAGCTAAAAACAGAGAAAAGGAATTTGCATAAACTTGAATTCTATTCATCACTGTTACAATGCAATAGCTGTTCTATTTATAGATAGAATGGAATGTTCTGGTGCATTGAGCACTGCACATGGGTCTAACAGAATTCGTTAGAGCACATGTGCTGACATGTGATTTTGTTGCTGCTTGAGGTAGTGTGCTAACAGCCCCCCTCAAGTTGATGAGCCATGGGGTGGATTGTCAACTTGTGTCGAAGAGCGTGGAAGCGAGCTGCTGTGAGGGGCTTCGTTAGGATGTCGGCGGGCTGATCAAGCGAGCTGATGTGGTGAACAACAATTTCTTTAGACTTGATGTGGTCACTGATGAAGTGGTAATCAATCTCGATGTGTTTGGTTCGGGCGTGGAAGACGGGGTTGTTTGCGAGAGCCAAGGCGGAAGTATTGTCGCAATAGATGGATAACGGGGAGGTTTGCTGCATATGAAAGTCTTCTAAGAGACGTCGAAGCCAGAGGATGTCGGAGGTGGCTAAAGCTAGAGCGCGATATTCAGCTTCAGTGGATGATTTTGCGACAGTTGGTTGTTTCTTAACGCTCCAGGAAACAAGATTGTCGCCAAGGAAAGTGCAGTAGCCTGTGACTGACTTGCGGTCATGGATGTCCGCCGTCCAATCGGCATCCACAAAGGTTCAGAGCTGAAGGTTGCCACTAGTAAGAGGAAGACCATAATCAAGAGTGCCTTGAATGTACCTGAGAAGACGTTTGAGAGATTGATAGTGGCAATTGGTTGGACTGTGCATATGTTCGCAGATCTGGTTGGTGGCAAACGCGATGTCGGGTCTGGTGATCTTCAGGTATTGCAAGGATCCGGCGAGCTGCCGGTAGAGATGCGGATTTTCATAAGGAAGATCGGCGTTTTGACATGGAGCAGGCTTGGTGGGCATGGGAGTAGGAGATGGTTTGCTTTGAGAGAAGCCTGATGCCTTGAGGATATCACGCGCATAGTGAGACTGAGTGAGGAAGTAGCCTTGAGGAGTGGTAGTGATGCGGATGCCCAGAAATAGCGAAGCAGGTCCCATATCTTTGAGTGGAAAGGCAAACTGCAGCTGGGTGAGGATGTGCCGGATGGTAGAAGGATTGTTTCCTGTAATGAGCATATCATCAACGTAGATCAGTAAATAAACATATACCTTATCATGAGAATAGATAAGGAGAGATGGATCCGATTTGCTGAAGGTGAAGCCTAGGCGGAGAAGCATCTCTGTAAATTTGTGGAACCATTGACGCGGAGACTGCTTTAAGCCGTAAATGGCTTTGTGTAGCTTGCATACGTGTTGAGGACGTTGAGCATCAAGGAAACCTGGAGGTTGACGCATATAGACATCTTCCTAAAGATCTCCATGTAGGAACGCGTTGGATGCATCCAACTGTGTGACCGACCAGTGATGATGAAGAGCTAGGAGAAGAAGAATGCGGATGGTTGGAATTTTTGCCACTGGACTGAAAGTCTCCTGATAATCGATGCCGTGTTCCTGGGAGAACCCCTGCGCAACGAGCCGAGCCTTGTAGCGATCAATCTGGCCAGTCGGTTGCAGCTTGATGCGGTAAGTCCAGCGGCAACCTAGCACTGGTTTGTTGGCTGCAGCTGGAACTAAGGACCACGTACCCTATTTTTGTAGTGCCATGAACTCAGAAAACATGGCAGAATGCCATTGCTCATATTTTGCAGCCTCAGAGTAGCTGGAAGGTGTGAGATGAGATGGGGAAGTAGCCAGAAGATCAAAGATGGGCTTTGGTTTAAGATGACCCGTTTTAAGTCGAGTCTGCATATGATGAGTGGCCTCATGTGGAGCTTGCTGTTGCGAGATGGTGGTAGAGGAGGTAGGAATGTTAGTGACTGGAATAGGAGAGGAAGGGAGTGAGTGGTAATTTTCAGTGGAATGGGGAAGAGATGTGGTGGGATGAGGTATTATAGTGGCAGTGGGTTGAATCGTTGAAGTAGGAATGAGGAGTGAGGGAGACAGAGAATCGGATGGGGAGGAGGCTGCAGGGACGGGTGGAGAAGAAAGATATGGAAAGATTTGCTCATGGAATGTGACATGCTTAGATATGTGTATTTTTCTTGTACTAATGTCATAGCATATGTAGCCCTTGTGAGTTAGAGAGTAACCCAGGAAAAGGCATGGATGTGAGCGAGAGTCTAGCTTGTGACGAGCTAGTGGTTGCAGATGTGGAAAACACAACAGCCAAAGATGCAGAGATGGGTGTATGAAGGTGGATGACCGTGTAGGACTTGAAATGGTATTTGTAAGTTGCGAGCTGTAGTAGGAAGTATTTTGATGAGATAGTTTGATGTAAGAACTGCTTCAGTCCAGAATTGAAACGGAAGATGACAATTATTGCGTTCAGCCATGCCGTTCTGCTCAGGAGTATATGGACAACTTCGCTGATGAAGGATGCCATTGGTTTGCAAGAATTTTTGAAATAAAGAGCTGGTGTATTCGCCGCCTCCATCGGAGCGAAGTGTTTTAATTTTGGCGTTGAATTGAGTTGCTATTAGTGTTGTAAACTGTTGAAATTTTGTGAATGTTTCAGCCTTTGAATGCATGAGAAAAAGCCAGCAAAATCAGGAATAATCGTTAATAAATGTTACGAAGTAGCGATAAGCATGTAATGATGAAACTGGGGCCGGACCCCAAACGTCCGAATGCACTAAGGAAAATAACGTGGTTACAGTGGTAGAACGAGAGGGAAAAGACAACTTATGGCTCTTGGCCATTTTACACGAAGTACAAAGAGAGGAAAGGTTCGAGATACATAATGAGGGCTGAAGTTTTGCTATGGTTTGCAGAACTAGCTGATTTGGATGTCCGAGGCGGGCATGCCATAGGGATGTTGAAGCTGTGGTGCTATGGAGTGCTGTAGGAGGAGGGTGGAGAGATGCTGAGACTTGGTAGAGACCGCCATGGCTGCGACCACGAAGGAGAATGTGGTTGTCAACTCTAAAACCACATTCTTAAAATTTTTAAAATGTAATTTAATGTGTTTAATTTCTCCTAAAAATATTGCCAACTCTTTGACATAGATCACATTTTTTAACATATTCATTAATATTTTTAAATAATGTAGGCCAACAAAATTCTGATTGGAGTACCTTAGAAGTAGCTCTAAAACCTCCAAAATGCCCTCCATAATGTGAGTCATGACATTCCCTAATTATTGATTATACTTCATCCTCACAGACACATCTCCTAATGATTGTTGTCATTTTAAATTTTAAATAAATATGACTAATCCCATAAATAATATTTAGCATCATGTAAAAATTTTCTTTTTTGAGTAGAAGATAAATCAAGAGAAAGCATATAACTTACAATAAAATTAATAATATCAACATACCAAGGCAAACTATTCAGATGCAAAGCAAAGAGTTGTTCATCAGAAGAAAAAAAATTCATTGATATCAATATCATTAAATGCATATTCTTTGAATGCAAGTCTTAAAAGATGATCGGCAATTTAATTTTCATTATCTTTTATATCAAGAATTTTACATCAAATTCTTGCAACAATAGAATCCACCTAACCAATCTAGATTTGATATCTTTCTTTGTCATAAGAAATTTAATTGCCTAATGATCAGTATACACAATCACTTTTGTGCCAATTAAGACCAAAAATTATCAAAAGCAAAAATAATTGCTAGCAATTCTTTTTGTTAGGGATGAGAGTAAAACATCGCGATGAAACAAACAAGAAAGTAAAAACAGCGAAAAGTAAAGGACATCAGGATTTAATATGAAAAAACCCAAATTGGGGAAAGAAATCATGGAGCCACATCTAGGGGTCTCAAAAATTGACACGACACAAAAACACGACTCAAAACCGACCTAAAATTTTCTTGTTACAGTAAAGAAGTTGTAAAACCCGAAACGTCAATCGGACGTGTTGCACGCATTTTGATGCGCCGCAACGAAATTTTAATATTGTCGGAAAATTTTGAAATAAATTTTATTAAATTTGACACAAAATTTTGAACGAAACGGTATAAAGAACCTATATTTAATTCCGCACAGTTTGCGAGTTAAAAATTTTTGAAAGTTGTTTAAGTAACATTTTAGCTTAGTTTCCCGTTTTGCCCTTCATGACATAATAGAAACATGTGAGGTAGAGGGTCACATGCGTAATTTGTACCAAAACCTCTCCCTTAACTCCACTCATCCGCCTAGGGACCGATTCATTCGGTCCCTTGTTCGTTTCTTTCGGCCGAGAGAAGGAGAAGACGAGAGGGAGAGGCGACGGAGCTTGGAGAGGCGGCGACGGCAACGATTTTCTGGCGGCCATTTCAGGAGAAAATCAAGGGGAAAGCTTAAGGAAGAGAAAGGGGTAAGATTTGAACCTAGAAACTTTCTTTTTCTCCAAGATTTTCATGTTTAAAAATTTAGGGTTTTTGAAATTCATGAGTTTTGTTAAGGAAAGGTGTGTAGGAAGAAGTGGGGAGGTTTCTCTTGCAAAAAAATTTAAGTTTCCTCTAGTTTTCTTTAGGTTTCAAAATTAGGGTTTTGCTAAATTGATGGGGCTTTCATAGAAAAGTGAAAGGATTGTATGTGAGCATGATTTTAAACCAAAAAAATGAATTTTTTCTTAAGAAAACTTTAGGTTTTCAAAATTAGGGTTTCTCCAAATTAAGTTATTTTTGAAAGGAATGTTAGAAGAACATAGGGGAAGGAGCTTTATATAGGAAAATGTAATTTTAACCAAAAATTTTGAGTTTTCTAAATTAGGGCTTTTCCAAATCTTTTATGTTTAAGTTTGCATGTTCATTAATTTTGTTCCTAGTAGACTTAGGAAGTCTCTAATGATGAGAAAATGAGAATTTGAAAAAGAAAATAATTTTTCTAATTTCCATATTATTTTAATCCAAAAAATTATAATTTGGGTTAGTATGATAGATGTTAGGAGAAGTGATTAAATTGTCATATACACAAATATGAACATTTTGGGTTCCAAAATATTGGATTTTTATATTAATCCGAAAAATTTAAATACTAATTAAGGGAAAAATGCTAAAATTGGGCTATGTTATGTTATAATAAATAGAAGTAAGAGAGAACTATTATAGAATTTAGAAATTTACATAAATGACTTATGTTGTAAATTTTTAGGATTTGAAAGGAGGGATTAAGGAAAAGGTGATGAAGATAAGACACTTGCAAAAGCACAAATTGAGGTAGGAACCTCTTTCCTACATGGTCATATTTCTTTATGTTCTTAACCATTCTATGTTGGCAATTATCTTATGGTGGCAAATATCTTACATAAATGGAAAATGTTGGCAATTATCTTATGTTGGCAATTAGCTTCTGTTGGCAATTATCTTATGGTGGCAAATATCTTACATAAATAGAAAATGTTGGCAATTATCTTATGTTGGCAATTAGCTTATGTTGGCACTTATCTTATGTTGGCAATTAGCTTATGTTGGCAATTAGCTTATGTTGGCAAATATTTTACTTAAATGGAAAATGTTGGCAAATAAGCTTTGTATCACACTTTAAGTTCATTTTTCTTGTTTCATATTCATGATGAGTAAACGTTTCATATTCATTATGGCTTGTGTATGTTGATTGCAGAGTACCAAATATGGTGCGAAAGCACAAACTTATATGGGAACAATATAGCCCTTTTGGGGGCAAAAGAGAAAAAGAAATAAGTGGCCAAAAGATGATGTGTACTTGATCAGTACACCCCTGGTACTCCGGTACGGTTGTATAGATATTATGGCATTGAGCATTTACATTGAAACATTCATGTAACATTTGCATACTTATGACATTGAGATATTGAGACACTTATACAGATGAGACAGTTATTTAATATTGGCATTGAACATTATATGTGACATTGGGACATGTTATGTGAAAAAAAAAAAGGATTCTCTTTTAGTTTCTAATTGAAAAAAAAAATGTTTAAGGCATATGAAAATGTTAGGATAGAGTTTTCCTATTGAGCTTTAGCTCACTCCCTTGTGTTGGGAAATTTCAGGAGAATTTGTTCTTAAGTGATGGATGATAGACCTTGGTACACATACAGTCGTCGAGGACCGGATGACAGGTTCCTCTTTTGTTTTCTTAGTTTTGATATTTTGGGTGGTTTGACATGTTTATTACGTTTTGTAACCACCTTTGTACATGTGCAATACTATGAAATGATATGAAATCTATTTTGTATGTTCGGAGAAAAATTTAGAGGCGCTTTTAGTGTATTATAAAGTCTCTTAGATTTATTCAATGCATGTTTTAAGATAAATTAAAATGGTACAAATGTCCGATTTTATTCCCGCCTCGTTTCTACGAGCTAACCGGGCCAGGTCGTGACAAGAGTGGTATCAGAGCCCAAGTTTAAGATATGGATCAGTATAAAGCGCCCTTAGGATGATTTATATGTCTTAGTCATTGTAGGATTGTATGATGATGTGATGATTATTAAATTGAAATTGTTTTACTTGGTTTAGCGCTATGGATCAGGAACCCAATGCCACTGATGGCAACACTGATGGGAATAATGATATGACTGGTAGAGAAGTTCCAGCAGTACCCTCTGTGGGACAACCTCCTGTAGGTAGTAGCAGTGCTACCATAGATACCTTCACTCAGATGATGGCGGCTGTGACACACTTGCTCCAACATTCTCATGAACAGCCATAATCTAGTTCCAGGGGAGAGCCATCCAGGGGAGAGACATCTAGAGGAGAGCCATATGTAGATAAGCATTTGAAAATCTTTCAGGACATGCGACCACCTCTCTTTAAGGGAGCAGGAGAGCCAGTTGATGTCGAAAACTGGCTTATGAGAGTGGAGAAATTTTAGAAGGAATGCATGTTGACCTCGATTTCTGTTCGGGTACCCTCGAGCACCTCTGGTCGACTAAGTTAGACTTCGTCGAGCCTAATTTAATTTAGTTCGACGCCCATCTAGGTCTGATTGTGTCTATTCAGGCCTGATTTCATTAAATCGACTTGATAGAAATCCAATCAAACTTGAATCAAACCAAAATTGGGTCAAATTAGACCCGATGAAGTTTAAATAGCCTTGATCGATGTGCTCTGATCGTGCCGGGTTTGATTTAATTCGAGTCATTAATTTATTTAGATTTAATTTTGTTAATTTGGTCGAGTCGAGTCAAATCCGAATTAACCTGAATCGAGCCGGATCAGATCTGATTTCGAACTCGATTTTATTTCAATGTGCTTAAATTTGATTCAAATTGAAGTTTAATGAGCTTCCTAAATGATTTTAATTGGCCTTCTAAATTCGGGATTTACATTTATGGTTACAATTAGAATTCAGCCGGGATGACATCGTTAGCGAGCTGCGATGTAAGGAAGAATTGGGGGGGAATTGATGAAAATCTCTCGAGGATTTCAGCAAGAATTTGCTCCAGGTGTTGGCTCTCCGGCTCGGATTGGAGGAAGCTTGGTCTCCCCTGGCTCTTAGAACTGCTCTCCCAGACGGAATCCCCTCAGCTCTCGACTCCCATCCCGTTCACGAATCATCCCTCTCTCAGCCTTCTGCTCTTGCTCGACCGAACTAGGAGATCGGAAGTCCTCTCCAACGCTCCCTGTTCGCAAGCCAGGCGAAATCGCCTCCCTTCTCCATCTCTCGGTTTCGCAGGACCCAGACGGAATCCCCTCGGCTCCGTGGATCGCAAGCTAGGCGAAACTCCTCCTCCCCTCTAAAGAAGGGAGCCCGACGCCAGCCTCTCCCATTCCATTCGCAAACCCCAGACGGAAGACTCCCTCTCGGCTCTCGTTCGCAAGTCGCAGCCAGACCCAAGCGCCCTCTGCCGTCGTTCCTATTCGCAAGCCCAAGCCGACCTTCCCGTCCGACTCCACCTCCCAGATCAAACCCGACGCCGGCTTGTCCCCTAGCCTGACCGACGTCGAAACCCCCTCTGTGAGACCCGTCGTTGCATCCGACGCCGCCAGTCTTCCTCCATTTCACAGGTATACTCTTCCTTCCTATCTTCTTCTTCCTTTTCTCTTTATTCTTCTTAACTTTCTCTCCTAATCCTTCTCCATTCTTCATCTCCACTTTCATCTTCTCTTTTCTCCATGAAATCTTCTTCCTCCTCTTCTTTGGTTGGAAATGATCTAATATAGATTATCTCTATTTTTGTGGGAAAGTGATGATAGTTTGTGCTTACTGCATTATTGAGATCAAGAACCATTGTTGGAGTTTTTTTTCATAAGACATCAATGAAATTTGTGTGTTAAATTTGAGATTTGTTAAACAGTATTGATATATGAATGGATTATTGGCCATATTTATCCATTCTTGGCCCAGCTGAGGGCTTTTGCTATTGCTCATTCCAAATCTGCATGCTTTTGAAAGATTACCCTATCCATGTCAAATGCAAATCAAAGCTGTCTTTAACAAAATTTTCATTTTCTAGATGGTATTATCTTGCTACTGATGCCTTAGGAATCCATGCATATCAGCAGGCAATCATATTGCGCTGGATTCTTGTTGACATGGCACATTTGATTATATTTTGCTATAGCTACAGAACCCAATCATCTCTTTAGTTTGATTTCTATTTTACACAGTGTCCATTAGATCTTATTTTTATGATAGTAATTATAATAATTACGGGCTATCCAAAATTCAACAATTAGGCATATACTTCTAAAAAAAAGATGCCTTCCATGGTACTTCAACTGTCTTGTTCCTGCCCATTGGAGATGTGGATCAAACCCTATTTTCCTTATTTTTGGTGACATTTGCTCTTAGCCCGTGTCTTTGTATTTCTTGCATCTTCTTTCCATTGAATAAATGTGGCTTAAAAAAAAAAAGTTTGTATAGATGATTGTGATGTGTGTGGATTTGGTGGAAACTTGGTTTCACTCAATAGAGGTGATTTCTTAAATCATGGCATCTGATGAAGGCCTTCACTTTATTGTTGCCCATGAGAGATTGTTATGCTGCAATAGTCGTTAAACCATGATACATGCTACATTGAGCTAGGGATGATTATGCTTCATGTAGATTGTGTTGAGCAACTTGATTAAAAATACCATGATTATATGTTAGCAAATCCATTTAAAAGACTATGGTTTAACAACGTTTTCTTTCATTCTAAAGATCCTGGTAAAGTGTATGAAGTTTGTGTTGTTTTAGGAGTAACTAAGCTTGTGAGAAATCTTCTTTTCGTTAGGGTACAAAGCATAATCTTTACATTGCTTAGTCTACAAATTTTCATGGTAGCGCGTGCCAAGTGTTTGATCAAATGCTTAAGGAGATCTTTCTTGTCATGAAGCTTTGTTTTAAGATATTTGGATGGTTGGTTTTATCTCTATTATGATGAGTTTGAGAATGCACCCACTACTATTATTTGTCACATAGCTTTGTCATGTTTATCTAATTGTTGAATGATGCTTCAACTCTTTGAGAGGGGATAAAGATTATTGCTAGCTATGGAAGAATTCCATAAGATAGATATAGGCAAAACATGTGTTGATTTATATTGCTTGAAAGAAAAGCTTACTTGGCTATTTTGTATATGGAGTTTATACTCATCCATGAGTTGTATCGTATGATAAGTGACTTGAAATCCCATGCACAAATTGTTGGAGACCATGAGAAGTCATTTCGTGTTGGAAGACCTTATGAAGTTCTCTTTTTATTGAAAATTTTATAAGTTATCACATATCTGAGAGATTGATGGTTGGAGCATTGTTTCTAACAATTTGAAAAAAATAAATTAGCATCAAAACTTCTCTCTTATAATTGTGCCTTGGTTGGGTTTCAATATCGAATAAGTTGTTGTCTTGCTGCTTGGTTCAGAGAACTATAGCCTTGGTTTTCATTCTCGAAATAAGTACGGTTTCATCATGGTGGATTTAGTAGAAACATAAAAAGGGATTTGATATATATTTAGTAGTGATACTTGTAAGTTTCAAATGCTTTTTTTTTTCTATACTCCATTACTCATGAGTTGACTGTGAAGGGGATTTGAGACCTTTTGCAAAATCTTTTCTTTGCATTTATAATTCATTATAGTGAAAAAAAATGAGTGTAAAATTATTTGGTTTTGAATGGTTTGGTTGTTTCTCAGCCCTAAGATTATTGTTGATTGGTATTATTTGGGAATGAGAAATTGATGAGGAGGCTATACTTGAAGCATGTCATGTGATTTAGAAGCCTTAGGTGTAAACCTTAGAGGACTGTGAGAAACCCACGTTGTTCTTCATAAAAGTATGCATATTAAATGCTTGACAAAATGCCTGAAGGAGACCTTTCTTGTAATTGGAGATTATTTTTCTTGCTATACTACCCAAGCCTGTGACAAAAATTTTATTTCTCCTCCCTGGAGAATGAGAGAATGAGAAAGAAAGTTTCTTTTTTTTTTATTCTCATTCTTGAAATGATTTGATGTAGTAAAATATGTTTGCATTACTATGAATTTCGGGACAGATTCCCTACAGGGAGAACGTCTTGCTTAAAAGATGACCTAGATATATTTATATAGAATTTGTATTGTTCTGTTCGACAAACAAATGCACAGGTGCATCATTCATTGACGGCTCACCCCCTCATTCTCCATCATTATTTTTTTATTTTTTTTATTTTTATTTTATTATCATCTTACTATCTCTCACTAATATTGCTCTGATTTATTCACTTGTTGGAATGATACAGAATATGAGGGTTTGTATTTTGAAAGTTTTTTTTCTCTTGATATAAAATCCGGGAAGTTTTATAAGTTGTTTTACATTAGAATGTTTTATGAATTGTTTCATGACGGAAAGTTTTATGTAATCTTCTTGTTGAAGAATTTTCATAGACCCACCCCACGTTAAAGAAGCTTGTTACTTGTTTTGCATCAGAAGAAGTCATAGTGGATCTCTTATAGGAAGATTTTATATGTTGCTTTGTTTGAAAGATGCTTTGAGTTGTTTTGGAGATTTGGGGTTTTATGAAGGGTTTTGCATTGGAGACATTTGGTGTTAGATGACTCTTTCAGTTCTCTTTTTATGGATGCATTTTCTCTCTTATTTGTTTTTTTTGGTCTCAAAGGCGAGTTTCAAAAGAAATGTGAGTTGAAAGTTTTATTCGGATTTTGGTTTCAAGATTGGGTTTTCTTCTCTGTCGCTTTGAGTTTTATACGAAAGTGATTTGGGTGATTGTGTCAAGTCTTTCGAGTGCTTTCTTAAATCGTGGGAACATTAAATAGCATCCAAATTCTCCCGCCTCTTATTTGCATTTGGCTTAAATGCTGAATGGGAATAAGGGTGGGGCGAAGACATGTTTGGACTTTGACAGAGCATGCCTATCAATGAGATGCTAACATTCCATAAAAATAATAAATAAAGACCGTTTTTGGAGCAATATAGGAGAGTTCCTACAAACTCAGGCAGTCTCGGAGAGCAAACAACCAAGTTAACATCCAGACAAAAGAAAAGGTATGTTTTCATTTAATAGCATTTTATTTTGATTATTTGCATATTGAACATGATTCTGCTCTCATCCAATACTTGTTCTTTTTTTTTTCTTTTCGAGGTACTCTTGGGAAGGAAAAAGCAAGGAGCAACTGGAGCACTAGACGAAGGAGCTTGGACAATCGGATCCGAGCATCAGTCGCCCCCATTCATTCTGGTGGGGGTGCTACGGGCGATACCACCGGGTCATAGCCCCCGGTGTTGTGACTGTTTCTTAAAACTTAGATAGCCTCTAGGGAGCCCATCTGTGTGTACGTTCCCCTACCTTTAGGGCCCTATAGAAATTTCAATTCCTAAGTTATTTCCTTCTTTTACTTATTTTTAGATCCCTGAACCCACTTATACATATACGAGTGCCCAAAGGGTTAGAAATAAAAATATCTTTTCATTCCCTGCAACACTAGCGACACATAAGGACAAAAATTAAGGACTGAGTCTTAGAGAACTTAGACTTAGGATGCATGCTCCCTTAGGATAGAAACACTAAACATAGAAAACCTAGTGACATGTCTCCCTAGGGCTAGTTTGCCTTAAGTCATTAATAAAATAGTAAAATCAATCTAATCTAAATCAGAAATGCATTAAAACACTTAACCTTCGATCAAACTACAATCAACATACGAAATCACTAGGAGGTAGAATTTGAACATAAACTTGAACTAAAAATATAATTAAAACATTAATCACCTCTTAATCAAATATTAACCAAATAAAATTCATTAAAATAAACTTAATTTTAAGGAGTTATAAAATGGCTAAACAAACCTAACTCAAACCTAAAAGACTCATAACACCCAAATTTTGAAAATTCATAACTAACTTTAGAAATTTCCAAATTGAGTAAACTAAAAAGCACTCAACTCTAATTAAAGTCTACTATTCATTAAAAATATTAACTTTTCAAAGATCAACCTAATTTGAAAAGTCAACTCTCCGGTCAACCGTAGTTTAATAACTAGGGCCCGAAACTCCTAAAATCATAACTTTGCCTAGAAAACTCCAAATTCAGCAAACTAGCAGTCTAATTACTCATAGTAAGATCTAGTATTTAATAAAAATACTAACTCCCCTAGACCCAACCTGTTTCTATTAATCCCCTTTTGGACCCCTTTTAGCCTAGTGCATAGGTGGGCCCCGGACCCCCTAACAATCACTAATACAATTTAAACTTCAAATATTAATTACCCTAAGCATTAAAATTGATCTACAAATTAAATTGACTAAAATGGATCCTAATCCACTAATATTTGAACTTTAAATAAAATTTCCTTTTCAGACCTTCAACAAATTGGAATTTTTGACAACTTCAATTAAATACCCACTTAGGATCTACCTCAGCTACACAGCCTCTACACACACGTAGAACTGATTGCTAGGGCACCACTTCTAGATCTAGGTCAGGCCGGTGTTTTACCTTTTTTTGTTTTCTGTGTTGTGATCGCTCTTGCATGTGGCACGTGTGCTGTTTGTGTTGATTTGATGTGAGTGTTTATTTTATTACTGCATTGTATTTTGTTTGCGATATTGTTGTTTGTGCGTTAGATCTACCCCTAGGCTAGGGACGTTTTATACTGACTCAGTCTTATGCAGGTGGCCACACTCATGCAGCGCTAAAAAAAATAAACGGGAGCTAATATGATAAATCATAAATTATAGATGCTTGCTACAGGTGCTCCAGAATGCTTAGCCCCTAAATGAATAAGAGCGTGGCCAAGTGTGTTTACTTTTCTGCACTGATATAACTGCTTGTGATGTGATATATTAAACTGCTTGGGATGTTTTATTAGGATAACCTTGCAGGTTCAGTCTGGGTCTAGATTTTCTTTTTCATAATGCAATTTGATATAATTCATATCGAGTTGTGAAAGTCTTTAAAGGCAAGGCATTTCAGATACTCGGTACCCAAAGAGAAAAAGAAAGGCCCTTCACAGGGAATTTCTTATTCATTTGGGTACCCTTCCAGAGAACTATCCGAAGGAGGGCGATCTAAAGGAAGAAGATCTGAGGGGAGACGATCCACTCGAAGATGAATATTTGAAGACGAAATGCCTCGCATTTAAGACTTGCGTCATTTAGTAGGATTAGAATCCAGGATGTTGTCGGTGGGGCCTGGCCACCATTACATTTCTGCAGACTATGGGTTGTACTTATACGGCACTTGCCGTAGACTGTGGACTTTTCTTTACTCTGTTTTATGGATTTATATTGATGTGTTTATTTTGCGTGCGCAGTAGAAATTGCCTGCTTTTCTTAGGTTTCTTTCTTGCATGTGCTTGGCCTGATTTCGCTAGGCTCTTTAGGAATAAAATTTTTCTACTCGTAATTAATACTTAAAATTTTAAGAAATAAATAATATAGAAATCTAACGAACTAGGGAATAGCCAGAACCGTCCGGGGTCGCATGCATAGTGATGCATTCTCTCCCTCCTTGCTATAAGATACTTCCCCGCCTACGGGCAGAGTCTAGATAATCCAACCTATGAGGATGAGGTGCTGGATCTGGGGAAGTCTAGTCTTTTCTAAAAAACTATTTTATAAGCCTTTTTAAAAATTCTATGCATATTTAATTTGAGATCGTTAACCATCATGCATTGCATTAGAAACTAATTAAATTAAAATTTTAATTGCATCAGTCTTAGGAGCATACACCCTACATAAGTCCAGGGCCGTCTAGGAGACTCTCTAGACGTCGGCCCTACTTCCAATAACCAAACTACCTACCCATCTTTCATAAAGACGTGGACATCATGGATTTTATACGATTAGGTGGTTAGCTGGCTTTCCTTTTCAGGCAGGATATAAGCCCAGAATGCATTAGTTAGGACACGGGTGTTAGTGTTGTGTTGAACACTAAACCCATTAGATTTAGGATTCAAGGCTATTATTATTTCGTAGTACGCCTCATCAGTAGGTAGGTCTTCTGTCTTCCAGAGACCCTAAACCCTACATATCCGCGTCACACGGATGACGCCACCTCCATCCTTCCCTCCTGCATGCTTCGAGTGCATGATTTATTTATTTTCTCCAATTTCTTCTCACTACCTTAGTCCCTCCGGATGCTGATGTGAGCCGTGCATGTTGACTAAGCCTAGTTGAACCTCTCTTTCTCTTCGAGTAGGACTTCCTAGTCTTCGCCCTATGTGCCAATCCCAATTTGGGAAGAATAATATAGAATCCTTAATCGAGAGTATTCTCAGGCCCCGGCTTGAGATGTAATTAACCACGGGGGCTTGCACCCGTGGGAAACCGAATCTCACTCTCAAATAAACCCCATTCGAGCTAATATATCGGGTGGGGGAAACCCGTTACGATCAGATTATATACATTATTACCCATCGGGGTGTGCTGGTGAGAGCCGCTATCCTCAATGGTTAATCGTATGTGTGATCGAATCTGCCCTCCCATTGGCCAGATACTGTCTCCCCTCGCGGGGCGATGGTTTCTGTGTCCTTTCGGAGGTCCATAATGCACTGTCCTGCTGAACGAAGGGTGGCTTTAGCCACGTTTGTTTTGGATGGGGAAGCTGAGAGATGGTGGAGAGGACAGATGATGGAAAGGTTTGGTGGTAGGACAGTATCTCAAATTGTATGGGATGATTTTGTTAAAGTCTTCAGAGACTGGTTTGTGCCTCTTTCTGCGAGGTGGCAGATGCAAGAACAATTTATTCGGTTAGTACAAGGGGATCGGATTATCTGAGTACACAGAAGCGCAGAGATTGATTATCTGAGTACCCAGAAGCGCAGAGATTTCTTTCAGAAAAGGAAGGGTTTTGAGAAGACCAGGAGCTTACAGACTCATTCTGGAGGTCCTAGTATGAAGAAGACCAGATCTGATAGTGGTGGGAGTTCATCCAGTGTTAGAGCTTGTAACAAATGTGGCAGAGTACATAGAGGTGAATGTTTATCTAGATCCAATATTTGTTTTTGGTGCCATCAGCCAGGGCACATGGCTAGGAACTGTCCAAGGGGTCCAAAGGAGGGGAGGTCTAGTGCTCCTCCACCTCAGCAGAGCTTTGGGAGACATCCGACTGTTGGTAGACCGAGAGCTCAAGAGTCTACTGGTTCAACATCAGTACCTAGTCATCCGGCTACGAGACCTGTTGTGCAACCAAGAGTTTATGCCATCACACAGCAAGAAGCTAAAGAATCTCCTGATGTGATCACATGTATTATTTATGTTCAGTGTCTATCTAGTAGAGTACTTTTTGATACTGGAGCATCGCATTCATTCATTAATCAGGAGTTTGTTATGAAGCATGCATTGAATGTCTGTACCATGCCCACTACACTGTCAGTTTTACTACCTGATGGATCTAATATGACTGCCTCAAGTGTGTGTTCAACTACACTTTCTTTCTGTGAGAGGAATTTTGAAGTGGAGTTGATTTTATTACCACTTAAGGAATTTGATGTGATTTTAGGAATGGATTGGATGTCTAATCAGTTCATCTCTATAGACTGTAATAAGAAAGTGGTGAAGATCAAGCTTCCTAACGAAGAGAAGCTTGTCTTCCAGGGTGATCGAGGTATATCTTCTATGATTATCTCATCTATGAAGGCTTATAGTTTAATGTTGAAGGGGTACCCAAGCTTTTTAGCTCATGTATGGGACACTTCAAAACAAGTGCCAGAATTGAAGGAGATTGCTGTGGTACGAGACTTTCCTGATGTATTTCCTGAAGTCTTACCTGGTATGCCTCCTGTTCGAGAGATTGAGTTCTCTATTGATCTTGTACCTGGTGCTGAGCCTGTTTCAAAAGCACCTTATCGTATGGCAGTTAAAGAACTTCAGGAACTGAAGTCTCAATTGCAAGAACTATTGGAGAAGGGCTTTATTCGTCCTAGCACATCACCTTGGGGAGCACCAGTTCTTTTTGTAAAGAAGAAGGATGGTAGCATGCGACTCTGCATTGATTACAGGGAGTTAAACAAGCTTACCATTAAGAATAAGTATCCTTTGCCGAGGATAGATGATTTATTTGATCAGCTAGTGGGAGCCACAGTCTCCTCCAAGATTGATTTAAGGTCTGGCTATTATCAGTTGAGGATTAAGGAGGAAGATATTCCTAAAACAGCTTTTAGTTCAAGGTATGGACACTATGAGTTTACAGTGTTACCTTTCGGACTAACAAATGCTCCAGCTGCTTTTATGAATATGATGAATCGGGTTTTCAAGCCAATGCTTGATAGTTTTGTCATTATCTTTATAGATGATATTTTGGTATATTCTTGTGATGAAGAACATCATGCCAATCATCTGCAGGCAGTATTGCAAAAGTTAAGAGACAATGAATTGTATGTCAAGTTCAGTAAGTGTGAGTTTTGGCTGAAGAATGTGACTTTTCTATGTCATGTGATTAGTGGAGATGGTATTTCTGTGGATCATTATAAAGTGCAGGCTATAGCTGATTGGCCCAGACCTATAACAGTGACTGAAATACGGAGTTTTCTTGGGCTTGCTGGTTACTACAGAAGGTTTGTAGAAGGGTTTTCCAAGATTGCTGCACCCTTGAGTAGATTGACTCAGAAGGCAGTTAAGTTTGAGTGGACCAGTCAATGTGAGGAAGCTTTTCAGGAGTTAAAGACTCGTTTGATGACTGCACCGATTCTTACTCTTCCTGCAGGCATTGAAGGATTTCAGATTTACAGTGATGCATCACTGAAGGGTTTGGGTTGTGTCTTGATGCAACATGGGAGAGTAGTTGCCTATGCCTCTAGGCAATTGAAAAATCATGAAAAGAACTACCCAACCCACGATTTGGAGCTTACTGCTGTAGTGTTTGCCTTGAAGCTTTGGAGGCACTATCTTTATGGTGTGCATTGTGAAGTCTTTACAGATCACCAAAATCTAAAGTACCTCTTTTCACAGAAGGAGCTAAATTTAAGGCAGAGGCGATGGATTGAGCTACTTCATGATTATGATCTGAATATTCAGTATCATCCTGGCAAGGCAAATGCAGTTGCTGATGCTTTGAGCAGAAAGATGCCTGTGAAGGTAAATTCTTTATTGACCCAACAAGAGAAGTTGATAGAGGAGATGGAATGTTTAGAGTTGTCTGTGATACTTCATACATCAAAGAATGTATGGTTAAATCAGTTGACAGTGCAACCTGATTTGAAGAGGAAAATAGCTGAAGCATTATTGAGAGATTCTGATTTTATGAAGATCATTGACTTAGTGAAGGCAGGATATGAAGAGGATTTTCTTTTTGATGAAGACAATCTCCTTTGGTATAAGGGCAAGGTTTGTGTGCCAAATGTTGATGAGTTGAGAAGAGATGTTCTTTATGAAGCTCATCATTCTGCTTATACCATTCATCCTGGTAGCAATAAGATGTATCAAGACCTTAAGGAATTGTTTTGGTGGCCTGGAATGAAGAGGAGTGTAGCTGATTTTGTTGCAAAGTGTCTTACTTGTCAGTTAGTTAAAGCTGAACATCAAAAGCCAAGTGGATTACTTCAACCCTTACCTATTCCAGAGTGGAAGTGGGATGACATTGCTATGGATTTTGTGTCAGGGTTACCCAGATCTCGACAGGGTCATGATGCTATTTGGGTTATTATTGATAGGCTTACAAAATCTGCTCACTTTTTGCCTATCCGATTAACTGACTCAGTGGAGAAATTAGCAATATTGTATGTGGTTGAGATTGTTCGTTTGCATGGTGTGCCTAAGTCTATTGTATCTGATCGTGATGGTAGATTCACTTCTAGACTTTGGAGGAAAGTCCAAGAGGCTATGGGCACCAAATTGACTTTCAGTACTGCTTTCCATCCTCAGACCGATGGACAAACTGAAAGGACAATTCAAACTCTTGAAGATTTACTGAGGCTGTGTGTTCTTGACTTTGGGGAAAGTTGGGAATCCCATACTCCTTTGATAGAGTTTGCCTACAACAATAGTTACTAAGCCAGCATAGGAATGGCCCCTTATGAAGCCCTCTATGGAAGAAAGTGCAGAACACCTCTTTATTGGGTAGAGACAGGTGAGAGAAAAGTGATTGGGTCATATTTGGTTGATGATGCTTCAAGCAAGATCAAAATGATCAGGGATAGGTTGCTAGCAGTACAAGATAGACAGAAGAAATATTATGATGCTAAGCACCGTTTTGTGGAGTTCAATGTAGGAGATTTTATTTTCATAAAGATAAGGCCTATGAAAGGTGTGCTTCCTTTTGGCAAGGTTGGCAAGCTCAGTCCTCGCTACATTGGTCCTTTTGAGATAATGGAAAGGATAGGGAAGGTGGCCTATAAATTGGCTTTACCAGCTTCTTATGTTGTCCACAATGTATTTCATGTTTCTTCATTAAGAAGGTTTATATCTGATGATCCTGCTAAGATCATAATTGAAGATGTGGACGTACAGCCAGATCTCACTTATGTAAAAGAACCATAACGAATCTTGGAGTTTAGTGTGAGGAAACTCAGGAGCATGACTATACCTTTTGTTAAGGTTTTATGGAAGCATGTGTCAGAAAAGAATGCTACCTGGGAGAAAGAATCAGAAATGAGGAAATGTTATCCTCATCTTTTCGAGTAAGGTATGTTTTATTTTCATTTTCATTTTAATTCAATTTCATGGACGAAATTCTTATTAGGATGGGAGAATTGTAAAACCCGAAACGTTCAATCGGACGTGTTGCACGCATTTCGATGCGCCGCAACGAAATTAGGCTAAATTTTAATGTTGTCGGAAAATTTTGAAATAAATTTTATTAAATTCGACACGAAATTTCAAACGAAACGATATAAAGAACCTATATTTAATTCCGCACAGTTTGCGAGTTAAAAATATTTGAAAGTTGTTTAAGTAACATTTTAGCTTAGTTTCTCGTTTTGCCCTTCATGACATAATAGAAACATGTGAGGTAGAGGGGCACATGCGTAATTTGTACCAAAACCTCTCCCTTAACTCCACTCATCCGCCTAGGGACCGATTCATTCGGTCCCTTGTTCGTTTGTTTCGGCTGAGAGAAGGAGAAGACGAGAGGGAGAGGCGATGGAGCTTGGAGAGGCGGCGGCGGCAACGATTTTCCGGCGGCCATTTTAGGAGAAAATCAAGGGGAAAGCTTAAGGAAGAGAAAGGGGTAAGATTTGAACCTAGAAACTTTCTTTTTCTCCAAGATTTTCATGTTTAAAAATTTAGGGTTTTTGAAATTCATGAGTTTTGTTAAGGAAAGGTGTGTAGGAAGAAGTGGGGAGGTTTCTCTTGCAAAAAAAATTAAGTTTCCTCTAGTTTTCTTTAGGTTTCAAAATTAGGGTTTTGCTAAATTGATGGGGCTTTCATAGAAAAGTGAAAGGATTGTATGTGAGCATGATTTTAAACCAAAAAAATGAATTTTTTTCTTAAGAAAACTTTAGGTTTTCAAAATTAGGGTTTCTCCAAATTAAGTTATTTTTAAAAGGAATGTTAGAAGAACATAGGGGAAGGAGCTTTATATAGGAAAATGTAATTTTAATCAAAAATTTTGAGTTTTCTAAATTAAGGCTTTTCCAAATCTTTTATGTTTAAGTTTGCATGTTCATTAATTTTGTTCCTAGTAGACTTAGGAAGTCTCTAATGATGAGAAAATGAGAATTTGAAAAAGAAAATAATTTTTCTAATTTCCATATTATTTTAATCCGAAAAATTATAATTTGGGTTAGTATGATAGATGTTAGGAGAAGTGATTAAATTGTCATATACACAAATATGAACATTTTGGGTTCCAAAATATTGGATTTTTATATTAATCCGAAAAATTTAAATACTAATTAAGGGAAAAATACTAAAATTGGGCTATGTTATGTTATAATAAATAGAAGTAAGAGAGAACTATTATAGAATTTGGAAATTTACATAAATGACTTATGTTGTAAATTTTTAGGATTTGAAAGGAGGGATTAAGGAAAATGTGGTGAAGATAAGACACTTGCAAAAGCACAAATTGAGGTAGGAATCTCTTTCCTACATGGTCATATTTCTTTATGTTCTTAACCATTCTATGCTAGCAATTATCTTATGGTGGCAAATATCTTACATAAATGAAAAATATTGGCAATTATCTTATGTTGGCAATTAGCTTCTGTTGGCAATTATCTTATGGTGGCAAATATCTTATATAAATGGAAAATGTTGGCAATTATCTTATGTTGGCAATTAGCTTATGTTGGCAATTAGCTTATGTTGGCACTTATCTTATGTTGGCAATTAGCTTATGTTGGCAAATATTTTACTTAAATGGGAAATGTTGGCAAATAAGCTTTGTATCACACTTTAAGTTCATTTTTCTTGTTTCATAGTGCCATGGCATTCACAAGCTCAATGCCATAGTGCTCCAATTCAAATAGAAATTTAATTTTTTTTCTTTTTTAAATTTATTTTCAAAAATATAAGGTTGTTACAAATGTAGCCGAGCAACTGTGGTTGAAGAGTAGTAGTTATATGATGATGGTCAAAAATTAGAAAAGGTAATAGTTCTCAAAGGACCATAGTTTGGCGAGGTGGTTGTAGAACCAATGTCGGGTCATGATGGTTAGAGGATTATAATCAGGTAATAATTGTCGAAGGGCTATAGTCAGGTGATAGTGATCGAGATATCGTAGTCGAGTGATGGTGGTTGGAAGAGATAATTGGAAGACAGTGGTTAAAAGATCTTAGTTGGGCGATGGTGATTAAAGGGTCATAGTCGAGAGATGGTGGTTGAAGGATCATAGCCTGTCGACACTGTTCAAGAGGCCCTTGTCAAACAAGAGAATTATAATCAGATGATAGTGGCCGGAGGATTATAGTCTTGCAATAGTAGTTGAATGATCATAATCAAGTGACAATGATCGAAGGATCGTAGTCAGGGGATCATAGTCGAAGGAACATTATTGAGGGATGTTGGTCGAAGAATTGTATTTTTGTGATAATATCCAGAGGATTATTATTAAGCGATAGTGGTTGGAGGATTGTAATGTGGAGACATTATCAAAGGAACATAGTCAAACAATGGTAGTCGAAGAATTGTAGTTAGACGACGGTGGTTAGAGGATCATAATCAAGCGATAATGTACAGAAGATTGTAGTTAGTCAATAGTGGTTGAAATAACTTAATTAGATAAGATGGTCATATGATCGAAGTTAAGTCATAATAATCAGATGATTGTAATCAGATGATTGTAATCAGGTGACAGTGGGCAAAAGGACATTGGTCGGACGATGATGGTTGGTGGATCATAGTCAAGCAACGATGATCAGAAGATCGTAATCAGATAATGATGGTAATAGAATCATAATTGAACAACAATAATTAAATGGCCATAATAGGGCGATCGTAGTTGGAGATTAGGTGACATTAATTTGACGGTGCTGGCCATTGTCCAACAAAGGAAATCGAGCAGTAGTTCACTGATGGCGATTCGGCAGTGATCTGATAGTGGTGCTCCTGTGGAGCTCTTTGATTTTACAAGCCTCTAAGTTTTTTTAATCTAAAGCAAAAATATTTTTCATGCAGAGAATAAGAATTTATTTATAGATTTTTAGGATGACATGTTTCATAAATATAACTAAAATTTGAAACACTTCATTGAATGATCCATATTAAATCCCTTGATCTTTTACCACTTTCAAAATTTAAGTTTATTAATAATGTTAGAATTAAATAACTTTAAGTTAATCAAGACATTCAATTTACTGAAATTGAAATTTCCCTAATTTTTCATATCCGATCAAATTTATTTTGGTTATGTTGAAAAAAGTAATGTGCAAATTACTACGAAAAATAGTGACGAGATTCTTATTATATTCATTAAATTAGTTCCAATTCTGTCAACGGCCGTCGGCCTGGGATGCAGGCTTCTGCTTTGCGATCTAACGAAGGGTCTTCAGCGTGGGCGCAGCTATGAGTCTTCTCCAACACTCCCTTGATCGAGTTAGTTGTCATCCTTTTCCTTCAATTTCTCGAGAACCCAGTCGACGGGCGGCCTCCAGTTCGATATTTGGTAATGGCCTTCCGCCTCGCTTCTCCCAGCTCTCGGTCGGAAGACGAACTTCACAAGGTCCCCTTCAATGGGTGTTTCCCAAAAGCGAGATTCGGAGAATAGTTCAAAGGGGGATCTCAAGGAACAGCGCTTCTGGCTCATTCTTGCCTGAGAATGAACTGCAGAGCCCAACCTTATTGGAATTCGTCACCTCCGAGAGGGTTAAGGTGGTAGCGATGCTGGGGTTGGCTTTGGCGCTCTGCAATGCCGATCGGGTAGTGATGTCTGTGGCGATCGTTCCCCTCGCGAAGGCTCGTGGATGGAACCAGTCGTTTTCTGGGATTGTTCAGGTATTCTTTCTCAAATTACGGCAACATGCATTGAAGCAGTCCTTCCTATCCTTCCAACGTACATGCCTGACAATCTTCAAAATCACGACTTCAATGTTGTCTAGTTTTTGGTATCAGTTCGACTAATGGGGATTTGTGGAGCAACACTCATAAGAATCTTGGGATTCCTCCTTAAATCTTTCATGAGGTAAAATGGAGTATAGCGCTGGAGAGATTGTCGTTGGATCTTGTATGAGAATCACCCTTGGGTTTCACAAGTGTGCTCCTTCCAAAACCAAATCAAGGCTCATATGAGGGGGGAAGAATATAGGATATGGCTCTGCGATCTTTTTGGGTGGTTTGGGCGAGAGCTATAAGTGGCAAAGAGAGTACCCCCTAAATAGAAAGACATGTAGCCTTTTGGCGTGTCTAGGTGATTAGAAGAAAAACTGGGTCTAATTCCCAAGCTCTATGAGGAAGGTTGAGAGTTGGCGTAAGTTGAAAAGTTGGGGATCATAAAACTTTACCGAAACTCTCTTAAAAAAAATCTGAGTATTGCTTGCTAGCATTTGAACAAATATCTAAAAGTGGGAAAGATGACCGACTCAATTGTGGGGAAAAGCAGGCAAGAGTTGACAAGAATGTCACTGGAAAGTGATGCCTATAATTTAATTTAGTTGTGATGACATGTAGATGAAGTTGACTATGGTATGCACTACAACTTAATTGCTGTGGAAAGTGGACAAGGGTTAGCCTAAAAGCAATATTAGATTTGCTCATGGTATTTCAAGACTTCAAACAAGAAGGCTAATAGTTGGCAAAATAAAGTTTATTTGTTTGCAGGAAATTAAATCAAAAGGGGAGAAATTTACATTCATCAGAGATGTATATAAGCTTTTGTTTTATATAGAAGATAAGTAATAGAAATATAGTAGGGATAGTAGTAGAATTGAATATATTTTAAAAAGATAATCTGGCTGAGGTGAATCTGGGTTGTGATGTGTCTATTAAACTAATTACTTGTAAGAATATTATGATACAAATAATTTTTTTGTTCCGCAATTTCAGTTACAAAAAAAATTGGTAATCCAATTTTATGAAGGAATGGGTGGACTACTACGTCCAATTTTAAGTAGGGATAATAATTGATGGTGACTTAAATATATATTTTTATTATGGTGTTATGGTTCAAAATCGGCATTATTAGCCTTATCCCAACTATTGGGGTAGGCGTTATGAATTCTCATTTTTCATTCATTCATGATGAGTGTTGTCTGAGATGTTAAACCTATTCTTCGCAATGTATTATGAACAACATCTGCTAATTTAATCTCATGTTTAACTTATTTTTGTTCTGAATTCTCCAACACTAATTTTAACACCTTGTCTAATAGTCACATTTTCTACCTATCATTTTATGTGTCCAAAGCATCTATGTATATTTTTAATGACCTTATCTTTCATAGGCATTACTCTAATTTTTTCTTTAATATAGTCATTTATTAATTTATCCTTCCTAATTTTACCGTATATCCATCTTTGCATTCTTATTTTTTGTTATATTAAATTTAGATATCAATAACTTTTTTATAGTCTAACATTCATATCCATATGGCATCATCAGCTTAACTCTTATTTTATAAAATTTTCTCTTATCACACAAATCTTAGGTATCTTCTTATCACACAAAACTCTTAAGGCACTTTTTAATTTGAATTATTATAGTCTAAAAGTTAATCTTAAATATACAAAAAAATGCAAGGAAGAAATAATTGTCCTAGAATAAGATGATGAAGGTAAACGTAGTTAAATTTTCAAGATAGGTTGTTAATAGAGTGAAATTGGATTTGTGGAGTTGAATCAAACTTTAGAATAAAGGAAGGGAGGATTTTATAGAAGATTCCTATTGATTTGGCACTCCAGTGCCATGGAGATCTTTTGCTTGAACCTTCAGGATTGTTTTGGGGTTTGTAACCCAGTGCTAAGACAATGACCTCCGTTTTTTTTTTCCTGAAAAATCTTACATCAAGTTTGTATTGGAGGATTATGATTGTACAGCATTTGCATCCCTAAATCTGCTTTTCCCCTTTCAGTTAATTTTTCTCTCTGGAAAGATAGTTGCACAATTTGGTGCAAGATTGTAAGAGGTGGATTCATACTTCTTTGAGAAGGTCTATAGGCTATAGTGCAATGCAGTTGCATTAACAGCAAATATTCTCCACCCTGAGGCCTTATTTTCTTAGTTAAAATTTGCAGATGCTTGGCCAAGAGCATTCTTCGAAGCCATTCATTTCAAATATGTGATTTAGGAAAATAATATGCTTTTTTTGAATGACCAAATATCTGGATTTCTAAATTTACCAATTTTTATGTAAGCATGCATGGAATACTCTCAAGGACCAAAGAAACAAAAAATAAACCTCGTGGTAATGCCGCAGTATGATACATGTATTTTTATCTAGGTTTCTCTGTTTTTGTTGTCATTTTTGCCAACTTCTGAAGTTTGATTGACTAAATCTTTGTCATATACCAGACATCATTTTGGTATGCAAGTTCACTAACATCAAATAGTTTATCATGTTCTTTTTATTTTTGAAAACGTGAGCTTCAGTACCGAGTCCTAAGTTTGAGGCAGTTGATAAGAGTTAAGATTCTATAATCTGCATTACCCGGATTCTTTGCTTGACTTAATTTAAGTTCCTTCCATAGGTTTCGTTATTCTTCTTAGACCAGTAACATGAAGAATTATCAAAGAGATATTGTTGTAGACACAACATAGACGATGTTATCTAAAATAAACATGATTACTATTGAAGGGTAACACTTACATTTGATTATAATATATGAAATTGGGAATTTAACATGATAGTGGTGTTTCAAAAGGTTGAATTCCTAATTTTACACTATTTATTCTGTTTCTTGTTCAAACAGGAAGGAATCTACATGTTCTATGATTATACCAAGATTAAAATACGAAACAAAAGATGGCCTTAGCTTAATATAATGCAACGGGATATTTACTACTTAGGTTCACAAAGTTTAGAATTTGTTAAAAGCACAAGTGGGCCTTGAGTCCTTGAGCCTACAGAGTTAGCGCTTGAGACAGCCTGGTTTTTTTTTTTCTTGATACTGAGCAATCCTTTGGTAATAAGGGGCATGCCATTTTCTTTTACTATTTCAACAGAAAAGGTGCAAGGGCCTTATGGCAATGTGATACAGGAGGCAGCACAACATCTTTAAATTACATCTGACTATGTTGTTCGCTTATTGAAAGAAGAATTGCCATGACCTTGGCTCTCTGGCCATTTGTAAATATGCAGGATAAAAAAACTGATATGATACAAAGCATGGAATATGACAACTCCCTCCCTCCCTCTTCTATAAACAATGAATTTTTTAAAATATTGGTAATATATAACATACAATGACAGAGATACTTTTGACATGTTTCGTAAAAGGATTTAAATAAAATTGAAACTTCAGAAAATTGCTACAAAAGCCACTCTTCCGTAAATCTTTTGTTTTTTTTTTTTTTGGTGGGGGGGGGGGGGATTTAGGCCAATTAAGGCAAATTCACACATACATCACATACGCAAAACTCGAACCCAGGACCTCTTAGTTAGTAGTCAAAGCTCCCAACCAGCAAGCCAAGTTGAGTTACATCGTAAATCATTTTTCAATCAACTGAAGTTCTCTTTCCATTTATTTTATCAGTCCTTCACAAGCATTCTGCTATCTAGGGCTGTAAAATTTGTTGATGCTTCTTTCCTAGCTTGCTGCAACAAAGTTTCTACAAAACATAAAGTTTAAGAAATGTTGTGGAAGCAATACAACAGGAAAAGGGCCCAGAGACAAGAAATGAAAGAAATAGAAAACCAAAGGTCAAACAACTAGTAAAACTATTGATAATATTCAATATGGCTTTCCTATGAGTTTGGTTTCTATATGTACACCTCTCCTTTTCTCCCAGAAAATATATTTCTAAAAGCAGAAAAATAGGAAATAGGGAATATGCTATACTATAGTCCTTTAATTAGTTATAAGAGCAGAGAAACGCTAAGTAGCGGTAAAAAGTGTAAATGGAAGAAGTTAATAGGCCTGCAGAGCTTGTAGCATAACGTGAGTCCGCATCAATTTTTCCCCACTTCAGAAAAATCTGCACTCGACGATGTAAGTTCAGTAGTTGCTTCATCAGACGGATTGTAAGGGAAAATATCTTCAACATTAAAAGTGGATGATATGAGAATATCAGGAGGTAAATCCACAATGTAAGCGTTATCATTAACTCTTTACTTAATTGCTATTTGACCAATTTTTCGGGGATTGAGCTTCGAATAGGTGTCTAATGGAAATCTTTCTCTCCTTAATCGAACAATTACCAATTCACTTGGGTGGAATATCTTTGGGCGGCGGTGCATATCAGCATTCCTTTTATAAGACTTATTAGATTGCTCTAACCTGCTACAGACATCTTCAAGCATCAATATAAAATTTTAAGCCAACTTACCTATTGCAGCATTGTGACATTTTGGAATAACAGATATGTCCACTACACAGTTTGGAGTAGGGGTCTCAATTCGGGTCGGGTTCGGGTCCAACCCGAGTTGACCCGAGTGTAAACGGGTTGACCCAAACCCGACCCGTTTAGCTAAACGGGTCAGGATTTTCAACCAGGACCCGGCCAAGTGGGTTTCCGGGTTGACCCAACCCGACCCACGGACCTGAACATTGGCCTTCCTTTCACAGGTGCGTAGAGTCGCAGAGTTACGAAGGCGGGGCGGAGTTGCGGAGGCGGGGCAGACCGCGAATGAGGCGGAGTCGCTAAGGTCAGAGGCAACTGGCGGAGTTGCGAAGGCGGGGCAGACCCGAGCGTGACGAGGTAGGAGCTCGCTGGAGTCGGACCTGGGGTTGGCAATCGGGGTTGTTGGCGGCTGGTATCACCGCATCAGGCATGTGGCAATGCGGCCTAGGCCGGCGCCCGACGGTTGACTAGGCTAGGTTAGCCCGGGATCCGGGTTAGCCGGGTCAACTTCGGGTTGTCGGGTCAACCCAAACCCGACCTGTTTTTCAAACGGGTCAAAAATCCGAACTCAGACCCGACCCATTTCACAAACGGGTTGACCCGAACCTGGATTTTTTCAAGTCTGGTCCGGGTCGAGTTTCTGGTCGTGTCAACTTTTGACACCCCTAGTTTGGAGTCTGATAGGAAACTCTTGTAGATTTCAAGCGTTACATATCAATCTTGGGAAATCAGCTTGAAAACTCCACTAAACTCCAAAAAAAACCAGAAAACAGTAAATATTTTTGTATTATTGGATGAAAGGAATAGGAAAATACTAAGATATAATTGATCCTCTATTCGAGAGGAGGATCTATCTCTCCCAATTCTCTAGACGCTGCTAGAGACCAAGAATGCCAAGCACTAAAACAGAAATCAGCCACAAAAAAGATACCCTAACCCTAATATAAACTTCTACTTAAAGTAAATAACAAAATAATGCAAAAAGGACTAAATAACCCTTCTTCAGAATCCTTTAGGAAGTGGACCCCACCCCATAGGGGGGATTTGAGGCCGGCGGAAACAACAGGCTTGCACCTGCTGTAATAAGTGGGCCGGCCCAAGGGTTGGGCTGGCTGGACCGGTCCCTCTGTGGGCTCCGAAAATTCCACGACACCCCGACCTCTTTGCGCCATCGGTCTCTTTTCTTGTTTGTTTATTTGTATTACAGCAGAGAGTTTTAATGAGTTTAGGTTTCAGGTGAATTTTCAGAAGGCAGATTGGGTTTTAGATAAGACACTACCCAGAGATTTCGCCCTCATTTTGTGAGGACTTTTTATTTGAGTTCTTGTTTCCTATAGGCGCAAGCCCTTGTAGTTAATTACCCTCCCGATAATGAGAGAGAACTTTCGATTAAGGCTGGTCGTTAAATAGGTCACATAGGTTATAAACTCAGTATATAATAGCAACAGTTTTAGGGTTTGAATTGGATTTTATGATTTAGAGTTTATCACCATGAACTTAAAACTAGTGGTGGGGGGGGGGGGAATGAAGACGAGCCCGATCAAGATCCTATGGTTCCGTCATTCCGGGCTGTCATGTTCCCTGGTCTACTTAGTCAGAGGAGGTAGTCAACCCAACCTGACAGAAGGTACCTTATCGACAACCATTGGTTATTTCGTCCAAGAATACCTTGTAAATCTAGGTTGGTATTTGTCTAAGGGAATAGATCTGAATCCACCTTAGCTGACAGAGGGCTTTGTGCATATCGAATATACCCTATGATTCATTACTCAAGGGTTTGACGCCGTTAAAGAACATATGGGCTTTGGCCGTGATCGTAATATAATGGTGCAATTTTGCGACAAAACCACCAGATCAGAGGGGACTTGCCACGTCCCAGCTGGCAAGAGACTATTTGAGGATGAACCTTAGCGATACACCCGACACGACATTCGCTCTTTGTGAGCTGAAGTTAATTTCAAATTTATCACTCCCCCCCCCGACTAACGGTTGCGGGAGGTGGATGAGTTTTAGTTTTAAGGTTTATGTTAATAGATTTCATTTTAAGAATTATGACTTTAATTGGATTTAAGATTTGACCTCTTCGGTTGAGATTTTCTGTCAACACGGCCATCATCGGGGTGACATTGAAATCGCTTGTATTTTTATAGAAATTTGGGGAGGCATTTTATGATTCAAGTCAGGTCGACTCCAGTCCTTTGAAGGAGGAGGATGAGACTTGAGAATTTGACCTGCGCAGCATTCTCAGACATTGGCGTTTGTAACTTTACATCTTTGTCGGAGCACATGTAAGGTGTGTTTTTCAATTTAGGGAATCATATTTAGTATATAAAGGGGGGTTTTAAAATATGATCCATTGCACGAATGATTTTGTTTAGAAAATGACCGAGATTTTTTTTAAGGGCCTACGAACACCTTATGTCCGCTTGTACACATGTTGCGGATCCGGTGACATTAAATCTTTCTAGATTTCAGTTATTATATTTAGTTTGTTTTGACTCCTCTAGGCATCACTTAGCACAGCTCATAGAGGGTGCTTGCTCGGTCGGTACTAGTAGATCGTGCTTGTGCTCGTAGTAGAATTATCTTGCTTGCTATAAGTTCCTCTATTCTCTCCCGTAGGTAGACTGATTTGTTTGATATAGACTCCTTGTCCTTGCTTAGAGAGTTGTTAGAGAGCTGCTCAATTGGAGAGCTATTTAATAGCTCTTTGAGTTGTTTCTCAATAGTTTGTACTTAGGTTGATTGGATAGTGAAAAAACATTGATTTCTTGCATTTTTTATTTGATTTTAATTGCATTTATTAGATTGATTAATTGGGTTTCAATTTTTCTAAAAGTTAAATTTTAAATTTGTTCGGCTCATTTTGAGATTATATTTTAAAATTATTCAATTTGTTGATTATTGATTTAATTAGTTGAGTATTTTCCTATCTTTCCAAAAAACCTAATAAGTCCAAAATTTTCCTAAGTCTAGAATTTTTGAGAAAATTTCGGCAGCCTCCCGGCGTCCTCTCCCTGGCGCCAGGAGGTAAGAAGGGCACTTGCCCTTTTGGCTCGACTCGACCGGATCAAATCAACGGCAAAGAGATTGGGAGAGCAAATCGATCCCATAAAGAGTCATCAATCCCTCGGCCGGATCAAATCAACGGCCAAGGGCTTCAGGGGACCGAATCCACCACGGGACTTCCTTCAAATTGCTCCCACCTATTGAAAATCCTCTCATTTCTCTCTCTCTTTTTTTATTTTATTATACATATAATATTATATTATTATATATAATAATAATATTATTATTAAAATTATTATTATTATATAATATTATATAACATGTATATAATATTATATACATAATATTCTAGATATTATATTATAATATATATATATATATATATATAATATTATAGATATTATATTATATTTGTAAAACAGAGAGGGAGGGAGGAAGCCAGGAGTCGGACTAGGGCAAAGATGGAGGCCACGCACGGTTCGAGCGGCTGGAGTCGGGTGCAGACATCGGCGAAGGGGAAGTCGGGCTCAATCGTTGGCTGGTCAGGCCGGCTAGGGCACGGGCAAGGGGGTTTTGGGCTCGCGTGAAAGAGGAGGGCCGGCATTGGCGAGTTGATGGAGGCGACAATCACTTCAGGCTTGGAGAAGACAGGTGCTGGAGCGGCGGCGGCTTCGATGTTACTAGGGCACGATGGGTTCGGACAGCGAGGAGGCAGGCGTCGATCGCAGAAGGAGGAGAGGGGCTTCGACTTTGCTTGCGGCTGTGAGTATCGAATCCCCTTTTCGTTCTCTTTCTCTGTGTGCGTGCCTTTGATTTTTTCGTATGACAAGTTTTGTTTATCGTGTGAGTCACAGTTTGAGGTCGTGGGGTGAGCGTGGGTTACACAATCATGGGATCGTGGGGTTGTGCAAGCTGGAGGCGGTCGGGAGCTGGGATTATGCGTGGATTACAGTTACAGGTCAACACTCTCCTAGATCGGTCTGTTTATATCAATACCCCGCTCCCAAAGAATCACCTTGTCCTCAAGATGGAAAGATGGGAATTGATGTCTCACCCTCTCATAAGGCTCCCATGTGGCTTCGTAGTCCGGTAGCCCCTTCCATTTAATCAGAACCTCCTTAATCCCCTCTCCTCCCTGACGAACCCCCATCAACTCCAGTGGTTCTAATATCATATCCAAGTCATCTATCAGTGTCTCTGGTAGCTCAGAACTAGCTGTCTGATCCCTGATTGCTCTCCTCAGCTGTGATACATGGAACACTATATGTATAGTCACCGTTGGGGGTAGTCTCAAATGATAGGCTAACGCTTAATCTTCTCCAAAATCTCATATGAGCCAAAGTACCTTGGGACATGCTTCTCATTCCTCCTGTTGGCAACCATCCTCTGCCTATAGGGCCATAGTTTTAAGAACACCCTCTTCCCTACGTTGAACTAGATGTCCTTCCTATGTCCATCCGCCTGCTTCTTCATGAGCCCTCAATAGGTGCCTTTTTAGTTCTTCCAACACCATATCTCTCTCCTCCAAGTACTATTCTAATGATGAGACGGGTGTGTTATGCTGCCCAAAATGTACCAAGTGCAATGGGTCTCGTCCATATAACACTTTGAATGGGATCATCTGTGAGGCCGAATGATACGAAGTGTTGTTACAGTACTCCGCCCATGCTAGCCACCTGGCCCACAGCCTCAGTATCTCCGACACAAACATCATAAGTATGTCTCCAAGCTCCTGTTTGCCACCTTCGTCTGCCCATCTGTCTGAGGGTGGTAAGCTGTGCTCCTATTCAGTACCGTCCCCTACATCCTGAATAGCTCCTTCCAAAAGTGGCTGAGGAACACCTTATCCTGGTCGTATACTATAGACTCAGGTATCCCATGCAATCTGACCACCCTCTGATAAATGTTGATATAACTATCACTGTAGTGTAAGGATGCCATAGGGGAATGAAGTGAGCATACTTGCTCAATCTATCCATCACAACTAGAATCACTGTAAACCCCTTAGATCGAGGTAACCCATCTATAAAATTCATGAAGACCTCCCACACTCGATCTGGTAGAGCTAAGGGCTGCAATAATCCTCTGGAGCCATGGTCATGTATTTGTTCCTCTAATAGATCTCACAACTAGCTACCAACTCCTCACATCCTTGTGCATCCCCTTCTAATATAACTCCTCAGTGAGTCTCATGTATGTCTTCTGTAGCCCTGAATGATCCCCAACACCACTCCCATGGAATTCTTGTAGCAGGTGTGGAATATGGTCTGATGTCCTGGGCATCACAAATCTCCCATGGTACAGAAGCATCTCCCCTTCTAGAGAATAGCCCGGGTGACTACTCTCATCCTTCAATAAATCTATCCTAATCCTCCCCAGCTCTTCATCCCGCGCACTCTCTTCCTTAATGGACCCCCAATCCAGCATCAGTGGTATCGACACAACCAATCTCCTGTAGCTCCTCCATACATCTAGACAAAGCATCTGCTGCCTTGTTCTCTATCCCTGACCTATACTAGATTTTAAAGTCATATCCCAATAACTTTGACAGCCATTTCTAATGCTCCTTTGTCACCATCCTTTGTTCCAGCAAGTACTTCAGACTCCACTGATCCATGCTGATAATGAAATGTTGACCCAACAAATAAGGTCGCCACTTTTGGATGACTAGCACAATTGCCATCAACTCCCTCTCATAGCTGTCAACACCTGGCTTAAGTAAGCGATGGGTCGGTGGCTCTGCATAAGTACTGCTCCTAATCCATACCCCGAGGCATCCATCTCTATTACAAAAATCTGAGTGAAATCTGGTAAGGCCAAGATCGGTATAGTGGTCATGGCTTTCTTCAGCCTCTCAAAAGCTGCTATGGCTGCCTCCCCCCCACAAGAAGCTATCCTTCTTCAACTGATCGTTCAGTGGCCAAGCAATGGTGCTATAGCCTCTTACAAACCTCCTATAGCAGCCTGTCAACCCTAGAAATCCCCTCAGCTCCTTTAGATTCTTGGGAAGTGGCCATCTCAATATAGCCTCAATCTTCGTATGATCAGCAGTCACACCCTCCTGAGATAGTACATGTCATAAGTACTCCACACTGGCCTGTGTAAAGCAACATTTCTTCAAATTAGCCCTCAGCTGTTGTTCCTGTTACATCTCTAGGACCGCCCTCAAATGGTCCAAGTGTTCCTCTTCTTACCTGTTGTACACCAAAATGTCATCAAAGAAAACCAAGACAAATCTCCTGAGGTAGGGTTGGAACACCATGTTCATGAGGGACTGGAAAGTGGCTGGGGCCATTAGTGAAGCCAAAAGGCATCACCAGGAACTCATAGTGTCCCTCATGTGTTCTGAAAGCAGTCTTCAACACATCCTTCTTTTTCATTCGGATATTATGGTACCCTGACTTCAAATCTATCTTGGTGAATATAAATGTCCCACTCAGTTCATCCAATAGCTCATCTATCACTGGGATGGGAAACTTGTTTGGCACAATTTCCTTATTCAAGGTCATGTAGTCCAAGCAGAACCTCCAACTCCTATCTTTTTTCTTGACCAATAACATTGGACTAGAAACGGACTCACATTAGGTCTGATAATCTCTATCTCCTACATCTCTCTAATCAATTTCATCCTTCTAAAATTGAGGATAGCGGTATATCCTAACACTGGTGGGTGACACCCCTTCACTCGGGGTGATAGCATGCTCCTGCTCCCTCGGCGGTATTAATCCCTGAGGTGGCTAAAAAACTTTCTTGAATTACTGAATCAATGGTTGTACTGAAGGAGGAATATCCCCACCCTCCTCTAATCAGATTCCCTCCAGCCTCTATAGCTCCACCAGGAAACCTTCCCCCACCTCCTTTATGCTCTTCACCATGATCTTCAGTGACACCATGGCTTTAGATATCCCTGCATCTCCCCTAATCACTACACTTCTTCCCTCCACGACAAGCTCCATCGTCAATGCTCCCCAGTTGACCTTGATGTTCCTCAAGATCTGCAGCCACTTCATCCTCAGGATGACATTAGTGCTCCCTTGCTCTAAAGGGAGAAAATTCTCCCTCACCTGAACCCCCTATATGGTCAGCACTACTCCCCTACAGATCCCTCGGCTCATCTCTACTTTCTCCATACCCATCATCACTCCATAGCACCCCGTCTCCATCAATGTCACCCCAAATTGATCTACGACCTGGTTGGAGATGAAATTGTGGGTAGCCGAGATGAATCTTACAACTAAGTTCAGGGAGACCTCCGCCGCGTCAAGATGCAGCTTGTCCTCCTTCTCTACCCCTGTCTCACTCCCACCTCCCCCCTTAGTTTCCACGTCATCATAGTCGGTGAGAACATGAAGAGTTCAGTCCCTGCAGCTGTGCCCTGGAGCATACTTCTCATCACATTAGAAGCATAATCCCTTCGTCGTCTTCTCCTGCATCTCCCTCTCCGTCAGCCTTTTGAAGTTTCCCCCACTTCCTCCTCCTACGGGCTCTCCCTTGGGGTCTCCCGAAGGTTGCCTGATATAGGCCCCTTAGGTGCTAAGAGAGTGGCGGTCATCCTGTAGGAGCCACCTGAACTGTTGCCTCTAGCTCCCCTCTCCTGGTACTTCTAATCCTCCACCATTTGGGTTAACTCCATAGCCTCTCACAAGTCACGAGGTCCCATGACTCTCACTGCTGCCCGTATCTCTGATTTGAGCCCCTTTATGAAATTCCCCTCCAAAATAGTCTCAGACAGCCGATCTGGTCAACTCTCCAAGTACTCAAATTGCTTGCGATATTCTGCTAGTGAGCCTTCATGTACTAGGGAAAAGAACTGTTCATAGAAGTCCTCTCCCTTGCTAGTTCGAAAACGTTCTAATAAGCATTCTTTGAACTCCTTCCAGCTCCATATGGGCTTCCTCATGTCTATCCACTGGTACCAAGCCAACGCCTTCCCTTCCAAACATAGGCTAGTTGCCATTAACTTCTCCTCTTCTATCAACCCATTGACGACGAAGTACCTCTCTACCTTGTAGATTCACCCATGTGCATCCTTCCCTTTAAAGATGAGTATCTTCAGTTTTCAGACCTTTGGATCTCCCCCATTTCCATTGAATCCTCTATAATTTCCCCTTCCCCAAATGGATGGCCCTCCCAGGTGTCCTGATCCTCCCTTCCAAGTTCATACCCAAACCCTTCTTCCATTTCCCCCCTCCTTCCGTCAAAATCAGCACCTCTTCGGTCATAATCCCCCTCTTTCCTTTCCCAATCAGCACCCATTTGCTCATACCCTATATGCCCACGCCTCTCCCCATATCTTCCACCTCTCTCCTCCCTTTGGAAAGGTTCCAAATGGGGTCTTCTCCCTTCGCCCTCTACGATCTCCACTTCATTTTCATCCCTACGAATTTCAGAATTCGTAATTTTCCCTTCCGGCCTCTTGCCTCCGATGTCGCCGTTTGGTTGTGGAGATCTAACATTTTCTTCAGCATGGCCCGTAGATCCGAGAATTGTTATTCCATAGAGGAAATTCTATCCTCCACCGTTGCTTTGATTTGATTCATCTCTTCCTCAAGACGTTCAAAAGCATCTACCTTCTTGGCCGCCATCATTACCCGGATCTTTGTTTGCCTCAAAAATCTGGAGTTCATCCCCAAAAATAGCAAAAAAACACTCCTTTGAATTGAAAAAACTGTTGCAGGAATTTGCCAAAAACAGCTCCAAAATACAGCCCGAATACCGCTCTGATACCAATTTGATAGGAAACTCTTGTAGATTTCAAGCGTTATGTATCAATCTTGGGAAATCAGCAAGAAAACTCCACAAAACTCCAAGAAAAACTAGAAAACAGAAGATATTTTTATATTATTGGATGAAATACAAGATACAATTGATCCTCTATTCGAGAGGAGGATCTATCTATCCCAATTCTCTAGATGCCGCTAGAACCCAAGAATGCCAAGCACCAAAACAGAAATCAACCACCAAAAAGATGCCCTAACCCTAATACAAACTTCTACTTAAAGCAAATAACAAAATAATGCAAAAAGGACAAAACAACCCTTCTTAAGAATCCTTTAGGAAGCGGAACCCACCCCAATAGGGGGGGATTTGAGGCTAGCGGCAACAGCAGGCTTGCACCTGCTGTAATAAGTGGGTCGGCCCAAGGGTTGGGCCAGCTGGACCGGTCTGTTTATATCAGAGTCTTAATGTAGACTATACTGAAGGGACACATTCCTGTGGATCGATTGGGCATCGAGTTGTAAGCAAATTCGGCTTGACTTAATACCTCATCCCATTATTTCAGATTATCCTGTACTGAGCATCTAAGCATGTTGCCAAGTGTTCAATTTACCACTTTCATTTGTGCGTTTGATTGTGGGTGATATGCTAAGCTGAGTTTGATTTCAGTCTTGAGCTGCTTCCAAAGTTTTCTCCATAAATAACTAATGAACTTCACGTCATGATCTAACGTGATGCTTCGGGGCAAACCATGAAGCCGAATAATTTCACGGAAGAACAGTCATGCTACCCCATGAGCATCGCACGTTTTCTTACAAGCAATAAAATGAGCCATCTTTGTGAATCTGTCAACCACAACCATGATAGAATCGACACCTCTCTTGATGCGAGGTAACCCCAATACAAAGTCCATGCTCAAGTCCTCCCAAATAGACATTGGAGCCGACAAGGGCGTATAGAGACCCTTGTTTTGTCAAACTCATTTATAAACTTGGCATACGGAATACCTTTCAACGAATCGAGTTACATCCCGCTATAGGTGAGGCCAAAAAAATCAAAATTGCATATGTTTGATAGTTTTCTCACGCCTCGGGTGTGCGGCTAGACCTCCTCCATGCATTTCCATAATTAACCGTTGCCTCACAGAAGAAGTAGGAATGCATAGAGAGTTGCCTTTGAACAAAAAACCATGTCTAAGTGTATAATCTCCATATGGCTTGTTTGTGGAACAACGTTCCCAAGGCTTGGCGAAGTCTTTATCATTACAGTACAAGTCTTTAAGTAATTCCAAACCTGTTACCTCAGTTTGGAGTTTAGTAAGCAAGGCCGACCTCCTGCTCAAGGCATCTACTACTCGATTCTGACTACCAGATTTGTGTTTCAAGACAAAGTTAAATTTTTGTAAAAAGATCACCCATCGATCATGCATCCGATTGACATTTTTCTATGTATTCAAGTACTGTAGAGCTTGATAATCACTGCATAAAATGAAGTCCTAGTGGAGCAAATAATGTTTCCATTGCTTGAGAGCTCTCACAACATCATAAAGTTCTTACTCGTAAACAGACCATCTTTGCTTTGTTGGGCTTAATTTCTCACTAAAAATCTCAATGGATTTGTTGTCTTGGGACAGCACTGCACCAATTCTAATAACTGAAGCATCTTTGTCTACATTGAAGGGCTTGTTAAAATCTGGTACAGCCAACACTGGAGCTGAAATCAAGGCTGTTTCGATAGTTTCAAAACTATTTTGTTGCTCCACATCCCATCTGAAAGTTTGCTGCTTCAAACAGTCAGTAATAGGTGCCATAATCACACTAAATCCACGAATAAATCTTCGATGAAAGTTAGCCAACCCGTGAAAACTACGGACTTCAGTAAGTGTGTGAGGATGGGGCCACTCTTGGATGGCGGTAACCTTGCATGGATCCATGCTAACACCATTGGAAGATATGATAAAACCCAAAAATGAACTGATGATGTGGCAAATTCATATTTGGACTTATTTAGATATAACTTGTGCTTACGTAATAATTCAAAAATATAAGCTAAGTGTTTCCAATGGTCATCAGCAGACGGACTATAAACCAAGATATCATCAAAATAAATTACGCAACAAATACCTAGTAATGGCTTTAAAATTTCATTCATCAAGTGCATAAATGTGGATGACGGCATTACCTTCCACTCGTATAGCCCGTCACAAATCTTGAAGGTCGTCTTCCACTCGTTGTCGGGTCGTATCCGTATTTGGTGATATCCACAGCGCAAATCCGGCTTGGAGAATATTGTGGCACCTGTCAAATGATCTAACATGTCTTCTAATCTTGGTATTAGGAATCAGTACTTAATCGTAATCTTATTAATAGCATGACTATCAATGCATATCCGCTATGAGCCATCTTTCTTTGGTATTAACAAAGCAGGTTCTGCACAAGGGCTTAGACTGGGTTGGGTCATTTGTTTTTGTAATAACTCATCAACAGTTTTCTAAAAGTTTTGGTGTTCTGTAGGAGTCATTTTGTAGTGTGGCAAATTCGGTAAAGAAGCACTCAAGATCAAATCAGTTTGATGTTGTATGGACTGAAGGGGAGGGAGATGATTTGGGAGGTCTTTAGGGACCACATCCAACAAAATCCGATAGCAGTTGGAGCACTTCTGGCGGGTAATGTGATGCCTTTATCAAAGAATTTTCTTCGGCTAGAAAAACAACCATTACAACATTGTTTTCACGTCCCAAATGCGGTAATGAATTCCTAGAGACAATACACAAAGCAGGTTTTTCACTGTTGTCAACTATAGGAACGTGTTGTGGATTGGGAAGCAATTGTAATTTACGGTTTTTTCATTCAAAAGTATATGCATTTGTATGCCCATCATAAGTAATCCTCGTATCGACGAACGGCCAAGGATGAGATGACAAACATCCATGTCTGGGATATCACATAACAATTCACAAGTGTAGTGCTTCCCAATCGAGAAATTCACCTTGCACATCTCGGAGACAAGAATTTTCATGTCTTTCTTCACCCAACTAATCTTCTAAGGATTTGGATTCTTTGTTGTTTTCAAGTGCAACGCATTAACAACATATCTCGAAATTATGTTTTTAGTGCAACCATTATCGATTAAGAGGTCACGCACCTTACCTTTAATCGCGCACTTAGTTCTAAAAATGGCATTTCGTTGTGAAGCTAGAGTCTGTCGTGGTGCCAATAGTAATTTCTCTAAAATCCAAATTACCGGTTCTCCTTCATCACCTCCAATCTCCTCATATTCATCATCATTCTCACATTCGGTTATAGTATTATTAGCTTCAGATTCACCTTCCAAGAGTTGTAATCGTTGGCGGTTTGAGCACTCATTGGACTTGTGACCTGGTTGAAAATACCGGAAGCATTTTGTTACGCATGAGCCGGCCCCTCCTGGGCCGGCTGGACCGGTCCATACCTATGTTAGGCGGAACAAACAGGGAGGGGGGCGGCATTTGGGTGGGCCCCATGGGGGGTTTAATGCAAATGTTGGAGGGAGAAATTTGAATGTAAGGGCTGTTTAGGTTAGGTAATTTGGAGGGATCCTTTATGGTTAATTAGGGGGATTGGGAGGGAATTAGGGTCATCTTGGATTTGAGGGAATTTGGAGATCTAGGGTTTCTTGCTTGAGCTCTTGGCGTTGCCGGAGAGTAGGAGAGTTGTTCTTCCTCTCGGATTGAAGAACATTGTATCTTCCTTTTGTTTTATGCTTCTACTAGTGAAATACATGTGTTTGCTTTGAGTTTTTCTCCAATTATCTACTATTTTTCTGCTGTAAACAGCAGATTTCTGCTATTTTTCTGCTGAAAACAGCAGTTTTCCTGCTGTTGCCCTCTTCCGGATCGATAGGAATACTTGAATCTAAGTATTTCCTATCAAATTGGTATCAGAGCATCGTCGTGGGATCTTTGGCGGCTAAAAACCTGAAATTTCAGCGGGCTGTGGGAGCTTTCGAAGGAAGTTTACTTGTTGTTCGTGGAAGAAAAGATGGCCGGAAAGAAGGTGGAAGTGTTGGAAGGCGAGTTCGGACAACTGAAATCAGATTTGGAGGGAAAGTTCCTTGAAATCTCCACCAACAATGAAAGGTTGGAAGGGAGGTTTTCTGCTATGGAGAAGATGATGAAGAAACTGCTTGAAATGAAGACCAATCCAGCGACATCGGAAGTAAGAGAGACCACCGACGGCCATGGCATCGGAGGAAATCCGAACCCACCCCGGGGGAGGAGGATGCCAGAGGTGGAGATCCTGGAAGGAGAGAACGACATGCCTCCTCTAGAACCGCTCTCTAGAGAGGAGATGAGCATGGGATATGACAGAAGGGGTGCTGATTTTGGTGGGAGAAGGGAGGAATTTCATCGCCGAGGTGCTGATTTTGAAGGGAGAAGGGAGGATTTTCATCGCCGAGGTGCTGATTTTGAAGGTAGAAGGGAGGACTATGAGGAGGGATTTGGGTATAACCGACGGAGGGAGGATCGGGACACCTGGGGAGCACCTCCTCCTCGAGGATTGGGAGGATACGGAGGATACCGAGGATATGGAGGGGATCCCAAGGTGAGGAAACTGAAGATGCCCATCTTTGAGGGAGAGGATGGCCATGGATGGATATACAAGGTGGAACGGTACTTTGCCGTCAATGGGTTGACGGAAGAGGAAAAATTGACAGCGGCAGGTCTGTGTTTGGAGGGAAAGGCGCTGGCATGGTATCAATGGCGGGACATAAGGGAGCCTATCCGGAACTGGAGAGAGTTCAAAGAATGCTTACTAGAGCGTTTTCGAGCCGATGGGGGAGGAGACTTCTACGAGCAATTCTTTGCCCTGACTCAGGAGGGGACCGTGGCAGATTACCGCGACAGGTTCGAGTTTTTGGCCAGCCGATTGGATCATATCTCGGAGCCAGCTTTGGAAGGGAACTTCATGAAAGGGCTGAAACCAGAGATACGATCAGCAGTCAGAGTGTTGGAGCCAAGGAATTTAGGGAAAGCCATGGAACTGGCCCAGTTGGTGGAAGATCAGAAGAAGTCAGAAAGGGGAGCCCGGGGAAATTACTCGGGGGGGTCGTACAGAATGACGACACCTTCTTACCCTCCAAGGGGCCAACCCCAGGGAGTTTGAAGGAAGTGCAGAAGGAGAAGATGGGAGGCGGAGGAAATGGAGGACAGTTCAAGAAGTTGACTGAAAAGGAGCTACAGGAGAAGAGGGCAAAGGGGGTGTGCTTCCGATGTGATGAGAAGTACATGCCGGGTCATAGGTGCAAAGACCGGACTCTTCAGGTTCTCCTCGTTTGTGAAGATGAGGAAGATGAAGAGGGAGGTGGGAGTAGGTCAGAAGAGGAGGAGGAGAAGTTGCACCTGGATGTGGCAGAAGTCTCTCTAAACTCCGTAGTGGGATTCACTTCGAGTCACACTATGAAAGTTAAAGGGGTGATAGCTGGCCATGAAGTGGTAGTGTTGATAGATAGTGGGGCGACCCACAACTTCATTTCCACCCAAATTGTTGAGCTGCTGGGAATGGAGTTAGTGGATACAGGAGGTTATGGGGTGATGATGGGCACTGGAAAGGTAGAAATGGGTAGAGGAGTTTGTAGGGGAGTGGTGCTGACTATTCAGGGAATACATGTGAGGGAGGATTTTCTTCCCTTAGAATTGGGGAGTACCGATGTGATTTTGGGGATGAAGTGGTTGCAAACTTTGGGGGAGACCAAGGTGAACTGGGAGAACTGCGGATGGAACTGGTAGTGGAGGGGAGGAGAATGGTGATACAGGGGGATGTCGGCCTGTCTAGGACAGGGGTGTCTCTCAAGTCCATGATCCGAACCATCCAGGAGGTTGGGGGTGGATACTTGGTGGAGCTGCAACGACTGGAGAAAGTCAGTGTGGGGGAAGAGGGAGACATTCCTCTGGAAGTGCAACCGGTCATACAGCAGTTCAAGAGGTGTTTCAACCTCCACAGGGTTTGCCACCGCAGAGGGAGCTGGAGCATGCCATCACTTTAAAGGAAGGGGAGACCCCGATCAGCGTCCGCCCTTACCGTTACCCTCAGATTCAAAAAGATGAGATTAAAAGGCTGATCCGGGAGATGCTGGAGGCTGGGATCATCAGACCAAGTGTAAGTCCTTTCTCTAGTCCAGTCCTCCTGGTCAAGAAGAAGGATGGGAGTTGGAGATTCTGTGCGGATTACAGGGCTCTGAATAAGGGCACTGTACCAGACAAGTTCCCAATTCCAGTGATTGATGAACTCTTGGATGAGCTTTTTGGGGCAGTGGTATTTTCCAAGTTGGACTTAAAGTCCGGATACCTCCAGATCAGAATGAGGGAGGCAGATGTTCCCAAGACAGCATTCAGAACACATGAGGGGCATTACGAGTTTCTGGTAATGCCCTTTGGTTTGACTAACGCACCTGCGACTTTTCAATCTTTGATGAACAGGGTCTTCAAGCAGTACCTCCGGAAGTTCGTGCTGGTATTCTTTGATGACATTTTGGTGTATAGCAAGACTGAAGGGGAGCATTTGGAGCACTTGAAGGCGGTTTTGGGAGTGTTACAGGAACATCAGTTACAAGCCAACCTGAAGAAGTGCAGTTTTGCCCAGACCAGTGTAGAGTACTTAGGACACGTGGTCTCACAAGAAGGAGTAGCAGCCGATCAGAGTAAAATAGAAGCAATGCAGAAGTGGCCAATGCCTAGGAACCTAAAGGAGTTAAGGGGGTTCTTGGGATTAACTGGGTACTACAGGAGATTTGTGAAGGGATACAGTGCCATTGCGTGGCCTTTGACTGAGCAGCTGAAGAAGGATGGTTTTTCTTGGGGAGAGGCAGCAACACAAGCTTTTGAGAAACTAAAGGAAGCTATGACTACCGTTCCAGTATTAGCACTTCCAGATTTCAGCCAGATTTTTGTAGTGGAAACTGATGCGTCGGGATATGGGCTGGGGGCAGTGTTGATGCAGAATCATAGGCCAATTGCATACTTCAGTCAAGTGCTGTCAGCCAGGGCTAGATTGAAGTCAGTATATGAGAGGGAGCTAATGGCCATTGTCTTAGCCATTCAGAAGTGGCGGCCTTATCTGCTGGGAAGGCATTTTATTGTAAGGACTGATCAGAGAAGTTTAAAATACCTGTTGGAGCAAAGGATGGCGACCGAGGAGCATCAGAGGTGGTTATCAAAATTACTAGGCTATGATTTTGAGATTCAATACAAGCCTGGTTTGGAGAATAAAGCAGCCGACGCCTTATCCAGATGTGTAGGGGAGCTTCAGGAATTAGCTGTGTCGATTCCATTGATGGTAGATTGGGGGGCCATCATGGAAGAAAGTAAGTTGAGTGAAGAGTTGAGGAAGATAAGAGAGGATTTGGGGAAGGACAAGAGTAGTCATCCGGGCTACTGCATTGAGGGGGAGAGACTGTTGTATCAGGGGAGGTTTGTGATGCCACGAACTTCCATACACATCCCCCACTTGTTGCAAGATTTTCATGGTAGCGCAGTTGGAGGTCATTCAGGAGTTCAGAAGACATACAGGAGGCTAGCATCCGAGCTCTACTGGAAGGGGATGCATAAAGATGTGGAGGAGATGGTGGCAAGGTGTGAAGTGTGCCAGAGAAATAAGTACATGGCCATGGCTCCGGGAGGACTACTACAACCATTGACACTTCCAAACAGAGTTTGGGAGGAAGTGTCCATGGACTTCATTGATGGCTTACCAAGATCGGAGGGGTTCACAGTCATCATGGTGGTGGTTGACAGACTTAGTAAGTATGCACATTTCATCCTCTTACGACATCCATACACCGCAATGTCAGTAGCTGCAGCCTTTATCAGGGAGGTGGTGAGACTGCATGGGGTTCCGGAATCAATTGTGTCTGATCGGGACAAGGTGTTCCTCAGCCAGTTCTGGAGGGAGTTGTTCAGGATGCAGGGCACTGTTCTAAAGAGAAGCACCGCCTATCACCCGCAGACAGATGGACAAACGGAGGTGGTGAATCGAAGCCTGGAGACTTATTTGAGGTGTTTTGCTTCTGAAACACCGTGATTGTGGGCAAAGTGGCTTCCTTGGGCTGAGTATTGGTACAATACCTCGTACCATTCCGCTTCACAGATGATCCCATTCAAAGTGCTATATGGGAGGGACCCTCCACACCTCGTGCACTATGGGAGAGGTAGTACACCAGTATCGACAGTTGAGCAGTACCTAGAGGAAAGGGACAAGATACTGGAAGAGCTGAAGAGACATCTGATGAGGGCACAACAAATCATGAAGAAGCAGGCGGACTCACACAGGAGAGACATGCAGTTTGAAGTGGGGGAGAAGGTGTTCCTGAAACTACGACCCTATAGACAAAGGACAGTGGCTAAAAGGAGGAATGAGAAATTGGCACCAAGATACTTTGGCCCCTATGAAGTGTTGGACAGGATTGGAGCAGTAGCATACAGATTGAAGTTACCCCCCGCAACCACTATACACCCAGTATTCCATGTGTCTCAGCTAAGGAGAGCCATCGGGGAGCATGCAGCGAGTGCAGAACTACCAGCCACGATGATAGAAGATTTAGAAGTGGTTTTAGAACCACTAGAGCTTGCAGGAGTCCGATCAGATAAAATAGGCAACACAGAAGTGCTGATCAAATGGAAGGGTCTTCCTGATTTCGATGCTACTTGGGAGCCGTTTGAAAGTGTGAAAGAGCATTTCCCCTTTTTTCACCTTGAGGACAAGGTGAGTTTTTGGGAGGGGAGTAATGTTACGCATGAGCCGGCCCCTCCTGGGCCGGCTGGACCGGTCCATACCTATGTTAGGCGGGACAAACAGGGAGGGGGGCGGCATTTGGGTGGGCCCCATGGGGGGTTTAATGCAAATGTTGGAGGGAGAAATTTGAATGTAAGGGCTGTTTAGGTAATTTGGAGGGATCCTTTATGGTTAATTAGGGGGATTGGGAGGGAATTAGGGTCATCTTGAATTTGAGGGAATTTGGAGATCTAGGGTTTCTTGCTTGGGCTCTTGGCGTTGCCGGAGATTAGGAGAGTTGTTCTTCCTCTCGGATTGAAGAACATTGTATCTTCCTTTTGTTTTATGCTTCTACTAGTGAAATACATGTGTTTGCTTTGAGTTTTTCTCCAATTATCTACTGTTTTTCTGCTGTAAACAGCAGATTTCTGCTATTTTTCTGCTGAAAACAGCAGTTTTCCTGCTGTTGCCCTCTTCCGGATCGATAGGAATACTTGAATCCAAGTATTTCCTATCACATTTCATAGTGTTAGGTTTGGCATATGGGTTATCCTTGGTTGGTGCTTTTAGTTTGTTTGTGACTTTATTTTCAGTAGTTTATGGGGTTGGTCCTGTAGTTGAATTGATCTGATCCGTTGTTTGGCTTAGCTATTGTTGGATTGTGGCTCTTAGTGTCAGAAGTAGTGTAATCAGTGGAGTGTCGCCGGCTTGCAAAGACATGAGGTGATGGTTCAGCTGTATCTCATCCTTCAAAGCAAAGTTAACAGCTTGTGATAACGATCAAATGGAGTTTAATTCCAACTTGTCTTGAATGGCTTCTTTCAATCCTCCGATGTAACGAGCTACTATTTGATTATTAGACTCGTTAAGATTGTTGCAGGCACTAAGATGATAGAATTCTTCCATATAATCACTAACACTCCTATTGTCTTGATAATAATGTTGACACTTCATATACAACATATGTTCAAAATCACCGGGCAAAAAATGACCTCGGAGTAGTTGTTTCATCAGTGACTAGCTCCAAATAGTTCCTTTACCTTCTCTATACCTATACTATAATATATGTTGCCACCACGCGCTCGCACCACCTCTCAATATGCAAGCTACAAATTTAACTTGTTTGTCAGAAGGAATATTCATATAGTCGAAGAACGTCTCAACGGACCGTTCTCAATCAAGGTAATCCTCTATGTGTAACATTCCGTCAAAAATTGGAATGTCCATTTTAACGCAAAATTTGCCTTGCGGCTTAGACGAACCTCCAAACCTACGCGGCTGTAAGTGAGGAATTTCATCATCGACTGATTCGGAAGCATCCCCCTGCTGTGGAAATCGTCTTCAATGTTTGAATTTGTGAGTTCAGGTCCGTCCGTGCGCGTCTCTGTACGTGGTCGTCTGCCGTTTCGTCCTCGATGAGGGCCCATTTGGCGGCCTGGTGAGGTATCCCGAAAGATTGGCTGAGCATTACCTTCGCCTTCCTTGATGCTTTGCCGTTCCAAACGCATTTTCTGTGGAGAATCGGCAAAAATCGGCTTTGAATTCATCCAGTTGCCTAATTATCCTAGATTGAGCCATCCACAGTGCGTTCTTGCTCTAATCGCCATTAGGAGCATTATGTCAGCTGCCTTCCGCCATATTACACCCCCACTGAGCTATGATATCAATTTGATGTGGAAGCAATACAACAGGAAAGGAACCAGGGACAAGAAACGAAAGAACCAGAGAACCAAAGGTTAAACAACCAGTAAAACTATTGATAATATTCAATATGCCTTTCCTATGAGTTCAATTTCTATGTGTATACCTCTCCTTTTCTCCCAGAATAATATATTTCTAAAAACAGAAAAACAGGAAATGGGGGATATGCTATACTATAGCCCTTTAATTAGTTATAAGAGCAGAGAATCGTTAAGTAGTGGTAAAAAGTGTGAATGGAAGAAGTAAATATTGCCGGCAGAGCTTGTAGCATAACGTGAGTCCACATCAAGAAAGCAAAATAGTAACAGGAGAAAGAAGAAGTAAAGGTAAGCGGAATGGTTTTCCTTTATTCAATTCAGCCTGGAGAACAATACCCCCCACCCATATGTAATAGTAGAGAGGAAAACAAATCATTACATGTGCAGCAATTGTAATAAACAAATGGTTAGGGTTAGAGTAATCAGTTAGAATTGAAAGGTGCAGATCAAGCCATCAAAAAGAGTGGCAGACAGTGTAAGTGGAGCTGCTTTGGAAGCTTTTATTCGGTTAACAGGCCCCCACAAGCTGATGGTATCGTAGAGATCATGAGCTTGTCACGCAGTACTAAAAACCAAGGTCTAGAGAGAATCTTTGTGAAGGCACCAGCAATCTGATCATTGGAAGCCATATGATGAACAATAACTTCCTTGGACTTGATGCAATCACGAATGAAGTGATAGTCCACTTCAATATGTTTGGTGCGCGCATGAAAGTTAGGATTATTAGCTAGAGTTAGCGCTGAAATGTTATCACAATATAACGGAGTGGGTTGTCAACTAGAGAGCTGAAATTCTTTTAACAAACGACGCAACCAAATAAGATCAGCCGCTGCAGTAGCTAAAGCATGATATTCAGCTTCAGTAGATGATCGAATTACTGTTGATTGTTTCTTAACACTCCAAGAAATAAGAGTGTCACCAAAAAAGGCACAATAGCCTGAAGTAGATTTTCAATTAATGAAATCTCCTGCCTAATTAGAATCAGAATAAGCTCTCAATTGTAAATCACCAGGAAGAATAGAAAGCCCAAGTTTTAAAGTTCCTTGAAGATATCAAAGGAAATGCTTGAGAAGATGAAAGTGAGAAACCAATGGTTTATGCATAGTCTGACACATTCAAATACCCTTCGAATCCATTGGCACAAAGCACCTTAAGCACTTGAGCTCGCCAAGTGAGATGATTGTCGGATATCAGTTGTATTGTAATAACATTCTTTACCTTCGGCATTAAAAATTTAAGTTGCGGGGGTATTGTAGAACTACCGGCCAGCGAAACAACTTCTACATTGCTGGTCATAGAAACTTCAGATTCCATGAAGACCGTAGATAAAGAACCCTTCCCGGGAATCTACAAGCCGTGGGGCTTACATGGCCCTGATACCATGTTGACACTTCTTTCCTAGCTTGCTGCAGCAAAGTTTCTACAGAACATAAAGTTTAAGAAGGCAGAGTAGTAACAGGAGAAAGAAGTAAAGGTAAGCAGAATGGTTTTCCTTCATTCAATTCAGCCTGGAGAACAGTAACTCCCATATGTAATAGTAGAGAGGAAAACACAATTGTAATAAACTAACGGCTAGGATTAGAGTAATCAGTTAGAATTGTAAGGTGCAGATCAAGCCCTCAGAGAGAGTGGCAGACAGTGTAAGTGGAGTCGCTTTGGAAGCTTTTATTCGGTTAACAAAATCTACTACTAACTAGGGAATGGAGCTTGTCCATACATTGAAATAATAGTGGCATGTACTTCACCCAAGTTGCAATGGAGAATCCCTAAGCTGTACTTTTGTACGTTCTTAAACTCTATGCTTTCCCAAGTAACCTGACTCATCAAGTTCATCGAACCATTTAAGGATTATATGATTTCTTCTTTTTCTGTAGATTACTTCTATTCTCTGATTCTATCTCAGCTCCTAAACGCAGTCATCTTTCTTATGGGGATACATGATGTCACCAATAATTGGTGGGGCATTTGTTGATCATTATGGTGGTAAAGTTGTCATGGCATGGGGTGTGACTCTCTGGTCCCTAGCAACACTTCTCACGCCTTGGGCTGCAGAGACTTCTTTGTTGGCGTTACTCACTATGAGAGTCCTTCTAGGAATAGCAGAAGGAGTTGCTCTTCCCAGCATGAACAACATGGTTTCTAGGTAGTTGTTGATCGAGACTCTTTCTCATAAATAGAGTATTGTGAGTATTTTTCAATATATTGTTATCTTCTCAGTTTGTCCTCTCTTGTGGTCATGTATAATTTAAAAACTTATCAAGTTATTTATGCTGGTCATTTTTTATAGATGGTTTCCTCAAACTGAACGATCAAGAGCTGTTGGAATTACAATGGCTGGATTTCAACTTGGCAGTGCCATTGGACTCTTAATTTCCCCTATAATTATGTCAAAGGCAGGGATTTTTGGGCCTTTTGTGATATTTGGATTATTTGGGTTTCTCTGGGTGCTGGTATGGCTGCCTGGAACCACAAGTACTCCTGACAAACATCCTCAAATATCAAGATATGAGTTGGACTACATCACTAAAGGTAAGAAGCCTCTGATTCGCATAGAAAGAGATGAAAAGTCTAAAATCATGCCCCCTTTGGTGAAATTGCTTTCTAGACTTCCAACATGGGCTTTAATTTCCGCAAATGCTATGCACAGCTGGGTAAGTTTTTAAAATTTCAAGTACTCGACTCATTAGTACCCAAAGTTTTTGGTAAATCACGTATTATTTGTTCTCCTTCGTATCATAATGCAAAATTGGACAATTTTTTCTCTTGATTTGCAGGGATACTTTGTCATTCTCTCATGGATGCCAATCTACTTCAACACAGTATGTTTCTTGGTTTTGTTTTATGAATAAAATCGGGAAATTTAAACTTTTAGCATTATAAATTTCTATTGAACTTTTTTTTCTGGCAAAGGTTCATCATGTTGACCTTCGGCAAGCTGCATGGTTTAGCGCACTCCCATGGTTCATGATGGCTGTTCTAGGTTATGCTGCTGGTGCTGTATCAGACGTGCTGATCAAGAAAGGTGTTAGCGTTACTTCTACTCGCAAAATCATGCAGGTATTATGTGTAGATATGTTGAGAGTTTAACAGATTAATCCAAGTTTTTTTTTTGAAAAGGATGAATGCTTTCACCTACATTTATTTTACATTCATCTAAACAATTCCAAACATTTCAAATACATTTTGTTCTGTTTACACTATATTTCAGTTTACTACATTCATAACCAGTGGCATAATTCAACATTCAGTTTAGCAAAAAGAATTAATATTTATGATCATACAATTGCAAATTATTATAATAAAAATATGCTATCAATGATTATAAGTTAACCAAGGGAAGGTTATCATGATTCTCTATAGTTTTTCTTTGTTTTTATAATGAGGGTGTCAATTGACGAAGCTGGAGCTTCAAATAGGATAAAAATTGATGTGCTATAAAATAAAACACAAAAGACAGAGAGAACAACTACAAAAGACGTCAAAATTTATATGATTTGACTTCAATCCAAGATTATATTTATGATTTGACTTCAACCCAAGATTATATTTATGAGAGAGGTGAGAGGATCAAATCCACAAAAGTTTAGAAAAGCCACATGATGTAGAACAAAGGAAGGGGGGGTCTTAATTTCAGGTTTTGAATTTTGAAATTAGGAGGAAATAATTCAAAATGCTGAAATTAATTTAGCCATAAAGGTGGAAATAATTGGTGGAATTGAAGTCTTAATTGGCGGAGCATTAATGGGCCTATTAATTTGATGAGAGAGAGAGAGAGGAAGAGGGGAGAGTGTGTCCAGGTTTGTTGAATGTGAAATTCGAATTGATTTCCAATTAATTTCAGATTTATCAAATCCTTGATTGAAGGAAGGCTTTCCAAAATAAAGCTAAATGATTTAGGAAAGAATTTGAAGTTTCAAATTCGTTTGAATTTTGAATTCAAAAACTTACCAAAATTAGAACAACTTAATTTAGGAAAGAATAAATTTTAGAGGGAAAGGGATTTGATTAAGAGCATTAATTGAGGGGAATTAATTAATATGTGAGAGAAAGGGGGGTCAGCCAAAGAAGGAGGGGAGAGATGTCCAAATTCGATGTATGTGGATCAAGCATTTAATGGGATTGGAGAAATAAATCTGAAATTAATTTCAGATTGGGAGTAATTGGAGGAGGCCCCCTAATGTAAAATTTATTAAATTGAAAATATTTTGAAATTCAAATTTATTTGAACTCAAAATTAAATGACTTTCCAAATTAACAAAATCTAATTTAGGAATGTAGTCAAGAGGGAATTTGAAATTAAGGGTTTGTGGTGGAGGGGCCGACAGGTTTGGGTGGAGGATAGGATGAAGCTGGCGGGATTGGAGAGAGAAAAAGGGGGGGGGGGGATTGGTGGAAGTAGGGATAGGATGGAGATGACAAATAGGAAAAACAAGGTGGAACACAAACAAAGAAACAAAAAGATAAAAGATAAACCGCGAGCCTTAGACTCTTCCGAAGACTGACGGGTGATACGTTGCCCTTCTCCAAGGGACTTCAAGCTACGAGCCCTGACCCATCCTACAGCTGGTGGAAACTTCGATTTCCTCCCATAGGAATCTCACTAACATTCTCTCCAAAGAACACAAGTGTAAACACAAAATTTTATTAAAAATCCATCATTGCATTACACAAGCAAGGGCCTCTATATATAGGCCTAAGAAAATAAAACAAGATACATATGCCCCTAGGGCTTACATAGGACAACCCTCTTAAGTAAGGGTGAAAACGAAAAATTCATAATAAAAATAAAAATTACAAATAAAATTTAAGATAACGTGGAACGATCACGACTGTCGATCTTCAGCTCCTCCTTGGATAGGTATGGATGGTTGGATGTCTACATCACCACATTTATGGTGTATTAAACAAGAGACTTACTACCTTTCTCAATTTTCAAGTACATCCATGTTCAAAGACAAAAATCCTTAAGAATCTTACAATATAGAAATTGGCTTATACAAATCTTCCTTCTTGCATGCATTGTTGAAACCTCTAATGTTATAAAAGCCCTAAATCTAAGAGGGTATGTGAGGAACAAAGAGAGATCTCTCTAATTGTTTTCCTCATAAACCTTGAAGCTAATTTGTTGTAAAATATGGAAAAAAAATGTAAATCGAGGCAAGGGATTTCATACAAAACCCAAGGATTCACTTAAGATGAAAGGAGTAATTTGGTAATAAGTCATTGAGCCAAATTAACAACTCTCCCCCTTGACTCAATGTTGTGACAAAACTATATTTTTTTCAAGCCACGAACTCTAAGCTCCTAAAGCACCTCAACATCACATAAGCTCATTAGGCCATGATGTTATCTGAGCTAAATATTTGTGTGAGATCTTTGTGGCATTGTACCTAAGCATGCACCTACCGCTGAATGTTCACACCCCTGAGCGTATTCTCCTTGCCTGGAATATTGCAATTGCATGACCCAGCACCAATACGTACTATACAATGCTAACATGATTAATTTTATCAACCAAAATCTTCCCAAGATTTCATTCTTGAACTTTTTTAAAAATTTTCCTACGGCCTGAAAGCTAACTCTTCTCTTCTTCGCCAAAGTGTGATGCTCCAACACTCGAGAATAAATGATTGAAATAGCTCCTGAAGTTGCACCTTATAACAATACAATCCTCAAACTTTTTGGATCTCATGATAATTAAGGAAGCCCTATAAACCTTGAGTATCTCAGCATCCTGGGTAAATTTACCTTGCATCACTCAAAGCACCCAAAGATACAAACATTCAACCTCAAATCATGCATATGAATAGTCCTAGATACACCAAGTCAAAGTCCTAAATACGCCATAGTGTGTCATAATACAAAGAGTACCCAGATCTATTTTCTATATATACACACTTTAAAATTAGAAAAAAAAATAATATGACACATTAAAGAACATATTGAGTCATCTATTCATTCATCATTTTGCCAATAAGTTAAAATCACAAAAAGAATATCCTAAGAATTTATATCAGTTGTTTACACCTATTGTCAGGCTCTCCTGATGGTTATCACTTGCATGATGCTCCCTTTCCTTCAAAATTTTACAATCTCTCTTAATGTGTTATTTCTTCCAATAGTGGAAACAAGCTTTTTTTTCATGTAAACAGGTTTACCTTTAGAGGTGGAGTCTCTCCATGGATCACCCCCTTGTTTTTTTTTTTTTTAATTAACGCTTATGAGCTCTGATGTCAATTTATTGTAATGACTGTGTAAGTGTCAAATGACAATTCAAAAACATCAACTATGATTAATAATGACGCTCCGTAAAATAAAAGACAAAAAGAAAAGAGAAAGCTTTCATAAAAGACACCAATATTTACTTTATTTGGCTTCAACTAAACCTATCCATGGGAGAGGAGAGGATTTGATCCATAAAAAAATAGAGAAGGTACAATCATAATATACATAGCAAGAGCACTCACTAGCCATTTCCTAATTCCCAATTGAGACTTACTAGTTGTTTGCTAATTCCTAAGTATGCTCACGCTCAAAGAACAAAAAGGATAAATTCCGAGAATGTCATATCTCACACAAACAATTATTATGTGCACTGTCGAAGCTGCTAATAATGTAGGATTAGCATGTGAAGACTTGCATTATGAAATTAAACATAAGTTAAATTTAAAATCAGCAAACTATTAATCATGGGGATGCTTAAAATAAGCTTCAAACAAGTAAGAAAGACAATCCACAAATAGCAATTCACCACAACCAAAGTTCTAGAATTCAAGAAGGATAAATCAAGTCAACAACTTAGCTAATATGGGTTGGCAAAAAGATCCAACACTTAACATAGATCAGTCACTACGAGAACCATGCACTCAATGATTTAAGAAGCTAGTGGATTTAAATTAACATGAAAGTAGTGATGCCACGGAGAATAGGACTTCAAAGCTATCTACTTAAATGTATGAAGTTGATGTGCCGGCTCAAGCTGAACCGGCCCAACCAGCCAAGGGGCCGGTTCAGCAGGTCTACAGGAGGCGGAATCCATCCGCCTCCCCTTGCTTGGTCCGCCCAATGGGTGGGCCCCACTAGTCCAAGAGGCTTTGAATTTGAATTGGAGGGGGCGGCTAAGGCATGGGGAGGGAAAACTTATTAGGAAAGTTTTGTATTAAAGAGGGGAAGGAAGATTAGGGATGTTTATGTTTTGTTTGATTGAAATTAGGGTTTCCTTGGAGGCTTGGGCTCTAGACGATCTTGTCTAGAGATTTGGGAGAGACGATCCTCCTCTCGAATTGAGGATCTCTTGTATCTTGCTTTCGCATTTGCTTTGCTTTATTTCCAAGTTGCAATCTATCGTTCCTAGTTTGATTTGCTCCAAATTATTGTGTTTTCCCGCTATTTTTTATCAATTTTGCTTAGGGTTGCTTGTGAACTCAAGTAGATTCGGTAGGATTACTTGCGAACTCAAGTATTTCCTATCAAATTGGTATCAAAGCAAGTCTTGGGACCGGTGGAGGGCTGATTTCGGCAAATTCCTGCAGCAGATTTTTGGCCGGAAAAGAGGGAAGTTGCTGTTTTTTGACTTCAAAAATCAGATTTCGTGAATCTGCAAACTCCGGATTGCGATGGCGGCCAAAAAAGTGGATGCTCTGGAAGAAAGGATCGAAGGGGAGATAAATCAAATCAAGGAAACCGTGGAGGAAAAGATGTCTTCCATGGAAGGACAAGTGGCCGATCTACGGGATATGATGAAGAAGATGTTGGAATTCCAAACCCAAACGGCGGCATCTGAGGCAAAGGGCCCCGAAGCGAAAAACACCAAATCTGAAATCCGTAAGGAGGAAGAAGAGGTGGAAATCGTGGAAGGGGGAAGAGGAAGACCCCATCTGGAGTCTTTCCAGAGGGAGGAGAGAGGAGGGAGATACGGAGAGAGACAAGGGTATGGAGGCGTGGAGCCAAGAGGTGCGGAGTGGGAGCACCGGGAGGGATACTATGGCCGTCGAGGTGCTGATTTTGAAGACAGAAGGAGGGATTTCGAAGGGGGTTTGGGACATGGTAGAGCGAGGGAGGATCGGGAGACGTGGGGGGGCTCGAACACATGGGAGAGGGGAAATTATGGAGGCTTACGGGGACATGGTGGGGATCAGAAAGTGAGGAAGCTAAAGATGCCCATATTCGAAGGAGAGGATGCTTATGGGTGGATTTACAAGGTGGAGCGATACTTCGCCGTTAATGGGTTGACGGAGGAGGAGAAACTGACAACAGCGGGCTTGTGCTTGGAAGGAAAATCCCTTTCATGGTATCAGTGGAGAGACCAAAGGAGGGCTATTAGAACCTGGAGAGAATTCAAGGATTGCATCATAGAACGTTTCCAAACTGATCGGGGAGGAGATTTCTATGAGCAGTTCTTTGCTCTGACGCAGGAGGGATCAGTAGCTGACTACCGGGAGCGATTTGAGCACCTAGCTAGCAGGGTGGAGCGACTCAAATACAGTACTGGAGGGAAATTTCATGAAGGGTTTGAAAGCAGAGATCAGAGCAATAGTGAAGGTTCTGATGCCCCGTGACTTGGGGAAGGCTATGAAGTTAGCCCAGCTGGTGGAAAATCAGAGAAATCTGGAGAGGGGGGCCAGGAGTAGCAGCACAGGGGGAACTTACAGGATGACAACCACCCATCTAGCACCGAAATTTCCTGCAACAGGGGGAAATCGAGAGGCCACCAAGGAGAAGACAGGAGGAAGTGGAAGTGGGGGAAATTTCAAGCAATTGACAGAGAAGGAAATGCAGGAGAAGAGGGCAAAGGGGTTGTGCTTCAGGTGCGATGAAAAGTATATGCCAGGGCATCGATGCAAGGACCGAACTCTTCAGGTTCTCACCGTCTGTGATGACGAGGAAACTGAGGAGGGAGGGGAGGAGGTGACAGAGGAGGAGATGGAGGAGAAGCTGCACTTGGATCTGGCTGAGGTGTCCCTGAACTCAGTGGTAGGGTTCACGACGAATCATATCATGAAGGTGAAGGGAGAGATCCAGGACAGGGAGGTAGTGGTGCTGATCGATAGTGGGGTTACCCACAATTTCATCTCCTCTCAGGTCGTCGACCAGATGAGAATGAGATTGGTGGATACGGGTTGCTACGGGGTGATGATGGGTACGGGGAAGGTGGAGAAGGGTCAGGGGATTTGTAGAGGAGTGCTATTGACTATCCAGGGGATTCAGGTGAAGGAAGATTTTCTTCCACTAGAGCTTGGGAGTACAGATGTCATCCTGGGGATGAAATGGCTGCAAACTTTAGGAGACACCAAGGTGAACTGGAGAGCACTCACGATGGAGTTGGTGATAGATGGAAGGAAGGTAGTGATTAAGGGAGATGCAGGGCTATCTAAGTCCATGGTTTCTCTCAAAACTATGGTGAAGGATATACAGTTGGCAGGAGGAGGATACTTGGTGGAGCTGCACAGTTTGGAGGGAGCAGGATTAGAGGAGGGAGGGGACATACCCCTCTCTATTCAGCCGTTGATTTAGCAGTTCCAAGAGGCATTTCAGCCACCCCAGGGATTGCCACCGCAGAGGGAGCAGGAGCATGCCATCGTAATAAGGGAGGGAGTGTCACCCATCAGTGTACGACCGTATCGTTACCCGCAGTTCCAGAAAGATGAAATTAAAAGGTTGATTAGAGAAATATTGGAGGCCGAAATCATCAGACCCAGCATCAGTCCTTTCTCTAGTCCCGTTCTATTAGTGAAAAAGAAGGATGGCAGTTGACGTTTTTGTTTGGACTACAGAGCCCTCAACAAGGAAACTGTCCCTGACAAGTTTCCTATCCCAGTCATTGATGAGCTGCTAGATGAATTGAGCGAAACCGTGATCTTTAGCAAGATAGACTTGAAATCCGAATACCATCAGATCCGGATGAAGAATGAGGATATACCCAAGACAGCCTTTAGAACTCATGAGGGACACTATGAGTTCCTAGTGATGCCTTTTGGCCTCACCAATGCTCCCGCTACTTTTCAGGCCCTTATGAATAAGGTTTTCAAACCTTATCTCAGAAGATTTGTATTGGTGTTCTTTGACGATATCTTGGTCTACAACAAGACAGAGGAGGAGCACTGGGAGCATTTGAAAAAGGTGTTAGAGGTACTGCATGAGCACCAGCTGAGGGCCAACTTGAAGAAATGCTGCTTCGCACAAGGCAGTGTAGAGTACTTGGGCCATGTTGTATCAAGGGGAGGGGTGGCAGCAAATCAGTCCAAAATTGAGGCAATGCTTAAGTGGCCAGTGCCAAAGAATCTGAAGGAGTTGAGGGGATTTTTAGGACTGACAGGGTACTACAGAAGGTTCGTAAAGAGGTACAGCACTATAGCATGGCCACTCACCGAGCAGTTGAAGAAGGATGGGTTCCTATGGGGGGAGGCGGCTACATCAGCTTTTGAGAGCCTGAAGAAGACCATGACTACAGTACCGGTCCTAGCCTTGCCAGATTTCACTCAGACCTTCATCGTGGAGACAGATGCATCCGAATACGGACTAGGTGCAGTGCTTATGCAGAGTCGTAGGCCCATTGCTTATTTCAGCCAGGTACTGACAGCCAGAGCCAGGCTGAAGTCAGTCTATGAGAGGGAATTAATGGTCATCGTTTTGGCCATCCAGAAGTGGTGGCCCTACCTACTTGGGAGGCACTTCATTGTCAGGACAGATCAGCGGAGCTTGAAGTATCTACTGGAGCATAGGATGGTGACAGAAGAGCATCAGCGGTGGCTGTCCAAGCTGCTGGGGTACGATTTTGAGATTCAGTATAGACCCGGAGTAGAGAATAAGGCGGCGGATGCCTTGTCCAGATGTATGGGGGAGCTGCAGACAGTGACACTTTCGGTTCCGTTGATGCTTGATTAGGAGGCCATCAGAGAAGAAAGTGTTAGGGATGAGGCTTTGGAAAAAATCAGGGCAGATTTGCTGAAGGAAGAGGGTAGCCACCCAGGGTACTCGTTGGAGGGAGACAGATTGCTATATCAGGGAAGGTTCGTCATGCCCCGAACCTCGATCCACATCCAGAGCTTGCTCCAGGAGTTTCATGGAAGCGCTGTAGGGGGTCATTCAGGAGTGCAGAAGACATACAGAAGGCTAGCCTCGGAGTTATACTGGAAGGGGATGCATAAAGATGTAGAGGAGTTGGTAGCCAGATGCGAGATCTGCCAGAGGAACAAATACATAGCTATGTCACCAGGAGGACTACTACAGCCTTTAGCTCTACCAGGACGAGTATGGGAGGAGATATACATGGATTTCATAGATGGGCTACCCCGTTCAGAAGGGTTCACAGTGATCTTAGTGGTGGTAGACAGATTGAGCAAGTATGCTCATTTCATTCCCCTCCGACACCCATACACCGCAGTAACAGTGGCTTCAGCTTTCATCAGAGAAGTGGGCAGATTGCATGGAGTACCAGAGGCGATAGTATCAGATAGGGATAAGGTGTTCCTCAGCCATTTTTGGAGAGAGTTGTTCAGGTTGCAAGGGACAGTTCTGAAAAGGAGTACAGCTTATCATCCACAGACGGATGGCCAAACGGAAGTGGTGAACAGAAGCTTGGAAACTTACCTGAGATGTTTTGCATCAGAGACACCCAAGCTTTGGCCTAAGTGGTTATCATGGGCAGAATATTGGTACAACACCTCTTTTCACTCAGCTTCTCAGATGACTCCATTCAAGGTGTTGTACGGAAGGGATTCTCCCCACTTAGTGCACTTTGGGAGGGGCAGTACCCCAGTGTCTTCAGTAGAGGAGTACTTGGAGGAGAGGGATAGAAGGTTGGAGGAGTTGAAAAGACATCTCCTGAGAGCTCAACAGATTATGAAGAAGCAAGCGGATGGGCACAGGAAGGACATCCAGTTTGAAGTAGGGGAGAGGGTGTTCTTGAAGCTCCGGCCATACAGACAGAAGACAGTCGTCAACAGGAGAAATGAGAAGCTGGCTCCAAGGTACTTTGGGCCTTATGAAGTGCTGGAGAAGATTGAAGCAGTAGCATATCGGCTGAAACTATCACCCACGGCGACTATACATCCGGTTTTTCATGCATCACAGCTGAGGAAGGCCATTGGTGACTATACTGCCAACCCCGAGCTGCCGGCGACACTTACGGAGGAGTTAGAGGTGGTTTTGGAGCCCTTGGAGCTGATGGGGGTTCGTCAGAAGGAAGAGGGAACTAAGGAAGTGTTGATCTAGTGGAAGAACCTTCCTGATTACAATGCCACGTGGGAGCCTTACGAGAGGGTGAAATAACAGTTTTCGGATTTTCACCTTGAGGACAAGGTGATTCTTTGGGAGGGCGGTATTGATGTGCCGGCTCAAGCTGAACCGGCCCAACCAACCAAGGGGCCGGTTCAGCAGGTCTACAGGAGGTGGAATCCATCCGCCTCCCCTTGCTTGGTCCGCCCAATGGGTGGGCCCCACTAGTCCAAGAGGCTTTGAATTTGAATTGGAGGGGGCGGCTAAGGCATGGGGAGGGAAAACTTATTAGGAAAGTTTTGTTTTAAAGAGGGGAAGGGAGATTAGGGATGTTTATGTTTTGTTTGATTGAAATTAGGGTTTCCTTGGAGGCTTGGAATCTAGACAATCTTGTCTAGAGATTTGGGAGAGACGATCCTCCTCTCGAATTGAGGATCTCTTGTATCTTGCTTTCGCATTTGCTTTGCTTTATTTCCAAGTCGCAATCTATCGTTCCTAGTTTGATTTGCTCCAAATTATTGTGTTTTCCCGCTGTTTTTATCAATTTTGCTTAGGGTTGCTTGCGAACTCAAGTAGATCCTGTAGGATTACTTGCGAACTCAAGTATTTCCTATCAGAAGTAAGAGTAGAAAGACTTAGGTGGCTGGTTGATCTTCAAAGGGTTGCTCTGTAGTTGACCAGCGGTTAGGGAGGAAGAAGAAGGAGGGAAAGGGGAAGAGATACAAGGGAAAAACCAAGAGCTCATCTTAATGGGCTATTGGGTACTTCATTCGTCTTCTCCTAAGGCTTCACCACTCCACCATACTCACTCTCACACAAGAGAAGAGAGCTAAAATCAGAATTCATTCAAAAATAATCATCATCACCTTACAAGGGGGGAGAGAGCCATATATATAGGCTCCACCACATGACAAGACAAAAAGATACAAATGCCCTTGGGCTTATAACATAACATTAATGAAAAGTTCACAAATGCCCTTGGGCTTACAACATAACATTAAGAAAAAGTTCACAAACTAAATTAAATCACATATAACACACATAATAAATAACTAATAATATAACGACTCAATCGTGGCCGTCGATCTACGGCCCCTTCTATGATAAACTTTCCATGCATTGATGTCCCCATCAGCTAATCTTCTGAAAACTACATCCATGTGGGCATATGAGGAATCAAGAGATCCCTCTTTTAGTTTGTTGAAAAACAAACCTAGAAGGAAGGATCTTGAATTCTTTCACCGTTGGTTCCTCCTCCTGCTTCAGCAACAACACCTTGCTCTCCTTCCAACCAGTCACCTCCTGGCAGCAGCACCTCCACCTTTCAGCATATTCTCCTTGGTTCCCTACCTGGACCAAGAGCCTTGTCTCTTGCTACTTCCACCAAGAGAGAGAGAGAGAGAGAGAGTGTGTGTGTGGGGGGGGGGGGGGGGGGGGGGGTCGAGAGGGAAAAATATAATAGATTTTTATTCCTTCTCACATAGAACTAAAATGAAATGCCTTCTATTTATAAGCTCAGCCCGATAAAAAAGAATAGACCAACTCACTAAAATTGAAATCAAGAAATAAAACTAATTACAAATTAGACCAAATACTAACAATCTCTATCTTGTTCCAATTTTACAATGTATTAACAGAAAAAATGGTCATCCTCACAGTAGCTTTGAATCTATTATTCATTCATCTCCTGAATCGTATCTATTTGGATTTGCTGCCACTGCTGAGTTTGTGTCTTCTTTGTGCCCAGCTCCTTGTCATTTCTTTCTATCTGGACAATTCCTCTTGAAATATTCCTCTTTATGGCAATGATATCACATCTTGGATGTATCCGACTTCGACTGAGATAATCTATGATAGCTTTTATTTGATCTTTGATCTTCTCTTCCCCTTGCTAACAACCCTTCCTCATTCTTCTCTTCTTTAATTTCTAATCTTCTTTGAAATTCTTTTGACATTAGAACTGATTTAACTTCAGTCATAGCAAGTGTTTGGTTTTCATATAGCATCGTATCAAGGATGTGTTTGTAAGACTTTGGTAGAGAGCTAAGAAGAATGATGTATTGATCTTCTTCTTCAATTATAGCATCAACATTCTTGAGATCAAGAATGATTTTGTTGAATTCATCCAAGTGTTTCTTGAGATCTTTAATCTCATCCATTTGCAATGTATACAAAGATTTCTTCAAATACAATCGGTTGGCGAGTGATCTCTTCAAATAAAGCAATTCAAGCTTCTCCCAGGAATTGCTTCTCCCAGACCTCCACCACTGAATCTTCCTCCGCCACTTCTCTCAATACTTCGTCGCCAAGTGAAAGAAGTATAACAATGTGAGTTTTTAGTTGAATTCCCATTGCTTTCGCCCTGTCTGCTATAGCCGCCAGACTTTCCCTCGAAATTGCATCAGAAATTCCCTGTTAAATTAGAAGAGCCTTCATTTTTATTCTCCACAAGCTCGAATTATTATCACCAGTGAACTTGTCGATTTCAAATCTTTGTATCGACATTATTTGGAGCACCTACTGAGAAAACACCTACTGTCCACGAAGAACAGCCTAAGAAAAAGTCTTCCCTCTCGGTTGCCTCTTCTCCTCCACCTGTTCGCTCGAACCCGTGTTTGCTGCGACTTCCTGGCTCCGCTCGCACGAACTATATGAGCAAGCCTCCTTCCTGCAGTCGTGCGAACACGACCTTACCTCCCATTCGACGCGCGGCACTCCTGTGCTGCCTATAGGTCTCGCACCCGACCCACTTCCAATCACGACCCTCAATCACGTAGAGCGGCTTGTGCACCTCGCCTTGCTCCGTCCGTGCTCTGTGTAGCGCTTGTCGATGCCCCACACTCGTCCCATGAACTGTGCTCCTGCGCCCATCTCCATTCCTCTCGTGATTTGCATGCATGTGCCTGCACGCCTTCAACCCGCTCCCGTCTCATTTTCTTTATTACAAGAAACACCTTCCTTCTTCCCCTTGATCTTTCTTAACCAAGCTATAATATCAATTGTTGAAAAACAAACCTAGAAGGAAGGATCTTGAATTCCTTCATCGTTGGTTCCTCCTCCTGCTTCAGCCGATCACCTCCCGGCAGCTGCACCTCCACATTCTGACAAATTCTCCTTGGTTCCCTGCCTGGATCGAGAACCTTGCTCTCTTGCTGCTTCCACCGAGAGAGAGAGGGATAGAGGAAAAATAGAGGGAGAGAGGGAGAAAGGGAACTCACAATTTTGAGAGGGGAAAGCATAACAAAATTTTATTCCTTCTCACATAGAACTAAAATGGAATGTCTTCTATTTATAAGCTCATTCCTTTAAAAGAGAGTAGACCAGCTCACTAAAATTGAAAAAAAAAAAATTACAAATTAGACCAAATACTAACAGATTTTTTTCCTCACAGACCCTAAAAATTAGGTTTTGGATAGAGTTGTCAGCAATGGCAGAGCCAGAAATTTTTTCATGTGGGAGCACAAATTATGAATACTAAAAATATCCTCGACCTTTTTCATCCGGCTTGGGACCGGTATCGATGGTTTTTAAAGATTTTTTGGTTAGACTTGTTATAAAAAAAAAAGATAAATTATATAATAAAAAAACTTACAATCAAGAACACATGCTATTCATATTCTTCTTACATAACACCTATAATTTCTCTCATCAAGTCTTCATTTTTTGAAAATATTGTACAATTACTTTATTATCAATATTATTAAAAATATAATTTTTAATATAAGGCTAGACTAATGGAGAATTTAATGGACAGTGGATTATAATAATTATTTCTAAAACTTTTTAAAAAATAATGAAGAATGATTAGACAAATTAAAATTTTTATTCTTAAAAAAAAAATTATTCAAGAGAACTCAAAGTTTATGAAAATTTTTAATTGAAAACCTTAAAACTATTTAAACTCAAATAAATTTTACCGCTTAGATTTAATTTATTTTTTTATATTTTATCCATTAAGAAGAAATAGAATACTTAAAGAAAAAGAGAGATGCAAACAAAATCAATTTTTAAATTAATTTTTTTTAATCAGTTTTTAAAGTTAAACATACGGGTAGTCTTGGCAAGAGAGAGAGAGATAGAGAGAGAGAGAGAGACCGGTGGAGGTGGGGGGCCTGGGGGCACATGTTGGTGCTGCTTTAAAACGTCTTGTGAAGAAGAAAAGCATGCGTACTCTTCTTTTGCACAGAAAAATCTCTCAAATAGTTTGTAGATTTAAATTCTCTCTCTCTCTCATGCTCATGAATAGCTACTAGGTTTATATACATACAGAAAAAATAATCAAAAAAAGTTAAAACAAATATTATTTGATAAGACTAGTGGGGGCGCATGCTGCCAGTGCCCTCACCTTACCTCCGCCACTGGTTGTTGGGCACCAATGAAATAGGGAAAAATAAAACATGCAAATTGAAGCAAGAGTTAAGAATTCATACAAATTCGAAAGTTCAGAGTTAATAAAGTCAGATCAACATTTGAAAATGTTAAGAAGTGAAGAGTTGCCTTGAGTTTATTTGCTCCCCTGAGCGTCATAGAACTTATTTATTCTTGTTGAATCATAATTTCACACCGTAGTTTTGGGGGCTCAATTAGTTGCTTGTAAATAGAAAATATGTTTCATAAATAATTATTTTATTTTCACTCATTTTTAGTATGAAGATAAAATCATTATTTAATTAGATCCAATCATGTAATGGATTTAACAATTTTTATCATTTTTCAAAATTATGATTTCCAACTTGAAGCAAGCAGATAGAGCCCTTAGCCCATACTGCTATATTTTGAGTCCTAAATTTATTTCGGCAGACGATTGGTTTTGTTGGTCCTGCCATTTGTCTTCTTGGCCTGAATGCTGCCAAGAATCCTTCTGTGGCGTCTGCTTGGCTTACTGCAGCTGTTGGATTAAGCTCTTTTAGTCATTCAGGCTTTCTAGTGAATTTCCAGGTATGAGAACGTAATGTTTGAATTGCAAGTTATAATTTACCTTGGTTACTCCCTTCCCTAATTACCTGCTTTTCTTTCCATCTACTTTCAGGAAGTTGCTCCAAGATATGCAGGTGTCCTTCATGGTACTAAATTTACCTCATTCATTTATATGTACGATAATAGCCAATATGGCACAAGTAATCTTATATATGCGAGGGAATTTACTTGCCTACCATGAAATTCTATGTATTTATATTTCTAATACTTAAATTTTTATAATTATTTATATAGCAAATCAGTGTCTAAATGACGTGAAAAATGAGAAAAACGATCAAAATGGTCCTTAAGTCTTTATGAAAGATCAAAATGATCCTCAATTATATTATAAAATCATTTTAGTCCCTCAACTCTTTAAACAGGAACCAAAATAATCCTACCATAAGACTATTTTGATTCCTCTTTAAATACTTGAGGGATCGAAATGATCCTTTAATATAGTTGGAGATCATTTTGATCATTTATAAAGAGTCAATGGATCATTTTGATCATTTTTTCGCATCAAAATATATACATGAAAAAATATATTTTTTTCTTAGAATATTATTTATATTTTGATGTTATTTAGAGATTAGGATGTTATCGTATTAGTATATAAGAATTTCTTGGTATGTATATAAATCCCCCCATATCTAAATAGTTTCACTTGTATAGGAATGTCTAATACTGCTGGGACATTGGCTGCTATTATGGGAACTGTTGGTGCCGGTTTCTTCGTTCAGAAGATGGGCTCATTTCGTGGATTTATTGTGCTTACTTCGCTGTTATACTTGTCCTGTGCTCTTTTCTGGGATATCTTTGCTACTGGAGAGCAAGTTGAATTCGATGCAGTGGCTTGAAGTGTTATAGCTGTGCTATTGAATTCACTACGGTTCATGTGAACTTGCCCCTTAAGCAACATCTATCATAACTACAATTTAGATTTCATTTGGGACGGCTTTTTTACTGCTTTCTGAAGCAGTTTTCAAGTACAAAAATTTTTTGAGCTAAAATTTTTTTACTAGAAGCCGATTTAGAAAGCATTAAGAAAGCCGCCCCAAACAAGCCCTTAATTTGTGCTTTGCATTCTTGTGTTATTAGTATTTGCTGTGACAAAAATGGTTGGTTGGTGTGACAAAAGTGCTTAGAGCAATTCTTTTTGTGAGCTTCAAAGAATCAAATGGATTAGTTTAGGAGAAATAAAATTAGCATTGAGCATATATTATAAAGAGATTATAGAATAATCACAAAGATGAGAATATCAGGATTTATATTGAGGGGAGTGGGTGATAATTATTTCCTTTGGGACAATTCTTTTTCACTATTTTTCTCTGCTTTGAAGAAATTTTCGTAATAGAAAGCTGCTGTAGAAAGTCGGTAGAAAGCTATCCCAAACAAAGTCAATATTGATAAGTAGAGCTTATCAAGATGGTGAAAATAAGATTCAACTAGAGTTAATCAATCAAAGCTTGCAGAGAATGAAAATTAGTTTAGGGTGTTAAAGTAAAACAAAAAGGGAATAGAGAGCACATGATTTGGAGTGCTTTGATTGTGTTGATTTATGTCAATTATGACATGATAGTAGTAGAGACTTTTATTAATATATCCCTTATTAACAGTGTGGAGATAATCAAACTACCTAATCCAAAATCAATCATGGAGGATGGTTGGTGGTGGTGGTCGTCGTAGTCGCCATCAAAATATCTCTAATTGGTAAACAGATAATGTTCTTTCAAGCTATGTGGGATAAATTTATGAAATTGTTTGTATGAGAAAACTGTGGATGTGTGGAATAAATTTATGAAAATTATATTTAATTTGTAATTTTTAATTATTTATTTATTAATAAATTAAGATGTTTTTGAAAATTATCAAAAATAATTTTTATGTATATCTTAGACTTTATTTGGGATAATTTTTACAAAGCTATTTTTAAAAAGCAGTAGAAAAGCTATCCCAAGCGAAGCCTTGGTTATTTATAATTTTTAGTTATATTTTTGAACTCATTTTTTAAGCTGCTTTTGCGAGTGATGGGATAATTTTGACATGTTTGGAATAACTTTTTCGAATCCAGGAAAGTCAAAATTCATCCGATCCAAAACTAAAAAATTACATTTTAATTAATAGTTTAAGCAAATTATATTATAAAAAAATTACTAATAACTTCTTAGCACCAAAATTTATCCAGACTAATAAGTTCATTAATAAATATCCAAATCTCTGACCCCCCAAACTCGGCGCGAATATACTCTCAATAATATATATATTTATTCAGGTAAAATACAAAGCCGGGGTTGGTGATCATGGTGGGGCCCACCAGAACATCCACATGGCAGACCAAACACACTCGCAAATACATCAATAAATTAATGATAACAATCGGGTGAACATATTATTATCAAATTTTAGTCAAATAAATTTTAAAACTTCTTATATTAATTAGCTAATATAAAAATTAATATTGAATTCATTTTTAATTAAAAATTAAGAAAATGACCGAATTAATCCTTAATTTTATTATTTAACACTTTAAATAACAATTAAAATAGGTCTTTTGTGTAATCATTTTGATTCTTATTTAAAAAATTAAGAGATTAAAAATATTTTTTAAAATAGTTGGAGCTCATTTTAATCATTCCTAAAAAATTAGAGGATTATTTTGTTATTTATCTAAAAAAAATTATATTAGAATGAATGTAAAAAATATTAAAATTATTTTAAACTTAATATAAATTAGATATTTATAATATTTTTTTATTTAATCTAATTAAATTATAATGTATTTTTTATATAAAAATTAATTTTGAAAACATTTTAGTCAGAGTGAGACCCAATTATTCTCCTACCTAAAACATTGTAACAACCCCTGGCCCAATTCAATTAGATCGCTATTTAGTACACAACTCCAACCAACTAAAGTGAAAGCTTCAATTCGATCGGATTCCTCTCTCCCTCCGCCATGGCGTTAGCTTCTCCCTCCCCACCGTCTCTCTCAATTCCTCGCTCCAATGCCTTCTCCCCCATCACCTCCTCCCATTCCCTCAGTCTCCCAACCATCGCTCGCCGATCCGGGTCGATCAATACGGAGAAGAGGGCATCCCCAGCGGCCATTGAGACCCGAAGCATCGGATCTCGGCCTACGCGAGCTTGGGGGAGAGAAAGAAGCAGAGGCGATGGAATCGTGCGATGTAGCACTGAATTGGAGAGGATCGGGAGAGGGATGGCGAGAGAAGGAGCAGAGGAGGCGGTGGGAGTTCCGGAGAGGATGAAAGTGGTGGCGTTGGTGGCGCTTGTGATGTCTCTCTGCAACGCCGATCGCGTCGTCATGTCCGTCGCCGTCGTCCCCCTCGCTGCCAAGTATGGCTGGTCTAGCTCCTTCCTCGGTATCGTTCAAGTACGCCTTCCATTTTTTTTTTCCACTATTTTTTCCAGTATAATTGATTGATTATATATATATATATATATAATATTAATATAATAATATTTTAATATAAATTGGATCTATACGAATTTAAAATATTATTTAATTTATTTTAAGATTATTATTATATATGAAAAATTAATTTATATTAATTCTAAAATAAATTTAATAATTTATAAATTCATTTTTATATGATTTATATAGGATATTCTACATAAATATAAATTTATTTAAATTTTAATTATGATGCCGTGACACAATTTTTCTCCAAAGGCAGATGTGTTAGGTAGTCCTCGGCTTACCAACCCTTTCATTTTAGAGAAAATTTGGGTCATGATTTATTTTAATCTTTTGTGAATAATTATATATTTATTTTAAAATTAAATTAAATTTTAAAATTCATTTTAAAGGTCCATTGAATTTTTTTTATATTATAATTTGAATTTTAGACACATAATATGAATATAAATAAAAAAATAATTATTTTAAATATGTATTTATTTAACAATTATAGCAATGAAATAAATCAATTCATTTTTATGCCCTAAGAGTGGGATGAATGATCAAGAATATTTTATCAAAAATGTAAAATATTTATATAATTTTTTAAATAATTGTTTTATACTCTAAAATGATATTTAAACTCTTTATTATTTTAAAATAATATTATATCTTCAGATATAAAATAGAATTTAAAAATTATTGAATTTGATTTGAGATTAGTGCACGACAGACACTAATCTCAAATCATATTTAATGATTTTCACATCAATTTGGATATATGTCTATTTTGAGCTTTTAATTGCACCTCTCAGGTTAGTGCTAAATAATTAAATTTATAAAAATCTAAAAATTTATTATTATGCTTTTATATTTTTTTAGGATTATATAACACAACATTTTTGTATATTTATAAATTTAATATCTAAATTTTATTCAATTTCAGTTTTGATTAATATAATTTTTAATACATAATATAAACATAAAAAATAAATATAAATTAAAAAATTATTTAATTTAAATTTAAATTATCCAACAACAATATCAAATTTTTATCCAACATTATGAGATCTGTCAAGAGCGATAGTGACATGTTTTTATAAAGGAATTAACAAAACCAAGCATTTTTGAAGCTAAATACAGTCGCTTCTTGCTATCGCAGTCATCATTCCTATGGGGTTACCTCGCATCCTCACTCGCCGGCGGCATGCTCGCGGACAGATACGGCGGGAAGAGAGTAATGGCCTGCGGCGTCGCCGTCTGGTCTTTGGCAACTCTCCTAACTCCATACGCGGCGGAACACTCAACGGCAATGCTACTAGCCACGCGCACGCTCTTCGGCTTAGCGGAGGGCGTCGCCTTGCCCTCCATGAACACGCTGCTGTCAAGGTGGTCTCCGGGGCACGAGCGGGCGAGCGCGGTGGGGATCTCTATGGCGGGGTTTCACCTCGGGAACGTTATGGGCTTTCTGGCGACGCCAGTGTTGGCGGCGAAGATGGGGATTAATGGATCGTTTGGGTTTTTTGGATTGATGGGTTTTTTGTGGCTTTCGATGTGGGTGGTCGGAGTTACGAATGATCCGAGGGAGAGTGGGGTGATTTCCATTGAGGAGTTGAGGTTGATCGAGAAGGGGAAGGGGGTTGAGAAGGGGGAGGAAGGTGGGAGGCGTGAGTTTCCGCCGCTGGGTTATTTGCTTTCGAAGTTGCCGACATGGGCGATTCTTCTGGCTAACGTTGCTAATAACTGGGTATGCTCCTCCCCCTCTCTCTCTATATAAATTATCAATTAAATTTTTTTGTTGCCCATATCTTATAAAAATTTAAGAATTTTAAAATTTATTCTGATTAAAATTTGATCAAAATATTATGCCATAAATATTCTCTCTCTCCCCTGAGGATATCTTGACTATATATATATATATTTTTAAGAGTTTTAAATTTTTAAATTTAATTTAAAATTAGTGTAACATATAGGTAACAAATTAACTTTATATTCACTCATCTCTAAGCAAATCAAATATTTTTTTAATGATCTTATTAAATTTTGATCAAAATATTCTCACATATATTAGTTGTTAACTGCATAAAATCAACTCTTGCAGGGCTACTTTGTGCTGCTATCATGGATGCCGGTGTACTTCAAGACTGTAAGAGCCCTCCTTCTGCATATTACAGTATACTTTTCTCTTTGATTATCCCACTTAATAATGTTGTTAATTCTGCATGGGGACGCTGTTATATAGGTGTATGATGTGAATCTAAAACAAGCTGCTTGGTTCAGTGCACTTCCATGGGGAGTTATGGCCCTCTCTGGCTACATCGCCGGCGCCGCTTCTGACTTCTTAATCAAGTCTGGCCAATCTGTCACACTTGTTCGAAAAATGATGCAGGTAAACACTTCATTCAGTACTTGTTGATAAGCAAATTAGGAGCTGCTTAATTTGCTAGTATATTGGATGTAGCATTGTCTGAATAGCATGCGCCATTTGTGTTGCATGCGATATTGTCTTGTGGAAAACATCATGAGGCTACTACATATGCAAATTATAAACCTGAAGAGGAGAGGGGGATAAAGGAAAGATAGTCAGAGAGAATCGTAGATAGATTTTAGTGCTAGGAGAGTCTCATGTCCACGCAGGTTCTTTCTAATTAATCTTCCATTAATGAATGAGGATTAAGACCAAATAGCACATAATGAGCTATATGAGCTCATGAAAAAATAACAAGAAAAACACATGAATAGGTTTAGTATAGTCGATCTTGCACTACTAATAAATCACGCTTTCGCAGCACTTTTTAAGACTTATTGCAGTGATTTAAACACCTACTAATTTATTTGCAGCGATTTAGAAACCGCTATAAATCCGTTGTATTTGCGTTCACTGGAAAGACTTTAGCAGCGATTTTAATGAGCTAATTTGGATAGCTAGAAGCTATCCACTATGCAAGGACTTCGGATGAGTTCCAAATACAAAATGTATAGCCTTGACGAGTTCTGCTATCAAGAACCACTAGTTGCCATGCGAGTCACAACCCTCAAGTAGATCAATAGTTAAACGTGATGAAACAGTCGCTCTAACACTAACTTTTCATTCAAGGAAATGTACATTGGACCCAACAATTTGCTTGATTAGTTCAACTGCGTTTATTGGCATGATATGTTATCTAGATATCCGCAATATTAACCAGCATCTAAATATGAGCTATTTGTTCTCCATCCATGCTTATATTGCCATTGTGCAGTCTATTGGCTTCATAGGTCCTGGAGTTGCCTTACTCTGCTTGAAGTACGCTCAAAGCCCCACTGTGGCTGCAGTTCTTATGACCATAGCTCTAAGCTTGAGTTCTTTCAGCCAGGCTGGTTTCCTTCTCAACATGCAGGTACGATACGATCTGTAACACGTAATTTATTTCTTTCTGGAACAAAATTATCTTGTTTTTATGAAATTTCTCAGTCCCAATTCTATAATTTTCCAGGACATAGCACCCAAGTACGCTGGATTCCTACATGGTATGAATAATATATGCTTAAAATGAGGCTATCAACTTTATTTATATCTAATTATTTTATTTGTTCTTCTTCTTTTTGAAGGGATCACAAACTCAGCCGGCACACTGGCTGCCATAATCAGCACCATAGGTACTGGCTATTTTGTGGAATTTTTGGGATCTTTCCAAGCTTTTCTTACACTTACATCAATTATCTACTTCATCGCCACCATCTTTTGGAATCGTTATGCAACTGCAGAGCAAGTTTTCTTTTGAATTATTGTTTTCTTAAGTGTAATATATATTGTTCTCTCTCTACATGCAATATGGAGTAAATTTAAATGGGAGGGATTAGGGATATGTGCAACTGTGGAATTTAGATCAGAGATCCCTATTTTTTTATATAATATGTAACTTAGGCCAGAGTTTCATGGCTTTTAATGTTGATCATATCTCCGGTTTGTCATTTGTACAGAAATTATTTGGATTAGTAGTATGAGCTTTGAATATATATATATATATATATATATATATATATATATATATATATATATATATATATATATATATATATATATATATATATATATATATTATTTTTATTGTTATTGAATATTGCATTAAACAATGATGATAGTCAGTGGTGGCGATCGAATGTTCGGGGTGTTTTTCATTTTTTTTTTAAATAGGGGACATTTCATAAATCTAAGAGGGTGAGAGGCACCCTTACATCTCATTGATTCCACCACTTGAAATGATAACCAATAATTATATTTACTAAAATGAGTTGCCTTTAGATTTTTATTATCTCTTATGATATATTTATAATTTGCTTTTGAGAAATTTGAGGGCCACGCCCAACAGATTTTATTGATATATAGATTTTACATCAACAATATCATAAAAAACTTTTAGTTGTATAGGCTTATGGAATTCGTTTTGGTTTGTTGGTTGGGAGTTTTGGCTGTCAACTAAGAGGTCTTGGGTTCGAGTCTTATGTATGCGATGTGTGTGAGTTTGCCTTAATTGGCCTAAATCTCCCAAAAAAAAGTGTATGGGCTCCATCCAATGCAGATAGTAAGATCAGTGTAGTATCTATGATGGATCCCTTGTAAGGCATCGAGTAAATTTGACGAGTTGGTTGAGCCCAAGGGGGTCTAGTTTTCTCATCATTGAACAAACCAAATATAAAATTGCTGGCTCATGAAATGATAACGACTCTAACATCTACAAAACAAGTATAGATTCAGCGTTGGTATTGAAAATATATTAAGAAACAAGAAAGAATCTTAGAAATCCGGAAAGGCTTCCATAAAACAGTTTATAAATCAAGAAAATTACAAGTGCAATATAAAAGAATTACCCCAACTTATAAGGAAAAAAAATTAGCAATGAAATGTCATCAGAAAACCTATTCGATTAAGCACTCATCTCATCTAGGCGGGACGAATCCATCGGCACTAATAGTGATCCAATTTGAGTCCAAATGAGCTTAGATCAAGCACTTGATCCATACTTAAAAAATTTGATGCATTACTTTAAAAAATCAAAATTCTCTTTATGCTTATAGCCAAATCGAGTGTTTCGACAAGAAGAATCCATCGAGCCCAAGGTCTTTATGATATGTAGATGTTGAATAAACATTCTATAATCAAATGATTCAATATGGGTCGTCTAATGAAGGGTTACAAGATTTTAGCTGAATCTACCAAACTATCACTCTTAAAAAAACTATAATAGAGCAACATTCTTCACACGAGGGAAAACCTGACTTGAATTTTGAGAGAGCCTAGTAATATAAAAAATTCTAGAGCCCGATGAGTATTGTTGGCCACCATCATCTGATCATTGTTCTAATTGTCACCATATGATTATTGCGATATGGCCATCCTAATCCATTGACTATCATCTGAGTCACCCAGCTACAATCGTTTGACAATTATCACCCGGCTACGATCTTTCAATCTCGTCGCTCTATTGTTATCCTCTAACCATCTTTTCCATGATACGATCATTCAATCACTATTATCTTATTACAGTCACTTGACTATTGTCATCCGACTAGGCCGACATCCGCTAACTTGATCACTCATCGTCACTTATAATATTGAGTTATACCATCACCTATAAAGTGTGATGCATGTCGTTGACGCCCAACTCTGACTCCGACATCTACACCATGATTTATGATAAACTTCTTGGTCTTTGTTCACTGCTCATCAAAGAAGAATGACCAAATATACATCAATCAACACTCAAAGCAACTTCCACCATGAAATTCTATCTATATAATTTATGTAGACTATTATATCAACATCTTTATCAATAACTATAAAGGGCATCATTTATAATTGATCAAAGATACTAGTGGAATCAACAAGGCCTAGACCCTGTAATTTTTTTCCTTTTCAAAATTTTCACCTAAATACTCAAATATCTCATGCAACCCTCTTTTATTTATGTATGTATAAGATCTTCTTATAATATTAAGACGTAAAATTCTCTCTGTATGCAACGACAAGATTTCTAGGAAGATCTATCAAAGTGCAAATGTAAACAAAAGTTCCCCCAAACCCCAAAAAAAATATTCAAAATCGGGCTCATAAAATCGTCATTCTCGCATATTGGTAATTTGAAATTTGATTACTTTGTTTGAAAGCTACAACCACCACAGATGGGAGGTAATTGCCGTTAAACCTAACAGACGTTGGGTTTTTTAGTCTCTGAAAACATGCTTTTGAAGTCTGAAATCTTCTGTGGTATTTTATAAAATTGGCTATGAGATTGTTGTAGGGAAAATAATTTAATTATTCTAGTTGCAAAAAAATAACTTTTAAATGCAAAAATTTATAAATAATAATGAGTAAATAACAAGAAAGTAATTGTCAAAATGAAGTGTGTGGTTGTTGTTTGAAAAACAAAGTAGTGAGAAAAATGTCCCAAATATGGGTGTTAAAAGCGGGTGGCAGGTCGGGTTCGGGTCAAACCCGGTACTGACCCGCTAATGTTTGACACGACCCGAACCCAACCCATGTCGTATTTTCGGGCAGAACGTCAAGCTGTTGTGACTTCCTACCCTTAGGTTGCGCAAAGCAAACCCTAGGCCTTGGCGGCGTTGCAGGCTGCAACCCTTGCGGCTTGCGGGCGTGCAGGCGTTGCCGCGTTGCATGCAGACATGCCGCTTGCGGCCTTGCGGGAGCTGGGAGAAGCCTTGCGGCTTGCGGGCTCACAAATCACCAAAACGGTCGCTATTGCTGATTACAACATGCTAGCTAGAGTGGACTGTTCCTGGGCTTTGGGTTCGGGTCAGAGCCGGGTCACTTTTGGGTTAGCGGGTTGACCCAATCCCGACCCGATTTTTCAAACAAGTCGAAATTTAAAACCCGAACCCAACCCGTTTGCCAGACGGGTTGACCCTAACCCAAAAATTTTGAGTCAGGTTTGAGTCGGGTTTTTGGGTCATGTCAAATATTGACACCCCTAGTCTAAAATGGACTCTAAATCTTCATTTGGGATAATTTTCTTACTATTTTTAAAGCATTTTCTAGTAAAAAACTTTTTTGAAGCATAAAAAAAATAGTGACTAGCTTTCTAAAACAACTTTTTAGTACAAAAAATTAAAAAAAAATTAACTAGAAATTTTTGTACTAGAAAACTACTTTAAAAATAAGTACGAAAGTTGTCTCAAACAAAGCCTAAGTCTCCTATAAATAATTTCTAACTCTATTTATATTAAATTCAAAGTTTTTATAATGTAATAAGCAGATGTTAAGAAGTTGTATTTTTTTTTTTTTTAGGTGGGGGGTGGGGGGGGAGATATTTATGTCAATTAAGTCAAATTCACACACACATCATGTATGTAATGCTCGAACCCAAGACATCTTGGTTGGTAGTCAAAACTCCCAACCAACAGATCAAGATGAGCTGCGTGAAGTTGTAATTTTACTTGCAACATGAAGTGGTGATATTAAAGGCTTTGTTTGGTTAGAAAGAATTGAAGGGTAAATTGCAAAAGAAAATTGTTTGAATTAGTTTTTACCTTTTAATTTATTGAAGAGAAATTGAGCAAAAATACTTAGTATTTAATGGGGATTATTTATTTATTTATTTATAGAGATGGATATATGAGTCATATGGATGGTCCCTAAAAATTTTCTATAAATTTTCCAAAAGAGTTGGGGAAGAAATTATAAATAAAAAATCCATATGTTCATATTTTCTAAGTAAATTTATTTACTTAATAGTTACATTAAAATCGATGCTAAATTTCTTGTAAAAAATTCAAATGTTATAAATTTATAAATTTTAAAACTAATTATTTTTCTTTACAATAATATCACCCATAATTCGATAAATATGACGTAATCATAATATCTAATTTTAACTTTCATTTTAATTATCCGAAAGTATCTTCAAATACATTGTCAAATGATTGGATGGAGTTCATTTTAAATAAAAATATAAGAAATTTACTATGATTTATCAGTCATTCAAATAATATGAATAATGTTCTCTTGAAGCATTGCATGTAGCCATATACGATACATAAATTATGTTGTCCCATTCATTTAACTCTAAATATGTTATCCTGAAAATATTGATTAAATTCAAGGTAAATCATAATTTCTGTCATATATAATAGCTCAAATGATAAAAACAATAATAATAATAATAATAATAATTATTATTATTATTATTATTGATACATCACCAAAAAATTATCTTGATCGGGATTCGAAAAAATTATCTTGATCGGGCACGAATCTCGAGGCAAAATCTAGGTGAAAACTTCAAAAATTAAAATTGGGACCAACCGAATTCCGATTTCAGCAAACTTATAGTCGAACTGAACGTCTCAAATATACGAACCCAACGACATCAAATTCAACCCAATCCGAGCCCAAATGAGTCCAAATCAAGGGTCTGAAGCATTGTTGGAAGGTTCAAACCATAATTTGGATTACCAAACGGTCTCCAAATATGACGTGCTTATAGTCGAATCAAGCATCTCGACGAGACGAATCCAACGAACCCAAGATCACCAAAATTTGATATCTCTAAAACCTTCAATGTCCTGCAAACGGTTCACGATCAAGGGATTCAACATCGGTCGTCCATTCAAACCACTCCCCAATCACCCTTGATCTTCCTCCTATTTGCAGGCCATGCAACTCCCAAAAATTTATAAATAGAGCCCCCTCTCCTCTTTAAAAGAGGACCCTAAGCCATAGGATTCAAGAGAGATATCGAAGATCGCTCTTGCCTCCTTGCTCCTCCTCGACCACCGCCGGAGTTCTGCCGGACCACCGCCTAACACCCTGAGCTCCTGCCGGACCACCGCCTAACACCCTGAGCTCCGCCGGACCACCACATGACGTCCTCAGCTCTGCCGGACCACCGCCTGACGCCCTGAGCTCCGCCGGACCACAACATAATGTCCTTAGCTCCGCCGGACCACCGCTTGATGCCCTGAGCTCCTCCGGACCCCCACATGACACCCTCAGCTCCGCCGGACCATCGCTTGACGCCCTGAGCTCCGCCGGACCACCACTTAAGGCCCGCACTTCTGCCGGACCATCACCTGAGGCCCGCACGTCTACCGGACCACCACCTGATGCCCGCACGTCTACCAGATCACCATCTAACGCCCGCACTTTTACCGGGCCACCACCTGAGGCCCGCACTTCTGCCGGACCACCACCTGACGCCCAGACTTCTATCGGACTTCTACCTTATCAGACTATGATCTTTATGACCTGTAACGTCAGCCAACTACGATCCTTCCGACCTCCTTCACCCGACCAACTAAGGTCCTCCCGACATCTGTCATCAGACAACAGTCTTCCTGACCTGCAACGTCTGTTAACTACGGTCCTTCCGACCTTCGTCACCAGACAACGATCTTTCTGACCCCTGTCTCCTGCCAACTACGGTCCTTCTAACCTCTGTTGCTTGCCAACTATGGTCAGCCGACCCAACAAACATGTATATATTGATTTTCACCATGTAATGCACTCTATATGATGTATATTGGCTATATCAAGCCAAGTCCTTCTCCCAAACGGAGGGCCTCTTTTGTAATCAACTACAAATACTAGTGGATTCATTCAAACTGGGGTAGGCCCCCATGGTTTTTCCCCCTCTTTAGAGGTTTCCACATAAAAACTCTGATGTCTCATATGAATGCAACACACACTCTCACTTTTATCTGATTGCGTGTCGAATCTTCATACAAAGCTAAGACATTAAGCTTTATATTTCTCTACCGCCGTGAATACTCCAAAACGCAACAGTTTGGCATTGCCTGTGGGAACGTGGTTCCCGACTGGGGGGCAATTTTCGCTCCATCCTCAAAAGGTCGTGTATATCAAATCCTGGCATCAGCTATAGCTGTATTAATTTCATGCGGACTGGGGGGCAACCTTTGTGAAACTCTTTAAAATTTCAAGATTTTTTTTATTGACCTAGAGAAGTCTAAATCACAAACCGTCTTTTCCAGAACATTTATAATGTCATGTTTTAAATTCTCTAATTTTTTTATAATTTTTGGGCACTGTCAAAATTTCTTAAGAAATCGAGGTGTCGGTACGAGTGAGGCGTTTGGGACCGTCAGGTGTCCGTTTTGCAAACTGATTTCACCAAAAGTTTTCTAAATAAAATTAGATAATTTATGAATATTTTTCAAGAATTTTTGAAATCCATAAAAGAATTTTTAAGAATTTTCTATTGAAAAATTAATTATAATAATAATATTATAATTATTAAATAATAATTAGAAAATATCTAAAAGCATAATCTTTTTTTTTATATAAAAGCCATTATCTTCCCTAAGCAGATTCGGCTAACAGAGAGGGGAAAAAGGAAAACTTAAGAGAAAGAGAAGGAGAGAGAAAGAGAAATTCAATTTTTGGGCGACTTCAGGCCGTTTTCGTCCGTCGACGCAGTTGGGAATGCTGTTCGTCTCGAGGTAAGGCACATTATGCTCATCTCAATTTTCAAAAATATAAAAGTTTTAGCAAATATTTCGACTAAAATTTTGTATCCATTAGCGAAAAACAGGGATAACTTTGCACTGGTAAAACTTTCACCCTGTAACTTTTTGTATGTTATAGAGATTACGATTATGCACATTTTGAATATTTTCTAGAAATTTTTCACCGGTGGTTTTAAAATATGCGGGGTTTTTAGTGAATAGAAAATTATCGGGATGTTGAAAAATAGTGTTGTAGTACAATAAAAGTCTTAAAACATCGTTTTACATAATCTCTAGTAATTTGGAAATTTTCTAAAAATATGCATTTTTGCCTAGTTGGATTTTCTGTTGTCTACCGTTATACAACACTGAAATTTTGATACGTGCTCAATTACTCTTTAATTGTTATAATGTGATTATATATGTGCATATGCGAGTAAATAATATCTGTTGGGAGCTATAAGGGGCCAGAATCCTTTGATTCTGTCTGTGTTAGAGAATTTCTAGGAGTTATATGGGGCTAGAATTCTTTGAGATTCTATATGAGATAGGAATATCTGATATGTTCTGGTGCTATAAGCACAAATAAAAAGGGGAGTCATAAGGGGCAAGAATCCTTTTAGATTCTGTCTGGTACCGAAAAATGTGATATGAACTACTCTATGATATAAATTTCAATTTATTCATTTATTTTGTACTGGTCAGGTTGGGTTGGGTTGTGACAAGCTTTTGTGGTATCAGAGTAATAGTTTTGGAATTGGATCATAAAATAGAGCTATAGAAATTAATTTGTAAGTTTAGTGGTGTAGTTTCAAGTCTATCTGAGTGTTCATTATTTTTGTTTTATATGTATGTGTGTTGAGTTGCATATTATATGTGATTATGGATCCACCAGACCCAAATATGATTGATGGATAAAGTACTAGTCAGGCAACTCCTATATATAGTTCTGCTCCAATAGTTGGTTCAGATACAATTTCACAGTTTGCTACTTTGATAACCCAGATGATGGGTGAGGCACAGAGCAGAGTTCCTGCTGTCAGATCTGAAGAGGTAGATATACATCTATGAATATTTCTGAGATTGAAACCTCTGAGATTTGAGGGTACTGTTGAGCCCAGAGAGGTAGAGGACTGGTTGAGGAGGCTGGAAAAGACATTTAATGGTATGCAGTGTCCTCATGAGAGGAAGGTACTATTTACAATTTTTCTATTAGATGGTGAGGCAGAGTGCTGGTGGATGGGCCAACAGGAGGAGAAATTTCCAGGGAGATTGAACTCTTTGATTACCTGAGATGAGTTCTCTGATGTGTTTAGAGCCTGGTTTGTACCACCTTTTGTACGACAGCACATGCAGGAGACCTTTCTAAGGCTGGTTCAAGAGAGCAGGACAGTTATGCAATATAAGGTAGAGTTCACTGCTTTGGCTAGATATGCTCCACAGTTGGTTAGCACTCCTGCAGAGAAGTGTTACAGGTTCCTGAGAGGACTTCAGGATAGTCTACGACAGCCTCTTGTGCCATTTCACAATTTTTATTTCTCTGAGCTTGTGGAGGGAGCTCGTCTTATAGAAAATGACCTGATGGCTACTCAGTAGCGATGGACTACTAGTAGGAAGAGGTTCAGTGGTGAGACTTCTTGTAGTGGATTTTTGGGGAAGAAGAGCAGATTTTTCACCTGGGGATTCTAGAAGAGGTCGACAGTCGGTATCTATAGCAGTCTCTGGTGGTGGCAGTATAGCCAGTTCTGGTTCTATTAGTGGGGCACCTATGTGTCAGAGTTGTGGTCGATGTCATTCTGGTCAGTGCTACAGGATGACTGGAAAGTGTTTCAGATGCGGTCAAGCAGGACATCGAGTAGTAGAGTGTCCACAGACAGGATTTGACCGACGTTCTAAGTCCAGATCAGAGAGCCTTATTAGACCAGCAGGGAGATCGAGGGTAGTTCCTCTGCAAACTTTTTTTGAGGGATCATCTAGTAGAGCTGGTGGTTCGAGTTTAGTGGTAAGGAGACCATCTGGCGGTAGTTAGAGAGAGCTTGGTAGTTCTGCAGCTCCAGCTCCAATTCAGTCACGTGTATACAGTTTGACTCAGCAGGAAGCCCAGGATGCTCCAGATGTTATGATAGATATAATTTATATTTCTGAGCATACATGTCGTATTTTATTTGATTCTGGAGCAAGTCATTCTTTTATTTTTGAGCGTTTCTTTGATTCACTATACTTGGCTTCCATTGCACGACTTGTTTCCCTTTATATTATTTTACCGACTAGAGATAGTATGGTAGCCAGTAGATTCTATTTCTGTGATATTGAGATTTCTGATAAGAAGTGAAAATCCAGTCTGATTTTACTACTCATTTTCTCATATGATGTTATTCTGGGTATGAATTGGTTGAGTCAGTATGGGGCTCAGATTGATTGTTCGAAGAAGTGAGTTACATTATTTATGGGTAGTGAAAGTTGTATATTCCAAAGAGTTAGAGGTATTTTATCCTGTTTGATCTCTACATTGGAAGTAAATAAATTATGGAAGAAGGGTTATATGGTATTTCTGGCATCAGTTCGGGATAGGAGTATATATGTGGGTTCTCCTTCTGATATCCCAATAATCCGAGATTTTTCAGATGTATTTCCTTAGGACTTAGTCAATTTACCTCTAGATAAAGACGTAGAGTTTTGTATAGACATATTTCCTGGTACAGCCCCAATATCTAAAGCTCGGTATAGAATGGTACCAAATGAGCTTCAGGAGTTGAAGGTTTAGCTTCAGGAGTTGGTTGACAGGGGATTTGTTCGTCCTAGTGTCTCTCCATGGGGAGCACTTGTTATATTTGTGAAGAAAAAGGATGGTTTAATACATATGTGTATTGATTACATATAGTTGAATAAAGTCATCTATCAAGAATAAATATCTACTGCCACGAATTGATGATCTATTTGATTAGCTTGCTGGATCTTTTGTATTCTCAAAGATTGATCTACGATCAGGTTATTATCAGGTGAAGGTGAGAGAGGCTGATGTGATGATGACAACTTTTAGTACTCGATACGGGCACTATGAGTTTTTGGTCATGCCAGTTGGGATGACTAATGCACCAGCTGTCTTTATGGATCTGATGAATAGAGTATTCAAAGATTATCTGGATCAATTTGTGATTATTTTTATAGATAATATTTTGGTATATTCTGCTTCTGAGGAAGATCACGCCAGACATTTGAGGAGTGTATTAAAGATTTTAAGGCAGCACAAGTTGTATGCAAAATTTTCTAAATATGAGTTCTGGTTGAGATTGAGTATTTCTTTTTTGGGACACGTGGTGAGTGGTAATGGTATCTCTGTTGATCCCCAGAAAGTTCAAGCAGTCACTAATTGGACGAGGTCTACTACGGTGTTTAAGATACGCAGTTTTTTGGGTATGACTGGATATTATAGGAAGTTTGTGAAGGAATTTTCTCAGAGTTCAGCACATCTGATGAGACTGACCGGAGTGTGAGACTAGTTTTTAGAAATTGAAGGATTGTTTGACTTCTGCTCCAATTTTGGCTCTTCCCTCTGGTACAGAAGAATTTCAAGTGTTCAGTGATGCTTCACTGAGAGGTTTGGAGTGTGTTTTGATGCAGCATAGTCGAGTGATAGCTTATGCTTCAAGAAAATTGAAACCACATGAAAAGGAACTATCCGACACATGATCTAGAGTTGACTGATATTGTATTTGCTTTGAAGATTTGACGTCATTATTTATACGGTGTCAGGTGTGAGATTTTAACAGATCATCAGAGTCTGAAGTACATATTCACTCAGAAGGATTTGAATTTGAGGTAAAGAAGATGACTTGAGTTAATTAAAGACTCTGATCTGACAATTCAGTATCAGCCTGGTAAGGCTAATGTGGTGACAGACGCTTTGAGCAGGAAGTCTTCTGGATTATCATGTATGCAACTCACTTCTGATGAGTATTTGATACAAGATATGGAGAGATTATAATTAGAGGTAATTTCTCCTATGGGTTGGGATTCTGGTATAGTGACTCAAATGATCATGCAGCCCTCTTTAGAAGAAAAGATTCACGAAGCACAAAAATCATGAAGAATATCTGAAGTTGATTGATCAGATCAGATCTGGTAAGAAATCTGAACTACGAGTTTTTGATTATGGTATTTTTTTGTGAGGATAGACTTTGAATTTCTATTTTTAGAGATCTGAGACAGGAGATTCTACATGAGGCTCATTATTCAGGCTACACTATTCATCCAGGAAGTAGTAAGATGTACGGAGATCTGAAGGGTATGTTTTGGTGGCCTGGATTGAAAAAGGAGATAATGGAGTTTGTTTCGAAATGTGAGGCCAGTCAACTAGTGAAAGCAGAGCATCAGCTACCGGGAGGTCTTTTGCACTCATTACCCATTCCAGAGTGGAAATAGGGAGAGGTAACAATGGATTTTGCCATGGGTTTCCCTAGATCGAGGCAGGGGCATGATGCTATTTGGGTTGTCATTGATCGACTGATAAAATCTACCCATTTCCTCCCGATCAAATAGATAGATCCGGTGGATAGGTTAGCACAGATCTATGTTGAAGATATTATCATGTTACATGGGGTGCCGAAAGTGATTGTATCTGATCAGGATGGTAGGTTTACCTCCAGATTATGGAGAGGTATTTAACAGAGATTGGGTACGAAGTTGCACTTTAGTACAGCTTTTCATCCACATACAGACGGATAGTCTAAAAGGACTATTTAGGTACTGGAGGATCTTTTGAGATTATGTGTTTTAAATTTTGAGGGCAGTTGGGAGGATCATATCCCATTAATAGAGTTTATATATAATAATATTTATCAGTCCAGCATAGACATGGCTCTTTATGAAGCTTTGTATGAAAAAAAATATAGGACTCCTTTGACTTTGACAGAGGTGGGAGATAGACAGGTGATAGGTTTAGCCTTTGTGGATAATACTACTGTAAAGATCAATTTAATTAGAGAAAGGTTAAAATCTGCACAAGATAAACAGAAGAAGTATTACAATCAGAAACACAGATTGGTTGAGTTTTATATTGGTGACTTGGTTTATGTCAAAGTCAGCCCTATGAAAGGTGTTAGTAGATTTGGAAAAATTAGCAAGCTCGGTCTAAGGTATATTGGACCTTTTGAGATCATTGAGAGGATTGGTAATTCTACTTACAGATTATTACTACTTGATCATATGTCTGATATACACAATGTGTTTCATGTATCATCTCTAAAAAAGTGGGTGTTTGATTCTAGGAAGAGATTATCTGCTGATGATGTTGAGGTTCATCTAAATTTGCGGTACAGAGAAGAACTTGAAAGGATTTTGGCATATGATGTGAGAAAACTGAGAAGCAAACAGATTCCTATGGTTAAGGTGCAGTGGAAACATAGAACTGCTAGAGAGGCTACTTGGGAGAAGGAATCTGATATGAGGCAGATGTATCCAGGTTTATTCTGACTTATTCTGCTTTGGGAATATCGAGGACGACATTTTTCTAAAGGTAGGTAGATTGTGAAACCCTTTAAAATTTTAAGATTTTTTTTTGTTGACCTAGAGAAGTCCAAATCACAAATTGTCTTCGCCAGAATATTTATAATGTTATGTTTTAAATTCTCTAATTTTTTGATAATTTTTTGGCACTGTCGAAATTTCTTAAGAAATCGAGGTGTCGGTATGAGTGAGACGTTTGGGACCGTCAGGTGTCCGTTTTGCAAACTGATTTTACCAAAAATTTCTAAATAAAATTAGATAATTTATGAATATTTTTCAAGAATTTTTGAAATCCATAAAAGAATTTTTAAGAATTTTCTATTGAAAAATTAATTATAATAATAATATTATAATTATTAAATAATAATTAGAAAATATTAAAAGCATAATCTTTTCTTTTATAAAAGCCATTATCTTCCTTAAGCAGATTTCGGCTAACATAGAGGGGGAAAAGGAAAATTTAAGAGAAAGAGAAGGAGAGAGAAAGAGAAATCCAATTTTTGGGCGACTTTAGGCCGTTTTCGTCCGTCAACGCAGTTGAAAAAGTTGTTCGTCTCGAGGTAAGGCACATTATGCCCATCTCAATTTTCAAAAATATGCAAAATTTAGCAAATATTTCGACTAAAATTTTGTATCCGTTAGAGAAAAATGGGGATAACTTTGCACTGGTAAAACTTTCACCCCATAACTTTTTGTATGTTATAGAGATTACGATTATGCACATTTTGAATATTTTCTAGAAATTTTTCACCGGGGTTTTGAAATATGCGGGGTTTTTAGTGAATAGAAAATTATTGGGATGTTGAAAAATAGTATTGCAGTACAATAAAAGTCTTAAAATATCATTTTACATAATATCTGGTAATATGATAATTTTCTGAAAATGTGCATTTTTGTCTAGTTGGATTTTCTGTTGTCTACCGTTACACAACACTGTGAAATTTTGATACGTGCTCAATTACTCTTTAATTATTATAATGTGATTATATATGTGCATATGCGAGTAAATGATATCTGTTGGGAGCCATAAGGGGCTAGAATCCTTTGAGATTCTGTTTGTGTCAGAGAATTTCTAGAAGTTTATGAGGCTAGAATTCTTTGAGATTCTGTCTGAGATAGGGATATCTGATATGCTCTTATGCTATAAGCACAAATAAAAAGGGGAGTCATAAGGGGCCAGAATCCTTTGAGATTCTGTTTGGGTCCGAAAAATATGATCTGAACTACTCTGTGATATAAATTTCAATTTATTCATTTATTTTGTACTGTTATTTGAATCATAGAATAACTGCTATGCCTTTATTACATTTTTTAGTTTTATGAATCTCAGTTCTATAATTTATTTAAATTATGATTAACTGCTTTTAAATATTCAACAAAATATTTAAAATAAAAGAATATTCAAAAATTTAGATTGGTTTGTGTGGCTTGTTGAGCTATTGTAGCTCACTGTGATTTTACTTCTGGTTTTTAGGATCTGGGAAGGGAAAAGAGGTTGTGGACTAGTAGTTCAGGATTAGATTTGAGGTCATACGTATTTTACACTTTTGATTTTTGTACAGTCATGGCTAGTTAAATTTTCAGTTCTGTAGCTCTTACCTGTAGCCATGTACTGTAGTGTAGATATTTATTTTGATGAATGAAAGAAAATTTATGGATGAGTTTTTCAGTATTTGGATAGTTTAGTTGCTCTGTAGTTTGTCATTTATTTTAATGAATATTGGCAAAAATCTGAAATAATTCTAAAACTAGATCTTGGGGTTAGCCTGTCATAGCTCAACACGATAGGAATATCCTGGTCGGGTTGGGTTGTGACAACCTTGACTCCAACTGTGGTAAAAAAAATTCCTCCAATGCTTTCAATATCAAGATGATATTTCTGGCAGGAAACTTCCAGCAAATGCAAGGATGCTTCCGATAAATTTCAAGCCTCATACAGTCCCTAGCTGGACTTCTACTCCTTGGGCAGGGTCTAAATCTCGACCTCAAAAAGGCAGTAATGGTCTAAAGATAGACCATTCTTCATCCTTGATTCGAGATACATGCGACATTCGTCCCCTCCCAATCAAGGAAAAATCAATCACAGGAGAATTTGATTCGACCTCTTCCATACAGGTTAATATCATCAAGCAAAGTGCTCTGACATACAACCTCGGATAGTTCATACATCCTTGGTGGATTCTCTCGATCTCTTCTATACAGGTTAACGTCATCGAGCAAAGTACTCTAACATATAACCTCTGATAGGTCATACATCATTAGTGGATTCTCTCAACCTCTTCCACACATGTTAACGTCATCGAACAGTACTCTGACATACAACCTCGGATAGGTCATACATCCTTGGTGGATTCTCTCGATCCCTTCCACATAGGTTAATATCATCAAGTAAAGGCTCTGACATACTACCTCGAATAGGTCTTACATCCTTGGTGGATTCTCTCAACCTCTTCCATATAGATTAACGTCATCGAGCAAAGGCTCTGACGTATAATCTCGGGTAGGTTAACATCATCAAACTTTCATCGGAATTCTACCCGATGTCGAATCTCAACCAGTCGTCAGACTTTCATAGAACTTCTACCCGACGCTGGACTTATACCCATCACCGGACCTTCGTAGGAGTTCTACCTGACGCCGGACTTCTGCCCGTCATCAGACCTTCGTCGAATTTCTACCCGGCGCTGAACTTCTACCAGATGCCGGACTTTTGCCCATCGCCAGACCTTCGTTTGATTTCTACCCGACGCTGAACTTCTACCCGACGTCGGACTTCTGTCCGTCATCAGACCTTCATCAGATTTCTACCCGACGCTAAACTTCCACCCGACGTCGGACATCTGCCCGTCATTGTACATTCGTCAGATTTCTATCCGACGCTGAACTTTCGCCCATCACCGGACCTTCTTCGGAGTTCTACCCAACACTGAATTTTTACCCATCGTCAGACTTCTTCCCGTCAACAAACTTTCGTCGGATTTTTACCCGACGCTGAACTTCTATCCGACGCCGGACTTCTGCCCGTCGCCGAACCTTCGTCGGAGTTCTGCCCGATGCTGAACTTTTATTCGTTCCCAGACTTCCACCGACTAACGTCACACCTCCACAAGATCTCTAGAAGAAGAAGGGGAAGACTCTTGCTCAGTTAGGGGCCCTAGACTTGAACAGGACTAGGGGAATGCCTCAGCATAAGTGAAGGAAGAGAAATTGGGAGAAATCTCCTTCTTGCAGTGAGGGGCCCTGGCCTGGACAGGGGATACCGCCTGTGTAGAGCTAGGGGAAAGCCTCAAATGAAAGAAGAGAAGACAGAAGGGGAGAAGGACGGAAGAGGGGAACCTCTTTCTTGCAGAGAGGGGCCCTGCTCCTAAACAGGGGATGCCGCCTGTACAAGGCCAAGGGAAGGCCTCAAATGAAAGAAAAGAGGGAGAGGAGAAGATAGGTGCAAGTTTTAAAGGCCCGAGGGGGCCTATTTATAGCAGGAGGAAGGGCGTTTTGGTCTTTTTCAAAAAAAAGAGAAAAAATTATATATATAAATATATGTATATCTGAGAAGAAGAAAAAAAAATTATTGGGCTAGCGATTAACCAAACCGCAAGCAGCGATTTGCACGGCTAGTGGGCCGCATCAGCCAACCGGCCAGAGCAGAGTAGAGCGGGCAGGTGCTGCAGCGCGTGGAGCGCGGGCAGGCATGCGGACGTGTGGGCAGGCCTAGCAGTGGCGCAGTACAGCCGGCGGAGGGCAGCCCGTCCCGACCTATTTTCGGGCCCAATTTTGGGCCCTGAAAGGTTAAATAAGACGTTTTTGGGGTCCTCGGGACTATTTTTCGACGTTCCGGACTCAATTTTGACACTTTTGAAAGTTGTTCAGGACCTCTACATGCTAGATTGGTTATTTTCAAATTTTAAGTTGCGTCAAAAAATTTCTTGAAGACTGTGACACATATTTTTTGACTTCTGGAGCTTCGACGTCTGAAAATAGGGGGGCAACTGATACATCACAAAAAAATTATCTTGATTGGGCAAGAATCTCGAGGCAAAATTTAGGTGGAAATTTCAAAAATTAAAATTGGGACCATCCAAACTCCTATTTCAGCAAACTTATAGCTGAATTGAACGTCTCGAAAATACGAACCCAACGACACCAAATTCAATCCAATCCGAGCCCAAATGGGTCCAAATCAAGGGCCTGAAGCACTATTGGAAGGTTCAAACCATAATTTGGATTACCAAATGGTCTCCAAATATGACGTGCTTATATTCGAATCGAGTGTCACGACCAGACGAATCCAACGACCCTAAGATCACCAAAATCTGATATCTCTAATACCTTTAAATGTCCAGTAAATGGTCTACGATCAAGGGATTCAACATCGGCCGTCCATTCAAACCACTCCCCAATCACCCTTGATCTTCCTCCTATTTACAGGCCATGCCACTCCCAAAAATCTATAAATAGAGGCTCCTCTCCTCTTTGAAGGAGGACGCTAAGCCATAGGATTCAAGAGAGAGATTAGAGATTGCTCTTGCCTCCTTGCTCCTCCTCGACCACCGTCGGAGTTCTGCCGGACCACCGCCTAATGCCCTGAGCTCCGCCGGACCACCACCTACGTCCTCAGCTCCACTAGACCACCTCCTGACGCCCTGAGCTCCGCCGGACCACCACCTAATGTCCTCAGCTTCGTTAAACCATCACCTAACGTCCTAAGCTTCGCCGGACCACCACTTGATGCCTTGAGCTCCGCCGGACCACCACCTGACGCCCCTCAGCTCCACCGGACCACGCTTGACGCCCTGATCTTCGCCGGACCACCACCTGAGGCCCGCACTTCTGATGGACCATCACCTGAGGCCCAAACATCTACATGACCACCACCTGAGGCCCGCACTTCTGCCGGACCACCACCTGAGGCCCGCATTTCTGCCGGACCACCACCTGAGGCCCGCACTTTTACCGGGCCACCACCTGAGGCCCGCACTTCTGTCGGACCACCACCTGACGCCCAGTCTTCTATCGGACTGCTACCTGTTCAGACTACGGTCTTTATAATCTACAACATCAGCCAACTATGGTCCTTCCAACCTCATTCGCCTGACCAACTAAGGTCCTCTCGACCTCTGTCATCAGACTACAATCTTCATGACCTGCAACGTCTGTCAACTACGATCCTTCCAACCTCTGTCACGAGACAACGGTCTTTCTGACCCCTTTCTCCTGCCAACTATGGTCCTTCCAACCTCTGTTGCTTGCCAACTATGGTCAATCGACCCAACAAACATGAATATATTGATTCCCACCATGTAATACACTCTATATGATGTATATTGGTTATATCAAGCCAAGTCCTTCCCCCAAACGGAGGGCCTCTTTTGTAATCAACTGCAAATACTAGTGGATTCATTCAAACTGGGCCAGGCCCTGTAGTTTTTCCCCATTTTTAGAGATTTTCACGTAAAAATTCTGGTGTCTCGTATGAATGCAACACACACACACACTCTCTCTTATCTGATTGCGTGCTGGATCTTCGTACAAAGCTAAAACATTAAACTTTATATTTCTCTACTGCCACGAATACTCCAAGATGCAATAATAATAATAATAATAATAATAATAATAATAATAATAATAATAATAATAATAATAATAATAATAATGTAAGTCACCATTTTAAGCTATAAAATAAATCATAAAATATGTTTATCAATTGAATATTGACTATAGTGATAAGTATTAGTCAACAGTTTTAGAGCGATGTACATTTATAAAATTATAATACTCATTTTGCAATTATGAGCTTGTTATATATTAACTTATACTTTGTTGTATACTAATACATGTCATGCCCCGAAATTTATAGTGAAAGAATTTTATCTCACTTTCTTCTTATTATTCTTTTTCTCTATTTCATTTCATATTATTTCCTCATTTTAAGCTAACAATTATTACTCATTTATTTACAGCCAGATCAATTGGCATTCGCCATCCAGAGCTGATTAATTTTATTAAGAAAAATAAATAAATATCAGAAAAACATAATTAGATTTAAAATTTGTTTCAAAGTTAAAAAATAATATATACAATATCTACTATCAGCTATAAAAGAACACATATAAATTAGAGGACTTAAAATAAAGTCAAAACTATCATTACTTCTAAGCTTCAATCTTCAGGTTCTTTACATTTACTTGAAATCATATAAAATCATGTAATGAGTATAAAAACTCAGCAATTAACCAAAGCTTACCAGTGCATTCAATGTAAAAGAAAAAAATTAATATGCATGCTACAGTGAATGTCAATACTAATCAACAATTAATAGTATATCAATATAAGCAATGAGAAATCTAAAAAATCTATATCAATTATTAATAAAATCAATTTGATCAGTAAAGTCAAAAGATGTATCAAAGTATAAGAAAAACTAATGAAAAGCCCATTAATCAATATAGCATGTCAGTATGATATGCTATGCTATATCAATTTCAATGTTAGTTTAATCAATTTTATATATCCATGAGTTCAAAGTACTATCATATAATACAATCATAAATATAATTATGAAGAGCAAGACAAGACATTTAACTTTAATATGATGTTTTTATCCTTTCACTCAAATTATCAATCAATTGGTCATTAGTCATTATCTTATCATCATTGTTCATCATCTTAAGCCCATTCACATGTGTCTTTCAATAATCATTTAAGAGTTGCCACCATCTATCCATCAGCGTTATTAGATCAATCGGTTATATGGTATAACCAGGATCACACAACTAATTTTTTATTTTAAGGAAAGCCTGTCAGCCCACTCTCATGTGCATGGTATTTTATTTTAAGAGCAAAATCATATTAGTTATAATGTTAACAATTATCCTTCATTGCTTACATGTAAATATTACATTTATCTTATATCTGCTGCATCAGTCTCTCTTTAATATATGAAATAAAATATGAAATGCAAAAATCTAGAAAATATAGGAAAATATGTATACTAGCCAATATCTTCTGAAAATTATAACTTTCATTTTATCCAATGAAATTCAATAATATTATAGTCAAAATGTTTATGAGGATCATATCTATCGTATATAAAAAGTTATAGGGTATAAGTTTCATAAATAAGAAGAAAATGCATTTTTGGCGGATCGAGGAGAAATAAAATTGTAGAAATTAAAATCATCGAAAACAGGAGTAAGAATAAGTAACTCACTTCAACTTAAACAAAATTCGTAGCAGGAGTAATGGATGAAAAGGCCCTGGAGAGTTTCCTCTCTCCTCTCTCTCTCTCATCTCATCTTTATCCCTTCGTCCTCTTTTTTTTTTTTCTTTCTTCTTGGCCAAGCAAATGAGAGTCAGGGAGGGAGTAAAATAGAAATAATATTTATATTAAAATATATAAAAAACTCATTTCAGTGCGTGGCACCACGACACTCCCATGGCTCACCGTTGTATGCTAACTTCATAATTACTGTTGAACAGAGAGTATTGGCGCTGCCAAGCCAATAACCAGTGCCTTAGCGCTTCTCTCTATAGCGCCGCTACGCTTCAGTTAAAAAATTTCAGACTTCTCAAAATTTTTATTTAAAAATCATTTTAAAAATTTTAGATTGTTACAATACATCTATCTTATAAGCACTATCTATACATAACCCTAACTCACCCCCTAGTTGATGCATCTTTTATTGGCATAGCAAATCATAAATCGTGTATACAATTGTTTGATATCGACACTAGCTCACACTTGGCCAATATAACCTCAATTGGCATAACGGGGCTTATATCACATTTCTGCTTTTTTCTGAAGTGGAAGATAAAATTCATCAACACATGGGTACCATCCCCAGCTAATATCATATGAGAGTCAACTCTATTTGTTAATATGAACATATAACTACACACACACACACACACACACACACATATATATATATATTATGAGGTAATATGGTGTAATACAATAACAATAGTTGAAACATAGAGGGGATATGTATATTGTATGGTTCAATTATTTTGAGTTATGGTCTACATAATAAATTATTGCATGCAAATAAATAAGGATCATAATGATATCAATTAAATACTTCAGGTCTATAAGAAAGGAAAGTATTACTTAATTTAGAACTATAATTCTTCAATCTTACCCTCTTCTACTTGAGCACCTATCCCTATAACTAAACCTAATGCTAGGTATGAGACACATACATCATAAAAATCACTTGAATTACTTTATATTGAGATCTATTTTAATATTCTCTCTTAAATTAATATGATGTTTAGAATGCCAATATATATATAACTATTGAAATACCAATATTTTTAATATATGATGATTAAATTTTCTATGTAGATTCATAATACGAGAATAATTCATTAAATTGTGAGCCTATGCAATTTATAAAATACACAGTCAATAAAGCTCCTACTTCAATTTCATCTTGATTTGTTGGTTGAGAGCTTATGCTTTCAATTAAAAGGTTTTAAGTTCGAGTCTTTTATGTATGTGATATGTGTATGAATTTATCTATATCGACCTAAATATAAAAAAAATAAAATAAAAGATTGAGATGCTTATATTTATTATTCGGTGTTTTTAAATGACTGCTGCTTTATAATCATGCGGACCAGCAATTCTTCAGGAAATTCGTCCCACTCGTTGAAAGATCGGCAGGGCGAAGACTGCGCTCAGCGAGTCGATTTGTACAGGTTTTCGAAAGAGAACATTACCGCCAAGGGATGAAAACTAGGGCATGGTAGAGGGCGACGAATAAAGTGCAGGGAAGAGGGGTGCTCACATTTCGCTGGAATTTCTTAAGCATCGCCATGGATCGGATCACGGCGGGCAACGAGCTTGCTTTTAGGATAGGGTTCTCTGGTCACAGCGGTCACCTGAGGATGGAGCCGCTTCCTCCTGTTGAAGGCTCACATCCGTTAAAATCCCTCCCCGATTTCATCCTTGTAAATATGCCCTTCATTTCCTGTCTTCCATATTCTCTGCTTGTTTTTCTTCTGCTTATATTTTGCCGCAAAGTGTCTTCCCTGGGTACCATAGCGTTATCTCAAATATAGGGGGCAAGGTTTTATAGTATGCATAAGTACAATAAGTTTAATGAGCAAAAATTTCCTGGTATGCGTTATTATAGGTATCTGAGTGTTTTTTGAAATGCAAGTTGACGTTACCGTACCAGCCCCTACCTGATTTCGCTACTGCATAATGTGATTATATTTGCTTTTTTGCGGGTTATTTGTTTTTATGATGAGTTCTGCGAATACGAAGTCAATCAGCTGCCAATTATTTTTGAGCTATCTGCTTCTCACAATTCAATTCTCTCTCTCTTTTCCTTTGCAGCCACCTGCATTCCTTCCGGAAACACAAGAAACCGTAAAGAAACATCTAGAGGATACTTATGTGTGCCCAACATTGGATTGCGAGGAGTTTTCTGCTGAGAAAGCTGGTAGAATGTGGGAATTTGATTGGTTTGATAGGGCAAAAATTCCCCTGGAACCATCATTCCCTCGTTCTATTGTTGCTCCAGCTTGGGAGCTGCCATTTAGGCGCTCAAAGAAAGAGGAACACCCAGAACCATGTGATATAAAATCAATTGAGGTACAAATATTGTGGTACTTCCATTTCTTTTGTTCTTTCTGTAGTGCACACTTGTTTGGCTAGAAGGAGCAGCATGATTTTCTAACCTGCATGCGCGCTAAGGCATTAGGGCATAGTGGATGCCTGCCAACTCTGTGTCTGTACGATTAAGATGCCTTTTTTTGTTTGCTACATTGTTCTATAAGGTCATATGAATGAAAGTTACACCATTGCAAGCAGTACTCTTGCTTTTCTATTTGTTCATGTGGACCCGTGCATAAACATTTTTAGAATACTTATACAGATGTTCTTTTGGTTTTGCTTTATTTGTTTGCTCTTCTCTTATTTTTCAAACATTTTCAGATTGATTTAGTGGATATAATGGAAGGAGCACAAGATTCAAGTATTTTGCCACGCATGCCAGGACCGGCAAAGGATTTTGTGAGAGGGAGCATTAATAATAGACCCTTCCACCCGGGAGGCCTGGATAATCCACAATTAGAACGGACATTTCCAGAAGGAGCTCAAAATGGTGAATGGATTCATGAAATCTTCAAAGGCGGCATTGCACAGTCCGTGCCTCCAAGTTTCAGAAAGGGTTTGGACTTAGGCTATCTGAAGGTTTTCATTTCTATTTCTTTGTCCATGACCACATATCTTTACAAAAGCATGACAACGGAAATATATCTTTTTCATAATATTAAGGGATTTCCTTGCCAATGGAAGCAAGCCAAAGAGCAGATCTCTTCGCAAGACAATTCGATTGAGGAAAATCCTGTAAGTTTCTGCTTAATGTTGTAAGTAATGGTTGGCTCCATTTTAGTTGAGTTATCACATATCTATCTTGCTAGTTGCAATTTTCAGACAATGTTTTTCATTATTTGGTATTCTTCCTGTCTACCTTTTGTTGCTTAATGTTGGACAGCTTTTAAAGCATGTGCTATGATTTTATGGCATTAAGGGTCTAGCAAAGTTTTTAGGCCACAGTGACCTTTTACATGGTATCAATGACTTTATGCTCATTTTTTTCTTGACACAGGATAAACTGTCTGTTCAATTTGATGATTTATTCAATAAAGCCTGGGAGAAAGATGCTTATGAATTAGGAGAAGACAATGGTACTGAGTCTTTGGCCTTTCACATTTTTACCAAAAACTCGTGTTTTATTGAAATTTAGCAACATAACATAGATCCATTTATCTTTGTAACAATATCGAATCTTTTGTCAAAGTTTATTTGAGAATTTAAGTATGTTTTGGAGTTGATATTTTGTTCCTTCCATTCGTGTTCATGGTGATATCTGCTAATATGTTTGAAACTTGGCAAGGAAAGTATAAATTGATAGAATGCCAAAAATTTCTTTTTCTTGTAGAGGTCAGTGGTATAGTTGCTATTACATTTTTTATTGAGATTGATGCTTGAATTTCTTATGATCCTTCAATGTCTAAGCCTAAACCTAAGAATGCTATATTATTGAACTAAGAAAGAATTATAGATGATAAATTAACATAAGCACAGTTGATACCATCTAATCATGATACACACCTTTATTTGCCAGTATTATGTTAGGCCGGCCCAAGGGGGGCTGGCTGTTCCTATTGAACCGGTCCCTAGTGGACCGGTTTTCTACTATAGCCGCCGGCCCAGGGAAGGGAGAGAGAAGGGGCCGGCTGCTCCTATGGGGTCCACACCTTGATTTAAAATTGCTTTGGAGGTAAATATTTGAATTAGGGGCTGTTTTGAGATTTTGTGTTTCTCCTTTGGCTTTTTTTGATTTTTTTGATTATTTTATTTTTCAGGGTTGGCCAAGCAAGCCCACCCTACATTATCCATAAATTATGTCGGCCATATATCTTGAGAACCATACAACGCCCATCAATTAAAAGATGTGCGTGGCATACATAGCCAACCGACCCTTTTACTCTCCTTTGGCTTTAATTAGTTGCTAAGGCTAGAATTAGGGTTTCATCTTGAATTTGAATCTGAAATTGGAGATCTTCCTTGTGCTTGGGCTCTAGTCGCTTGGCTAGGGATTTGGAGAGTCGTTTCTTCCTCTCGAATTGAAGAAACTTGTATCGTTTGCTGTTTTTCTTCCTTTACTAGTGGAATCCATCATTTTTCTCTCAGATTTTTACAGTTTTTCTCAAGTTGCTGCTGTCCTATTGCTGTTTTGTCTTCAGAAAATAGCAAATTTTCTGTTTGGAGGTGACTATTTCCTATCATATTATTATTTAGATGTGTTTATGTCTGATTGACTTTTGCTTGTTTATTTGGTTTTCTAAGTTTTCAGTCAATATTCTAATTGTTTCCTGGATTTGGGTTAACATTATTACTGCGTCATGGCTTACTTTCTAATTCTTATGTTTTAGTGGCACTTTTGGCCATGTTCATGAAATTTTGTACACTGGCTGATTTGAAGTTGAATTTTCTGGTTTAGTTGGCATAATATATAACTAGTGTTGTTCAGTGGAAGTTTATCATTGTTATAATTAATTCTTGCTAGAAGTTAAGTTTTTACCTGATTGGTTTTTGTACGTGTTATATTAAGATATCCCATGTTTCATTCTCTGATAGGCTACATGATTTTTCCACATAATGTATTGAAATTTATCAATTATTTCTCTTGTAAGCCAAGCACTTCGTGTTTAAAAAACTTAAAAATACGGGCAATGGAAGTTATGGCCAATTTTGCCAGCAACAAATTTTTTCCTTTTGAGTTATACATTGGGGAGATTTCTTTACATTTGAGCTGTTTTTTTTTTCAGTGTAAAAGAGCCTACCTTGACAATTTATTAATAATAATCAAACTGTTTTTGCATAAGATTTAGAACTGTAAAGTACATATTGATAAGTCAAGAACAATTCATAGAAATAAGCTAATACTGTTCCAGGAGGCAGGTAAACATGGCAAACATACAACTAGTTAAGTGCTTGGTCCAGGCACATGGGTTAAAAACCTACTTACCTTAAAAATGTCCGAAAATTTCTAGGATTGAGGATGGTGTTTTCCTTGTAGAACCAATTTTAAACCTTATAGATGATTATTTGCATATACATTCTTTGAGCAAAACTTGGCTTCCATGCAATGGGCTATTTATTTTCCTGATTGTGCAAAAACCATGCTATTCTAAGAATCACTCTTGTTTCCTAAGCTATATGATTCTTCAAAGAAATTGACGAACTAAAGCTTTGAATTAGTTATTCTCTCCGGGAACCTGTCTATGCTATAGCCAAGCTTTTTCTGATTTTTTAGGGCCCACCTTATTTGCTAGAGAACCTATTATAATAGGGAGATGAATACGATGAGCCAAGTACAACAAAATGAACCTATACCACTCACTATAAATGGAGAACCTTGCTAATATGCAAATTTCCTACACTCATAGCTTCCAACCTCCCAAAGAAGCCTGAAACATTATTTATCTGTCATATGAATATTGCTCTCTTTGTGGACATGACCCCCATAAACTTGTGATAAAGACAACAACCAGCTAAAAGGTTAAACATCTCCACTGGTTGTTTATACGATGTTCAAAGGCATGTTTTATAAAACTTTTTGTAGCAGGGAATGGACCGTATTGCATGTGATCAGTAAGGGATTTTAGATGGCTGTTAGTGTTCAGGAAAAATGTGCACAATGACATCTTGCACGGTCTTTTTGGAGCTGCTGTGTTATTTTATTTTCTCTACATCATCATTAAGTTTATTCTAATATGCAGATTCACAACTCAGCTGCTTTTTCTGCACGTGGGATTCTTTTATATTTGCTTCCAATTACATGGCTTTACCTCTTCAGCAGCTTTTATTGTTGGTTGTATTTCTTTCTTTTTTCTTCCTCTTAACATGGGATCTTTAATTGATTCCATCTTTCTTTTAAAAGTTTAGATCCTTTCAAGAGCAACATGTTTTATTTATTATTTCACATCACCAAAATTTTGCAGGCTGATAAATAAAGAATATTTGATGCTAGATCTTAAATGCAAGATGAATACGGAATTGGGATTTTAATTTCCATAAATTCTCGATCTTCAAAATTTATTTATTTTTGCTGCTGTACATATATATACTAAATGGTTAGAAGTTCAGGTTTGATGGAGTCAGAAATTGAAGTAGAGGCGGATCTGCCTACTGTTTCTAGAGATAACCCAGATCTTTCTGCATTAGATGAAATATTATCTACTGAACCTGTGAAAGGGACGGCAAAATTAAGTGGAATAGTTGAGGAGAAGAGGCAGAAGGAAAATGAGGTATGGCATGAGTACATGACCATCGCATACTTCTAGGTTGGATATAGTAGAAATGTGTATTTTGATGTTTTTGTGATCTCATCTAGCATTGTATAGATAATTTTGAGAACTTGTGATTTTTGATTGGCGATTTCTACATATGTTCATAACATATATATCAGTGGCGCAAAATGGCGAGCGCCATGGCGCATCAAAATAGCGTGCGCTATTTGTGATATACATGAGCAATGACGGATAGCGCAAGGCGCAAATAGCGCGCACAATTTTTTAACATGTTATAAATTATAAATTATTAATTATAATTAACTTTTTAAACTTTATATATTAATATCACAATTAATTATTAATTAATTAAACAACAAATCAATGAAATATTGATGAGGACATCCGACCTTGGAGAGTCTACCAGAGACGTGGCCGACAATCTACGGCCACGATCGCGTCGATTTATTTTTGAGTCATTTTATGTATTTGTTTTATTTATGCACTTTTTCCATTTCTACCCTCACTTGAGGGCCTAGTCATATGTATGCCATAGGGGCATATTTGTCTTTTATTTTCTTTCATTGTATGAGGCTGTTTAAAAGCCACTTGCTATTCTTTTGAAGTTAATGAATGATATTGTTGAATTTCTATATCCATGTGTTTGGAGGGAGCATGAGAGTTTTTGGAGAAATTGAAGTTTCTAGGTGAGGGCAACGCAATATCCACCAACCGCAGGAAGCGTTCGGGTTCGTGGTCGACATCGTCGCTCCCCATCCTCCCTCCCTTCCTCTTCCACCGTCGGTCAAATCCCCTCCTCCATCTCCTGGCCGAACCCCACCCTCCTCCTTCTAGCTGTTGGCCACCCATAACTCCCTCCTCCCCTCTCGGCTGAAAACCCCCACCGCCACTACCACCCAACCAACCTTACCCGCCGGCCACAACCCCAACCTAGCCCTAGCTGCCAGCCCCCTTTCTCCCTCTTGCCTCCAAAATTCGAATTCCCTTTTATTACTTTCCTTTTATCAAACGATTTAAGTTAGGAAAGTATTTGATTTCAAATTACAATTAATTTTCAATCTGAAATACTTTCCTAATTTAAGATAGCTTATTTTAGGAAAGTTACTTAAGTTAATTCCAATTAGGTTTCTAATTGGATTTGATTTAATTTAATTATTCCTAATATTTGATCCCAATTAAAGCAAGCAATCAAACCTTACCCAAAGCCCCTTTCCCCATGGATGCCGCCGACCCTCCTCTCCTCTCTCTCTTATTAATTCTTTCCACTAATGCTCTCCAATCCAATTAATCTCCATTATTTCCCTCCCATTACTTCCCCAATCAAACCCAATTAAGGGCTGCCGCCCTCTCCTCCCTTTCTCTCTCCCAAATCAACTCCTAAACCCTAGTCCCAGGTTTCCAAGTTGCTGTCCAAATTTTCTGGACGTTGTTTGGTGGCTGTCCAGAAAATTTCTGTGCTGCTCCTTGCTGTCCTGCTGACCGGGAGATTGTCGTTTGCTGTCCGGAAGTTCCAGCACACCAAAATCTATTGTTCCCTCATGTATGGCGGATCCAGAGCATGACCACGAGTTCGTCTACAATGAACAAGGGCAAGTGGATATCCTCAATTCGCCGTTCTTCGACCTCAATTTGGAAGTTTATCAAACCGTAGAGTAATACGTCGAGAGGATCGTTTTCTGCCTATTGTTTCTAAATCTTGACAAAGGTGAATCTCTTCTCCAAAATCCTTTCCTTTCTAAGTTTTGCCTTAACTTGTGGTTTCAATCGATTCATAAAGATTATGTTAACCCCTCCGCTAAGCCTAGTATTTTGGAGATTGAGCGAGTGGATCTAATTTTATAGTGACTAGTCTCATTGTTAACTTAGGGATTTTAGTTGAAAACCTTCCATGTTTGCTTTGCTTGAGTAATTGATTATTATGTGGTTTTAATTTTTAGTTGTGTTACTTGGCCTAAGCCGATTTCACCCATATCTTATTTTATTTCATTATTTAAATAACTACAAGTCTTCTAATTAATATTACTGTCTAACTTAAATTGTGCAAGATCTTATCTAACATCGCCTAATATTTTAAGTTCTGCATCATTTGGTATCAGAGCATGGTTGCATTTAGGTGCCTATTAGAAAACCTTTCTTATATATTTAGTATCTAAATTGCATCTTGCACGTTCTAATTTCATTTGCCTGCTTGCATATTAATCTTTGTGTCTTTAGCATAATTTTGAGTCACCTTAGACATTAGAACGGACCCGGAACAGTTACACAGGACTCTAGATATGTTAGTAGGTCAGATGAACACTATTAGTCAACAACTCAAGGAAAACCAAGCTGATCTCCGTCATCAGGCGACATAACGTTTTGATACCCTAGATCAAGGTAGGAACCACCCTCCCCTTTACACACCATCTAGACCTCCATCCATGTACGGGGACAATACTTACCAAGATGAGGGACCTCCTCGTGCCCCTTATCGAGTTCCCCAGTACAAACATGACCTTAACCACGATCCTGATATACCCCTGATGAAGAATATTAAGGTCGATGCTTCAACCTTTGATGGAACTCTCGAGCCCCAGCTCTTCTTGGACTGGATCAAAGGCATTGACAGCTTCTTCAAATGGTACAACATCTCTGAAGCTAGAAAAGTTAGGTTTGCTGAAATAAAACTAATAGGTAGGGCTAGTCAATTTTGATCAAACCTAGAAAGCCTTAGAGAATCCAGAAACGCGTATCCCATCACTGATTGGCCTTCAATGAAGCGTGAGCTCAAACATAAGTACTTACCTCCTTCATAGTTTCCTAGGCTCCTAGATAAATGGAATAGGCTAACTCAGGGAAACAAACCAGTCAAGGATTACATCGTAGCTTTTGATGACTATTTAATTCGCTGCAAGGGGGAGACATATACTACCCCCGCCCAAATCCTGTCCATGTTTCGTACTGGTTTGCGTGAGGACCTACGCAACGAATTGTTTGCCCAGAACGTTACTATCTTAGAGAATGTCTATAGTTTAGTGTTAGACCTGAAGGAAACCCTTTTCCAACACACAAGTCGACACCAAGACTCTAGACCTTCCTACCTACTCTCCAGTAGTTCTGCCTCACAACACTCTACTACCCGGCCGATCCCTGGAAACACTACCCGGCCACCTTCTAGTCCTCCCTCACCCCGTTCTCACTTTAGAAGTAAGCCTCCCACCCCGGATACCCCTAGGTCCAACTCAGGGACCAAGTGCTTTAGTTGTCAGGGGTATGGGCATATCACCTCTCAGTGTTCTAGTCCCTATAAAGTCACTATTATCGAGGAGATAACTAAAGGATAGTCGAGCTCGAGGTTGATCAGATTCACAAAGTGGAAGATGATGGTGAGTTTTTTGAGGAAGATGGCGACACTGCTGTCATCCACTGTATACAGAAGCTTGACCCCTCACCCATCTGCATGGTGAGATGTGCGCTGTCCCAACTCGTTGCCACTGATGACTAGCTAAGGACCTCTATCTTTCACACCTACACCAAACTTAAAGATAAGAACTGTAAAGTCATAGTGGATAGTAACGGGTGCATCAATGTTGTCTCCTCCAGTATGGTGTCCAAACTTAGTCTGTCTGTTGTTCCTCACCCCAGTACATATAAGGTAGCTTGGGTCAACTCCACTACCTTAGAGGTGAAAGAGCGAAGCCTCATACCCATCTCCTTCACTGACTATAAGGAAAATGTGTGGTGTACTGTTCTTGTAATGGATGTTGGACAAATCATCTTAGGGCGTCTCTGGCTCTGTGATAATGATGTCCACATCTATGGGGGTTCAAACACTTGCGTGTTTGAGCATGCAGGCAAAAAAGATCAAACTTTTGCCATTGCAACCTAGGGTTAGGGACAATCCTAAACCTTGTGACCGCCAAGGTCTTAGATTCTGAGATTGCCCAAGTTGCACCCATGTATGCCTTAGTTGGCAGTGAGACTCCTACGGAGTCTGAGGAATCAATCCATCAGGAGGTCTAACCCATACTAGCTGACTTTGCTGATGGCTTCCTTGCTGATCTCCCTGATCAATTATCTCTACTTAGAGACATTCAACATGCCATAGACCTCATCCCTGGAGCCTCCCTCCCTAACCCCACTATCGCATGAATCCCACAGAACATGCTGAACTTAAGAAGCAGGTGGATGAGCTACTGCAGCGAGGATTTATGAAAGAGTTTTAGCCCATGCGCTGTACCAGCCCTTCTTACACTAAAGAAGGATGGTATGTGGAGAATGTGTGTTGATAGTCGTGCTATCAACAAAATCACCATCAAATATCATTTTCCTATCCCGAGGCTAGACGATATGCTTAATATGATAACGAGAGCCACTCTTTTTTCCAAGATTGACCTTAAGAGTGGATACCACTAGATCCGGATCCAACCCGGTGATGAGTGGAAAACTGCATTTAAGACCAAGGATGGTCTATATGAGTGGATGGTCATGCTATTTGGGTTGAGTAAATGCCCCGAGTACTTTCATGAGGATCATGACCCAAGTGCTGCGCCCTTTCATGGGAAAGTTTGTCATTGTCTACTTTGACGACATCTTTATCTATTGTCAATCCGTGAGTAAGCACTTAAGCCACTTAAGGCAAGTCTGTGAAGTTTTAAGGAAGGAGTAACTTTACGCAAATCCTAAGAAGTGCACCTTTCTTTTTGATCGTGTTATCTTTCTGGGCTTTATCGTGTCTGCCCAAGGGGTCTATGCAGACCCCGAGAAAGTGAGAGCCATTGTAGAATGGCCTATTCCTCAGAACATTCGGGAAGTTCGCAGCTTCCACGGATTAGCCACCTTTTATAGGAGAATTATTAGAAACTTTAGTACCATTGTATCTCCTATCACCGACTGTCTCAAGAAAGGAGATTTTCACAGGGCCCCGGTTGCCACCAAAGCCTTTGAAGAAATTATAACTCGAATGGCGGTAGCCCTAGTGATAAGACTTCCTGACTTTTCCAAAGTCTTTGAAGTGACCTGCGACGCTTTGGGGGTCGGAATTGGAGGAGCCCTGTCCCAAGAAGGTCACCCTGTTGCCTATTTTAGTGAGAAGCTAAATGACATACAACAATGATATTCCACGTATGACAAAGAGTTCTACGCGGTGATCCAATCCCTTCGATATTGGCGGCACTACTTGCTCCCACAAGAATTCGTTATCTTTTCGGATCACGAGGCTCTTCGTTACATCAACTCCCAGAAAAAGTTGAATGCATGTCATGGTCGATGGGTAGAATTTCTTTAGGAGTACACCTATACCCTTAGGCACAAGGTGGGAGTTGAAAATAAAGCTGCCGATGCTCTCAGTCGTCATATGATGACCACCACTGAATTGAGAGCCATGGTCGTAGGATTCAAGCAAGTCAAAAGGGACTATCTAGAATGCTCTGACTTCAAGGAGACTTACTCTCTTTTGTCCACAGGCAGCATACGCATTGTGGATGATTTTCTCCTAGAAGATGGATACCATTTCAAAGCTCAAAAGCTTTGTAACCCTAGCACTTCTCTTCTAAAATTCCTTATTTGGAACTCCATGCTGGAGGCCTCGCTGGACACTTCAGTCGTGATAAAACTATAGAAGCCGTACAGCTTCTTCTTGCCCAGCCTGAAGAGGGATGTTGGTAAAATGGTCAATAGGTGCCACACTTGCCAACTGGCCAAACAACGCAAGCAAAACACTGGTCTCTACACTCCCCTACCTGTTCCCAGCTGTTCGTGGCAAGATGTTAGCATGGACTTTGTCCTAGGCTTACCCAAGACCTTTCGTAGGAATGACACCATCTGTGTTGTAGTTGATCGCTTTTCCAAAATGGCCCATTTCCTATCCTGTTCCAAGACTTCTGACGCATCCCATATTGCCAAGCTGTACTTTAATGAGATCGTCAGATTATATGGTTTACCCAAGACCATTGTATCTGATAGGGATGTTAAGTTCACTAGTTACTTTTGGAAAATTCTTTGGATGAAAATGTGCACTAAGTTACATTTCTCCACAGCTTTTCATCCCCAAACTGATGGCCAAACTGAAGTGGTCAATAGGAGTTTAGGAAATTTATTAAGATCCCTAGTAGGTGAACACATTAAAGATTGGGATTCCAAGGTCCCTACAACCGAATTTGCCTATAATAATTCTGTGAAGTACACCATTGGCTTAATCTTGCTGAAATTGTTTATGTGTTCAAACCTAGACAACCTCTAGATCTCATCATACCTATGTGTTCTAAGTATAGGATTTCTGAGTCTACATCCTCATTTGCATCGCATTTACCTGAACTACATAAGGGAAATTGCACAACAAATTGAACAGAGCAATATTAATTATAAACTTTATGTTGATTTTAAACGAAAATTTAAAACTTTTGAGGTTGGTGACTCAATGATGGTGCGGATTTGTCCGGAACGGTTCCCACAAGGAACTGTTAAGAAGTTACATGCTAAAAGTGCGGGACCATTCAAAATAGTCAAGAGAATCAATGACAATGCTTACGTGGTGGATCTGCCTGTAGAGTTCAACATTAATCCCTCTTTTAACATAGAAGATTTAGTAGCATATGAGGGTCCAGAGTTTAACCCACCAAATCCACTTCAAACTGAGCATTGTGTGACCCCACCCTGTGAGAACCCAAGCCTACCCCCACTCCCAAATATTTCCAAAATACCTAGCGGAGAAGATTGACGTGATTCTAAGTGATGACATTATTTTCACAAAAGAGGGTGGATGAAGAAAATATTTGATAAGGTGGAGAGGTAAACCAGAGTCAGAGGATATGTGGTTAGAGTGTGAGGAGCTTCAGCAGATCGACCCAGATGCACTAGAGTTCTATGAGAGCACCCGGGACGCATACTCGATGGAGTCGAGCTCTTTTCCACCGCGGGAGAATGATGAGGATATCTGACCTTGGAGAGTCTACCAGAGACGGGTCCGACGATCTACGACCACGATCGCGCCGATTTATTTTTTGAGTCATTTTATGTATTTGTTTTATTTATGCACTTTTTTCATTTCTACCCTCACTTGAGGGCCTAGTCATATGTATGCCCTAGGGGCAAGTTTGTCTTTTTTTTTCTTTCATTGTATTAGGCTATTTAAAAGCTACTTGATATTCTTTTGAAGTTAATGAATGATATTGTGAAATTTCTGCATCCATGTGTTTGGAGAGAGCGTGAGAGTTTTTGGAGAAATTGAAGTCCCTAGATGAGGGCAACGCAATACGCATCAACCGCAGGAAGCATCTGGGTTCTTGGTTGACATCGTCGCTCCTCATCCTTCCTCCCTTCCCCTTCCACCGTCGGTCAAATCCCCTCCTCCATCTCCCGGCCGAACCCCACCCTCCATCTCCCGGCCGAACCCCACCCTCCTTCTAGCCGCCGGCCACCCATAACTCCCTCCTCCCCTCTCGGCCGAAAATCCCCACCGCCACTACCACCCAACCGGCCACCCTCCCCCTCCTCCAACCCGCCGGCTACAACCCCAACCTAGCCCTAGCCGCCGGCCCCCTTTCTTCCTCTTGCCATCAAAATTCGAATTCCCCTTTGTTACTTTTCTTTTAACAAACGATTTAAGTAAGGAAAGTATTTGATTTCAAATTCCAATTAATTTTAAATTTGAAATACTTTCTTAATTTAGGATAACTTATTTTAGGAAAGTTACTTAAGTTAATTCCATTTAGGTTTCTAATTGGATTTGATTTAATTTAATTATTCCTAATATTTGATCCCAATTAAAGCAAACAATCAAACCTTACCCAAAGCCCCTTTGCCCATGGATGCTGCCGACCCCCGTCTCCTCTCTCTCTTATTAATTCTTTCCACTAATGCTCTCCAATGCAATTAATCTCCATTATTTCCCTCCCATTACTTCCCCAATCAAACCCAATTAAGGTATGCTGCCCTCTCCTCCCATCCTCTCTCCCAAATCAACTCCTAAATCCTAGTCCCAGGTTTCCAAGTTGCTGTCCAGATTTTCTGGATGTTGTTTGGTGGCTGTCCAGAAAATTTCTGCGCTGCTCGTTGCTGTCCTGCTGACCAGGAGATCGTCGTTTGCTGTCCGGAAGTTCCAGCACACCAAAATCTATTGTTCCCTCATGTATGGCAGATCCAGAGTGTGACCACAGGTTCGTCTACAATGAACAAGGGCAAGTGGATATCCTCAATTCGTCGTTCTTCAACCTCAATCTGGAAGTTGATCAAACCGTAGAGGAATACGTCGAGAGGATCGTCTTCTGCCTCGGCGAAGTCATCGACAAGCAACTTTCTTCCGTCCAGTAGCAGATTGTTTCTAATTTTTGACAAAGGTGAATCTCTTCTCCAAAATCCTTTCCTTTCTAAGTTTTGCCTTAATTTGTGGTTTCAATCGATTTCATAAAGGTTATGCTAACCCCTCCGCTAAGCTTAGTATTTTAGAGATTGAGTGAGTGGATCTATTTTTATGGTGACTAGTCTCATTGTTAACTTAGGGATTTTAGTTGAAAACCTTCCATGTTTGCTTTGCTTGAGTAATTGATTATTCTGTGCTTTTAATTTTTAGTAGTGTGACTTGGCCTATTAAATCTATTAGATCATATCTATCATAATATATTGTTTGCTATTTAATGGTATTTTATATTAATTTATATTTTAAAATTATATTATATTGTGTGCCATATTTAAAATAGTGCGCGTCGCGCTCTGCACTATGCGACATGGCTCCACGGGGAACTTTGGCCCATGGTGCTCCATTCGCCATTGATAATTATGATTCTTACCCTTTGTTCTCTCAAATTGTTCCTTGTACGACTCCAGAAGCTCTTTTTGTATTCTTATTTACATGAAATTTTGGATTCTTAATAATATTTTGTAGTTTAAATAATCAATCACTGACAGTTATGGGATTAACCATAGAGGAAGAACTGCTTCTACTACTGTATAAGCTGTTTACTTAGAAACCTTTATGCTAGAGTCCTTTATTGCATCAATGCATGATTTATTCTTATGAACACTATTTGCTTCTCTGTTAGTCATATTATCAGTCTTTTAGCAAATGGTATTTTAACCCACTTTATTGGTGCGGCATTCATATTACGGGTTTGGGCAGTATTCTACTTTTGTTGTAAGTGGCAATTTATACTTTTGATTACCTTTGCTTATATCTTGTAGGTGCAGGTGTGGGCTTCTCCAGGTGGCAGTGATGAGATTGCTGGTCGATTTCATGAGCTTGTTCCTGAAATGGCACTTGATTTTCCTTTTGAGTTGGATAAATTTCAGAAGGAGGTATGAGTTGAGTTGTAGTTATTTTTTCCATTTTCTTTTATTATAGTAAATTATTTGAATAACCATTTCAGCCAAGGTTGGTCTTTAGTGATGACTAATGTCCCTCTTGCTTGTATGGACAGATAGTACTTGCAGTTTATTATGGTAGTTTTTCTATGTTTATGTTCCCTGTCTTTATCTTCAAGGAAGGTTAGTCTTTTGGTTACTAAAACCCAAGAATTTTGTGCGCTCATAATCAGTTAATGCTAATGTATGCATATAGGTTGGGTTCCAATCAATTCAAGGTTTTCATGATCACTTGGCTTGGTTGTTTTCACGATTTGGGATGGTAGGAAGTTAACATAAAGGATGTTGGTTTGAAGCAGCTTAGAATTTTCTGAAAAAAGTTATGGTAGCTTATATTTGCGAGGAAATTCTGGAGGAAGGATAGTGAGTTCAGTGTTGCTTTTGACTTGGAAGAAGTGCAATCATGAATGAACGTTGAACATTTTTCCAGCTATCAGAAAGATATCGAGAGAAGGAATAATGAGTTAATGTTTGGATCTCTGGATTTTTGAAATATCAGCGGGAATTGATGAGAACAAGCTCAAATAAAATCAAGAATAATAGCTAAATTGGCTTCTTTCAAGTTCCTCTAATTTATGCTTTGGGTTTTGTGTGCTTATAAAAAGAATTACTTTTGCTTGAGCTTCTTTTCTTCAGGCCATGCTTGTTGTCAAAGTCTCAATTACTTTGTCCTGCTTTTGGGAATTTACTAATTGAGTTTTGATATACTTATGATTGACTATTTCTGTTGGCTTAACTTTTCGGTTATTTATAAATGCTAGAAACTAAAATGGCAAAAAAAAAAAAAAAAAATTTTCGGTTATTTATATTTTTCTCTCATGTGTGCAAATCATAGGTAGAGCGATTGGTTTTGATACCCTTAGGAGTTGTTTGGTTGGCTAAAAAAGGAATGCTATGTAAAAAGAATACAATGTTAAATAAATGCTTTGGAATTGTTTGGATGAGTGTAAAATAAATTCAGGTGAATGATTTTTTTTATTTAATTTGATGTAAAATGAATGTAGCGTAAATTTTAAAAATGGCGGTCGACGATAGGTGGCGATGGCGGTGGCAATGGCGGTGGTGGACGGTGGACGGTGGATGGTGGACGGTGGGGGTGGACGGTGGGTAGTGGCGGCCGACTGTGGGTGGCGGTCATTGGCTAGTGGTGGCCGGTGGCTTGTGGAGATGGCGTTGGCGGCCGGCGGTGGTGGCCGGTGCATGGCGCTTACTCTTGAGGGTTAGATTATTTTGTTTTGTCATGGATTATTTCATCTGTGTTTAATAGGTTGAAGGGTTACCTGTTGCTAGGCAAGTGGCTTTTCCTTGTCCATTATAGAGAGTATGGCATGTTGACTTGAACTTTTAGGAGGACTTAATGGCTTAAGTATGGGGTTAAATAGTTAAACACAACATACAGGTGGTTGGCACTTTTCCTTTGACAATTTATAAGATTTTTTGATCTTATTATTCTTTAGTCATAAAGGTTGTTTAATGACCTACCTAAATGTAGTTAGGTAGTATTTAATGAAGCTGCATTTTGTATTATTTTGAAACTAACCTCAAAGATAGTCACATTTTTCTTAAACATTAGCTTATACATTCATACGTGATATTTGGTTAGATATAAGCCACATTAGGACTACACATGAGTATAAGATTTTTCGTTCTTTTTTAAATAAAATTGATGATATATTTGAACACAAATTTTTTTAAGCAAAGAAATCTATCATATCTATTTTATTGAGGATAAGCCAACCCTAAATCAAGTTGTAGGCGCATGAACTCAACACAAGAAGCCATAAAACATACCACTCTCTATATGTGCTCCTTAAAGGAGCATACCACTTGAGTTAAACCTTGAACTTGTGACCTTTATCATCAGAACCAGTGGGCATACTGCTTCAGTTACCGCTCGTTGTTATATTTTGACCATGGTGAATAAGCTATTGGTTTATAAGTTGTAATTCGTTAATTTTAATACTTGAGGAAGTTCATATCACTTCTTTCAACTTGTCAATGTATTTCTTAATAACCTTGAAAATTTTCTCCAACAAGTTCAACTTTTCTCTTATTAGTTAATATTGGTATGCTATGGATATGCTATGGATACATATTATAACAATTATAGGAGTTTGTAAAGAGTCAATTCTTCTTTATGCCACTGCCTTACAACTTATTGATTGGCCATTTGCTAATTTAATTGGCAAGTTTTTATCATTTTCTTCCAAAAACAAATGATATTTCTTTAGTTACCGACAATCCAACATGTGCAGGCTATATACTATCTTGAAAAGGGTGAGTCTGTATTTGTTGCAGCTCATACATCAGCTGGAAAGACAATTGTTGCAGAATATGCTTTTGCATTAGCATCAAAGGTATGATTTTTTTATTTCATAATTGTAAATTATTTTCTACGATGTTTATTTTTTTCATTTAGGGCCAATTTGTTTTATTTTAAGTGTTTGCATCTTAATGTAGAAGCAAGTTTCATTGAAATGAGCAACAATAACTCATTTATTTTGAACTTAATTATGTTTTTTTTGGGCTATAGTGAGTTTCATTTTTACCCACCTTTAAATTATTTTTTTCATTACTTATTTTTATTAGTAAAAGTAGAAAACATCATATAGTGACAGGAAGAATGAGATACTAGGAGAAAGAGAGAGAGATGAAATAAAATATAATTTTTTATTCATCTAAATCATTCCTTCAATAATCATTGTTTATGTTTTTTAGTTCTAGGGCGCCCTTTAATTGAATAAGTTCTCAATACATTCTAAAACTGACCCAAGTTAATATGCCATGCAATTAAAATTTAATTAAAATATGGTGCAAAAATAAATGGGTATGTGACAAAGATCGATTTAGTAAAAATTGTGACTGATTTTCATTCTACCATGATGATTCTATATTAATTCACGAGGGACGAAAAAAAAAAAACCTCATCTTGAAAGTAGGTTTTGGTTATGGTGGTGGAACGGGAGCATTAGTATTGCAAATAGTAGCAATAATAAAAAACTTATGACTTGTAAAAAGATGTGGGGGCTTTGGCTCTGGATGTTGACAGTATGAATTAAAATAATAATATGGGTTAGAATACTATGACATTATAATTGTGGCAATGGTTATGAAGTTTATATATATGGATGAATAAAAAGATAATGATAATATAAATTAAGTAATGTTTTGTGAAAAAAATTCTATCATTTGTGGAGAATTTAGATACCTCCCTATATTATGCCACTTTGTGTAGCACTTATAGAATAATTTAATGGTGAAAGCTATGGAAAGGCAAAGTCTACTGATGATACTTCGAGTAACAGTAGTTGGGAAACAACTTGTATATTTATTTGTAGAGGTTGTGGAGCGAAAATACTGGTTTAAGGCTCCACATATTTAGATGCAACATCAGTCTTTGGTAAAGATCACCCATGCATGCTCTAGATCAATCCCATCCTTAAGCACAAAGCTAAGCTTAAGATTAACTAATTGTAATACTACGTCTCAAACACACCAAGAAGGCGAAACAATGGGATTAATGGAGTTGAGCATGCAGTTATTGGATGGATAAGTAACTTGAATTTTTTCATGTCCTTAAGGCATCAATCTAATTTAACATTGAAAGTTTTATCACAAGGTTTAGTGTGATGGAGAATTGATAAGATTTAGGAGAGGAATGATCAACGTGGTTTTGTTTTGGATGGGTAACATATCAAAGAGAGAGGAGCATCAAAATTACAATATAATTGATTGTTGATGACGGTATTATTGATTGCCATGATATGATATGTTAGGATCATGATGTTGAGGATGACAATATATATGATCATCATATATGATTGATGATTATCATGATATGAATTAGATAATTTATCATCTTGGTTTTTTAAAGAGTACAACCCTAAGTATGATTATTAGAAGAGCATGATTTATAAATCCTCTTCTCATAATAGTGTTCATTAGAAGGATCATGATAGGAGGTATATGGTACATGCTTATAATATACAAGTTCAATAATATCTTATGGTGTCCTAGGGATCATGAAGATGCTTTGAAGGTTATTGAATGGTTGTAAAAAGAATAGCGACAATTCGATGTTGTTGTGGAAGGGCTGTTTAAGGTGCAAGTAGTAGGGATCTCTAAACTATTCCAATTATTGATGTTGTGTTCTATATGACATTAATAAATCACTTAGATTGTATTAGATCACATGTTGGATATAACAATCCAAAGAAGTTGAGCTGTGTGAATGCGTGTAGGTGGTTTTCATGAACAATTATACTAGCAGAAGGATTTCCCAAGTGAATCACAGGTGAGTGGTGGATGTTGCACTGATTAGGGAGGGACAAGCATGTTAAAGATTGAGAGTTTGCAAAGCTCGTGTAGGGTTTGTATGCCGGAAGGGAAATAACATGCATTCACCAAAGAAGATTGTGTTGAGAGCTTGCAGACTTGAGCCAATGGAGGGAAAACTAGCTTTAGGTTGAGTAGTGTTGTATTGGAGGGTTGGCGTGCACATGATGTTGGATGGCATGTACACCTGATGTACACATGGGTTGGCGCATGTGGGAGGCGAGAAAAAAGGTTGTACTTTGTAGGCAGAGTTAGTGGAATGCGAATATTTGCATGTTGAAGTGGATGATGTGCGACTAGCGAGTGAGATGTGTGCAATGACACGAGTAGGATACATGTAAGAAACATGAATGTGTGTGGATAGGGTTTATGCAATAGGAAATAACGAGATAAGTTGTTGTCGAACATAGTTCAAGAGGCACGATTCTGAGAGTGCAAGGTGATATACAATTTTGGGTGAAATTTAGTTGAGGCCAACTATGAAAGCAAGACCGATCTATGCGGGGCATAACAAATGAAATCACATTACTTGCTAGAAGAAGGCATGATGACTCGATGGTCCTGTAGGCATGGTCGGCTCTTATAGAGTAGTGAGAGATGGGCAAGAAGGTTTCATTAGATGATGGTTTGTGACCATTTGAGATGGTTTGCAAGGAAAAATCGACACTTGGATAAGCATCAAGAGATCGAGCAAGCCCTAATTAATTTGCAACATTTGGGGATGAGAAGAACGAGAAATAAAAAAGAGAGTGAGAGATGGAAAGTAGAAATGGAACTTTAATGTTTTATTTTCTCTTTTTTAGGACATGTTTTATATGGAACATTGGTCCTTAATGCCTATTAAAAATAGCTTGAACATATATGGCTTAATATTTGTACTTATTATGCCATCAATACTTAATTAAAACATAATTAAAATATGTGCAAAAACTTGATAGACACGTGACAACGATCAATTTGGACAAAAATTAACAATTGAGATTTATTCAACTGTTATTATCTTACATAATATTCTAACTAGTTATCTCATTACTTTAATCTTATTCAATTGTTATTAATGGTAAAAAAAGTTAAAAGGTGACTTCTTAATATTTTGTTCTTAAACTTTTAACTTCTCAGCTTTTGTAAAATTGAGTTCTATGAGTGAGAACTCACTTTTAACAAAACAAACACTTGAACTCGCTTCTACAAATGAGGCCCGTCCACTTCCAAGTGCTTATAATAAAGCAAATTGTCCCTTGTGGCAGCTGATTCGCTAGAGCATTCTGCTTTTTTGTATTGGTAGTAGTTTGTCCCTGCCTTTGTAAACATGGCATATGAGCAGTTATTCACTTGTTGCATAACCTTTCTAACCATCAGGAATTTCATAATGATATCTCAACGAGATAGATAATTTTCATTTTACGGCTATTGCAAATTTGATTATTGTTACCAGATTTTATTTGCACGTTTATTCTAACACACTTTTATATGCTTATGTATGAGTTTTCTTTGCTTTGCTTTTTCATTGAGTGCTTGTTCCATGCAGCATTGTACTCGTGCTGTCTACACTGCTCCTATAAAAACCATCAGCAACCAGAAATATAGAGATTTTTCCAGCAAATTTGATGTAGGCCTTCTAACAGGGGATGTTAGTTTGAGACCGGAGGCATCATGCCTTATCATGACTACTGAGATCTTGAGGTCAATGCTTTATAGAGGTGCTGACATTATTCGGGATATCGAATGGGTAAATGATCTTTGCAGTCTCTTGTAAGAACTTTATACTATTTGCAATACTTAAGTCCATGGCATCTGTGATATATATTTTGTTGATTGTATTTTTAATCCCTTTAAACAGGTTATATTTGATGAAGTGCATTATGTGAATGATGCTGAAAGAGGTGTAGTGTGGGAGGAGGTGATCATCATGCTACCAAGGCATGTTAACATTGTTCTGCTTTCAGCCACTGTATGCTTCTTTCTGGAAAATAAATTTACAATTTTAACTCCTTATTTTCATTCTTTTTTGTCTGCCTTGCTTGTTGATTCCCTCACAACTAAGATGCTTGAAATGCTTTAGGTCCCAAACACAACTGAATTTGCTGACTGGATTGGTCGCACAAAGCAAAAAAAAATCCGTGTTCTCGGGTAATGATTTAATTTTTAGAAAGATATCTTCAAATATATCCAATTGATTTGCTTATTTTTCTTTATTTTTTATTGTATATTCGTTTTAAATTCTCTTAAACTGAATATGTATAAGCACAGTTTCTTATTCTTTTGTTTGTTCTATAATATAATGAGTTTGATTTGCCTGTTATTTTTTTCCTTGCATTGTTGATCAGGACTTCAAAAAGACCTGTTCCCCTCGAGCATTGCTTATTCTATTCTGGAGAATTATATAGAGTAGGTGACAATGAGGTTTTTCTACCCCAGGGATTGAGAGCAGCTAAGGAAGTGCATAAGAAAAAGAATTCTGGTATGTCGGCAAGCAATTCTGGGGCTCTCTTGGGAGGTGGTCATGGTGCAAATCAGCCTCGACAACGAGAAAATTTCAGTCGAGGAAAAGGACAGATGCACTCAGGATCTCAATCTACAAGCAACTTTCCTGGTACTAGTGGAGCAAATTCAAGTAATTGGGGACAAAGGAAATCAGAATCTTCTTTGTGGTTCTTGCTGATACACAAGCTATTGAAGAAGTCTCTTTTGCCTGTGTGTACCTTGATTACAGTCAAAATCTTACCTTTAATAAATCTTTCTTGCAGTGCTTCTAAATATGCCTATTGAAGTTTTGTGGGGGAGTTGACTAGATGCCAGGAAAATCTAAACTTCTTTTGAGTGTTCTGTTTGTGCATGTTATTACTTTTACTTGTCCCACCATGGGATACCATTAAATGCCTATAGAAGAGGCTTAGGTGCTGTTGGGCTATTAAGTATTTAGAATTTAGGGGTATTTTAAATAGACTGAAAATTAAATGTAGTGTGTTTGAAGCTTAGGATTTTTTTGTTTTGGTGTTTGCTTGTAACTAATAAAAATAAGAAATTAAAATTTCAGGAGATTGTTTTTAATATTTTTTTCCCTAATCTATGAAATTGCGGTCGCAAGGTGGAGGTTAACCATTTGCTAAACTTAGGATTGGTGGCATTGGTGTAGGTCGTTGGTGCCGTCGGACGGCGCAATGTGTCCCCTCAAGAGTGCAATGGTCTGGTTCCTTTGCGAATGATGATGTGCCCCGCATATCTCATGCAAGGTTGGGTGATGCGGTGGCATGACTGATGTGCTAGGTTGGCGGTGTGGGTGCTGGTTGTGTCATCATTGAGGGCTATGGGATCAGGTGTGCAGAGGGCTTGGTTGTGGGTGTCGCTTGGGCAATAGTTTTTATCCAGTTTATTTCAAATTCAAGTTGGATGAATTTAGGAATACAAGGAAATTGGCCGAGGAGTTTTAATTCCTCAAAAGATTTTTGTTTACTCTCAATAAAACAACTAATGAATTAAAACTCTTGCGTGCAGAAGTACACCCATAATACTCCCCACCAAACAGCTCCTTAGTATTTGATGATGATTATGGGGCATTGGGGATACGCTTCAATCTGTCAAATATTATATATGGTAGTTGTCCTTTTTTTAATCCGCTGCCATCATTTACAGGTGGTTATCTTCTGCTTCTCTAAGAATCGTTGTGACAAATCGGCAGACAACTTGAGAAGTGCAGACCTTACTAGTAGTTCTGAGAAAAGTGAGATACGCATCTTCTGTGACAAGGCTTTTTCACGATTGAAAGGTTCTGACAGAAACCTTCCTCAGGTATTTCGGCTTTGAGTAATGAGTAAGCAAGCATCACACAAATCAGCTTCATTTTAATAGTAGATAAAGAGAGCTTTGGGTTTATTTATTCTTTAATTAAGGATACCAAATTTTCATCAAAAGTGGCTCTTGACAGCTGTCATGTTTTGTTGATTTGCATTGCAGATTGTCCGAGTTCAAAGCCTACTAAGGAGGGGTATTGGGGTGCACCATGCTGGTCTTCTTCCAATTGTTAAAGAAGTAGTTGAGATGCTCTTCTGTCGTGGTGTCATCAAGGTTAAGTCTACATTTGACAGCTGCCTTGTAATCTACTTTTATTATACTTGCGGACTTTTGAATTTCAATATAATTTTCATGATTATCTTTAGTATGGTGGTCTTTTCTTGAGTATAATTTTGCCTTAGTTTCGAAGTTTTCATTGAGCTATCTTATAGCCTAGTCTTGTCATGTTTGCAAACTTTTGGATATCCATTAGTATTGAGAAAATGATCAAAATGGTCCCTTAACTCTTCACGAAGGATCAAAATAGTCCCCAACTATATTATAAGACCATTTTGGTCCCTCAAGTCCTTAAAGAGGAACCAAAATAATTCCACAATGGGACTATTTTGATTCATCTTTAAAAACTTGAGCCAAAATGATCCTTTAATATAGTTGATGACTATTTTGATCTTTCATAAAAAGTCAATGGATCATTTTGATCATTTTCTCTATTAGTATTATAATAGTCGTGTCCAGTATGATAGATTATACTTTACATGACTTTTACATTCTTTTGTTTAGTATATGATCGCAGACTGCCTGCATTTGCCATTTGCTATCTCTCTGCTTTTTGCTTTATTTTGGTGTCATGTCTGTGAATGAAATTGGCAGGGTTGGGTTAGGAAATGGTTTCCATTATAGGACCAAAATTACTTTGAAATGGTCAGTAGCATGGTTGATACCACTCAGTCCTGACAATCTCCACAACAACATTCCTAAATACTGACACTGCCTGAAGTTTGTGTTATTCTTTTTCTTTCTTCAAGGTTATATATCTGATTTATTTCCTCGTCTGAAATAGCACTGATCTTTGCGACTGGATTTCTAAGCAGCATTATTCATTGGTCAACTTAAACCTTAAAAGAGTCAATTCTTCATGTCGTGGATGTTATTTCTTGACATCCAAAGCAAATGACATTGTCAAACAATGACCTAGTGTCACCATTGTACCCGGACCTTAATCAGCCTAGAAAAATTCACAGCAGCCCGAAAGAACGTAGTGAATTTTCCAATAATATCTAATCTTTGTAGGCATAAATAGACACCAACCAATTCCAACATCAGAGCAACTAAATCTTTACCTATATCCTCATAGTTTATCTGCTAGAACAACAAAATATAGTTTTGCTTTTACCCACACTCTTCTTAAAAGAGTCCTAAAGTCACAAGTAGTCAGAGTTGAATTTGAGCTTGGGAACTCCCTATTTCGTATGAATTTGCTTGGATGAATCCGCTGGGTTTGTTGAGTCCTGGATTTCAGGGGTATGTGATACCAACTTGACTAGATGTGAACCTAACCTCTTGTAATTATATTTTCTGTAACTCAATCTTTATCATTTAGGTCGCTGCTTTACTCTTTTTCTTTGACTATCCTCTCAGTTTTCATCTTTCTTTCTACTCCATTTATCCTTTCCTCTTTGTACCTCTCCCTTTCCATTCCAATTATCCTTTAACATTTACATTTTGTACATTTATTCTTCTTAAGTTCTTTCTTTTCCTTTTCTTTATTTTCTTCATTTATTGACAGCCGTGTTATCCACTTCACCAGTTTTTGTTCAGCCAACCTCACCATTCGTAGTTACTTGGAGAAATATTCTCATTTTCTAAGCCGCTGCTATGCATGACCTTTCTTCTCAAATTACCTACTGAAATTCATAGATCTGCATTGAACAACCCAACTTGTTGAAATGAAGTAGCTCAAGGAGCTTGTCTTTTATTTTCAACGTTTTTGTCTATGCTTATTTTCTGCCTTGATTAAATTTAACTTGAATTGGAATGATATTTGTTCGTTGCTTGGTCTTGTACTAATTGTTCTATAAGCCGTTGATGTAATAAAATTTGTATAGTTTAATATGAATTTCAAGTTTTTGCCTAGACATGTTTGGTTTCTCATAATCAACCAACAAGTTGTCAAACCATGCACTAAAAGAACTAAACCAGATCAAATTTCAAGTTTTTCTAGACCCATCCTTAGTTTAGGCCAAATTTTGTATTATTTATTTTCTTTTTTGCTCGATTAAATATAGTAAGGATAAGAATAATTTCATACTCAATTTAAGATTTGTTTTCCTTTATAAATATGATTGACTGTTTAAACTTTTGGATTATTTATGAATGAAATTTAATTGCTTGTTGTGACTATTGATTGTTTCTTTCCCATTAATCTGAGTTGTATGCGCAAATTGCTCTAAATTGTGGACTTGAAGTACTTCTTACTCTCCTCTCCGAGTTGTGTGCACAGTGCTCTTTTTTGTTTCATGTATCTTTTATTTTTGTGTTAGTTTCCTTCTTCAAGAATTCTCAAGCACCATCCCTCCCCATAAATTTTATAATGATCTCAAACGCTAGTTTCCTTGTCCAATGGTCAAAGAAAAAGACCAAATTCAATAATCCTTCCATCGTTTATGGTATCTAAGCAATCATCTTTGACATTAATATGGTGTCAAAGTGAGGAAGAAACTTCTTTGGCATTTTTCTTAAAATTTAAAGCAAAAATTCACCTTCATTATTTTTCTTACCCCATTGGATGAAACCCTCCACCCTAAACAGTTGTACATTGCCTTATTTAAAAAAAAAATCCAAAAGGAGGAAAAATCAAAAAAGAAATTAAAAGATGAGGAAAATGAAAAAAGTAGAAAAAAGATCCCATTGACCATTTCCTAAGTCAGGGCTTTTTGAAACTAATTCTTCAATTTAAATTCAATAGAATTTTAAAGATTATATCTATTCTTACAATCTTGGAAATAAAAAATTAAAAGAAAAATTATAAATTCTATGCTCTCTCGTAACTTCTTTTTCCTTTCTATCTCTTAAGTTCCCCCTTCACCCAAACAAATCTAGAAAATATCCTTTAAACAAGCCATCCTCATTCCTCTCTAGATTCAATTTCCCCCTTTTTTCTCTTATTCTTAGCCTTCTCTCTCTAAACGTATCCTTTTTTCTCTCCTAAATTTCAGACCTCATTCCAATTATTGAGAAATCATAATGCACTGACCAATCACCTCCATCTGTTTCTATATGTACCCCACAATAAAAGGAAAACTTTTTCTCTTGTTACTTTGCACCCACACCCTTTCCTCTAAATTGTGAAAACACCATCATACTCCACCTTTCTCTCTCTTCCCAATGTCCACCATTCTTTCTTTACGGTTATCCTCTTGAAAACTTGACCCTAAGTTTTCTTGTGAAAGAAATTATTGAAAGGGAAAATACACAACATTTATATCACAAAAAATACCTCGAGGTTCCATCGTGCCAATGTTGTGATCAATTCTTCTATTAGAAATTTCTACTGCTTGTAAAGAGACTTATGTGGAATTACTATTGCATGCTCAAGCACAACAATCGTACCTAAGGCGTGTTTTGATTTGATTGCATTCCAAAATATCTTGGTATTTTAAGTTTTGATTTTTGACTTAAATTTTTATTAACTTCATATGGTTAAGTACATTCAATAACGTTTTTTAGCTTTAAACTCCATTTTATCTATTCTACAATTTGCCAGTCATATGCTTATTACTAAGCTTTAAAGTATACCTAGCTGCTTTTCTTTTTATTGGTGATTGATTGTACCATGCAGAAAAAAATTGAACTGATTTAATGTCTGTAATTGCTTAACTATCAAAATTTAATTTTGTACATCATCACATTTATATTATATTATTTATAGGAATCACATTAGCATTGTTTTGACAATGCTTTATGAAAGATATGATAATATTCATCATTGCATTCATATACACCATGTTCTTATGTTTAGGGGATGTGAGCATGTCATCATATTTATTGATTGGTTATATAACCTAGAAGCTTATTTTAAGTTCTTTTATATGAATGAACGGCAAAAGATATAACTTGCTAGGTCCAAGTTTTTTTGTTTTGCAAAGAATTTTGGACGTTAGTTTTAAAAAATCTTGGAGTTCCTACCTTTACATAGAATGAAATGAAGCATTGTAATCAGTTTTGGACATTATTACTTAAGAGATTGCATTATGAGTTTGGAAATTTTTGACATGAAAATGAATCCGTAAATGAATTTTGAATCATTTTTTCTTAGATTATAGATGTCGAGTTTATGGAATATTTGAAAAACCTTGGATTGTTTTGTAAAGATTAATTATTGAACTTAGATCAGATATTAGGAAGCAAATGAAATTTTGTGACCTTTAAGTTTTACTTGATGCTTATAATAGAGCTATTCATTGACATATCTCGTGGTTTGAATAATATTTCATTTGATCTTAAATCTGTTAAATAATCTATTAAATATATTGATATGTGTGCTATTATTATAAAAATACATAAGTTAGCAACACTTAGGTTAATTTTAGAGCTCTGCTCCCCCTGAATTTGTGTCAAAAGTCATTAATAAAAATATGAGGTTAATTAGACAAAAAGAGATTTAACAATTGAGATATGAGGAACATGAACCAAGCAATAAATAACCCATATAGGGGAAAAGAAAACCACTTGATGGGTGTTTTAGATAGAAATTTAGCAAGGTTAAATCAAACACCAAATGAGCAACATTTAAGACAAAAAGAGGATAATAAGAAAACTAATAAACATAATCGCCAAGCAACTTCAAGAAACGAAACATTCAAATTTTCTTGGATAACATAAGGACTTGACACTTGCATAAACGGGAAGGAAAGTCAAGGTTAAAGGATGCTTGGAGGAAGAAGATTCTGGGAGTATGAATGCTTGGAGGAGTTCCCAACCATGCTTCGAAGAAGAGTTGAGGTGGCTTGGGTTCAAGAAATTTAAAATTTTTGGAATATATGCAATAGACTTTAAAAAGATTTCTAGTTGTGTGGGCCCTGTGTGAAATTTTAAGATACATTTGATGAACGGACTTAAAAACTTTTGATTCAACAAACAAGTTTTTGATCTAAGATTGTCTTTCTAACAAGCTTAATTAAAAGCTTGAGCTCAAATTCGAAACTTATTGAAACCAAATTTTGAACACAGTAAACATATTTCCGGCTAGCTCGACTCTATTACTCCTCTAATTGTATTGAGGATGACTAGACAATATCATAACCTAGGTTCATCTAGTACTAATGGCTTTCATGACTATATGTTCATGCTTTATCCAATCCTTAGAAGATGTGTGTTCACTCTCCAATGACCACCCTCTTCATGTGATCCGTTGACCAACCGATAGAAGATGTGTCTAATCAGTTATCCAACTTAATTTACTTATTAGGTGTGGTGATTGCTTATATCCTCCCTTAAGTGTGAGCAATTGCTATTAGCCCTTTAAGCTGACTTACAATAGTTTTTTTCGCCTTCAATCGATAAGAATTGTAAAGAGACTTAATTTGAAAAATAAGACTGCCAACTATTCTTTTTGGATGTTTGTTTTTGATTTTTCTTCTTGAAGGTAGTCACTCGTTAGACCAACTCTTTTAGTGCTGAGTTCGACGTTAATAGATGGTATGTTGAAGACGCGGAGGAAAGGATCAATAACTAACATCAACAAGAACTTATGCCAATGGTTTGGTTCGGTTTCGAGTTTGATTATTTTCCAATCATTTCTGTCAAGTACTACGCAAGGGATTAACTTTGTTATGGGCAAATCTTTTTGCAAAACTCCAATAATGAGGGATTGTTATTCTTGGATTTCCATGAAAATATTGTGTAGGTAAATATAGTCATACTTTTTAAAAGATATTTTATTTATTTATGGTAGTTATATCTTAGAAAAATGCCATGCTTTTCTTTTTTGAACTATTGCAAGTTTATGCTTTTATTTAGCAAACCCGCATGGAAATAATTGTGGGACATTTTTGCATGCAAATCCAACCCGACAATCCAATATCGGCTTAGTTTGGATTAAATTTAGGTCCCTACCTTGGTTGATGAATGTGTGTAAATTCATGCATACATGCAGTAAAATTAAATATATATGCTCATCATTAATATAGGCGATGGAATATATACATAGTGTAATGTTAGTGAAGTTTTAATGGGTCAAGTTGAGCTGGCCTGAATTTGACTAGATTCAAGCTAAGAAATTAAAATTAATATGGTGGATTTGACTCTTTGACTTGGGTTTACAGTCATTGGTTCAGCAGGTTTTGTTTAAGTTCGGGTAGAGCTTTTTTGCTCATGATAGATTAGTTAATTAGCATATTTGCTAAGTTATAGCTGTTAACAGTTTTTCTTGTCAGTAATCAATTTGATATATCATCTCTAATTTGATTTCTTTTTTGTCAAAACAATTTCTAAATGTTCATTTATATGCTGGGGTGAGATTTTTGCGCTTTAAATTGGAATTTGATAATATTATCATTTTTAAGTTTTATTTAATAAACTAGTTAGTAATGTTCTTTTTCTTGTATTAGGTGTTATTCTCCACAGAGACATTTGCCATGGGGGTCAATGCTCCAGCACGGACTGTAAGTATATCCACTTTTGTAATGCTTTTTGGTTTTGATGATTAATTTTGGTTGATTGAAATATTTGGTTTATAAGTTTATTTTTTAAATTATGAGATTATATGCCAATCTAAGGATAGGCCAGAGCTTGCAATTTACCCAGTGGTTTAAGAACCGTTGAGTAGGGTGTGCTTAGTTGGGCACAAGCTAGCTGTTTGCTAAGGCCGACTTTAAATTATCTCCTTAAACAAAAGCTTGCCCCAGGTTTATAAGTTTCCCTTAAATGAATCAATCTATGGTTGCCAACAAGGATCTTTCAGCTAGTTTGGTTCGACTATCTCCTCTGACCAAAACATTAAGGACCATGACTGATTGGGACAACGGAACTATGAGGTCTTTAATGGTTTCATCATCATTCTCCCCACCATCCATTTTATGTTTATGGTGACAAGTTTTCAATCCTAAATAAGTTTACTGCTACTTTACGTTAAATATTTAGTGCCTATGTAACAACTAGCTTTGATAAAAAATTCTCTCTCGTCATCTAGACGGTATATTTGCTTACACCTATGAGAAACTTGGAATCAAATCATAAGGTCTTTGTAAAATGAGGGCGAAATCTTTGGGTAGTGTCTTATCTTCTACCTAGTCTTCCTTCTGAAAATTTAACCCAGAATGTCTTAAAACTCTCTCAGTAGGGTTGGGGCACAAATTTTTTGGAGCCCACATCGAGCCACAAATTTTTAAATTTTCATGATACTCAATAATTATAAGTAATTTTTTTGGTGACGGGAAATTGTGTTTTAATTTCATAGACTAAAATGACATCAAGAACCAATGAGCTCGTTTGCTTCACTGTGCCCCTTATATTTTTTATTGTAGTTAGGAATATACATGTTCGTCTTATTCTTGGTGTAACGAAATTCCATAGCCATGGCATAATTGAGGAATCATTTACATCCCAAGCATCAAAATTGAAATCTTCTTAGAAGATGGCCTAGCTTTTCTTTTCTTTTAAAAAAGGTTCTCACAATTTGGGGCAAAGAAGATAAATTTTTCATTCAATCTAATTGAAGGTTCAAGATTTTGATACTCGCCTCTTAGGGACTGAGAGTTTTGGTTTGATCCACATACCTATTTGACTAGTGAACAACTTCTGATATATAAGACATCCTAGATTTGATTTTCCCTCTTTTTTCTTGTTATTATTCGGTTCATAACAAACTCCTGACTAATGAATGAATGCGATGCTCCAGTATCAAAAAGTACTCTACTAGGTAGACACTGAACATAAATAATACCTGTGATCACATCAGGAGATTCTTTGGCTTCTTGCTGTGTGATGGCATAAACCCTTGGTTGCACAACAGGTCTCGTAGCCGGATGACTAGGTACTGACGCTGAACCAGTAGACTCTTGAGCTCTCGGTCTACCAACAGTCGGATGTCTCCCAAAGCTCTGCTGAGGTGGAGGAGCACTAGACCTCCCCTCCTTTGGACCCCTTGGACAGTTCCTAGCCATGTGCCCTGGCTGATGGCACCAAAAACAAATATTGGATCCAGATAAACATTCACCTCTATGTACTCTGCCACATTTGTTACAAGTTCTGACACTGGATGAACTTCCACCACTATCAGATCGGGTCTTCTTCATACTAGTACCTCCAGAATGAGTCTGGAAGCTCCTGGTCTTCTCAAAACCCTTCCTTTTCTGAAAGAAATTTCTGCGCTTCTGGGTACTCAGATAATCCATCTCTATCCACCTTGCCCTCTCAACCAAAACTGCAAAATCAACTAAACCCAATGGAATCAGTGGTTGACGGATCATATCTCGAAGTCCTAACAAAAATCTGTGACATTTTTCCTCAGCAGTCGGGATAAGATGAGCTGCATAGCGTGCGAGCTTGGTGAACTCAGCTTCATACTGCATAACCGTCCGATCCCCTTGTACTAACCGAATAAATTGCTCTTGCATCTGCCACCTCGCAGAAAGAGGCACAAACCAGTCTCTGAAGACTTTAACAAAATCATCCCATACAATTTGAGATACTGGCCTACCACCAAACCTTTCCATCATCTGTCCTCTCCACCATCTCTCAGCTTCCCCATCCAAAACAAACGTGGCTAAAGCCACCCTTCGTTCAGCAGGACAGTGCATTCCTTCTAAAATTTTCTCCACTCTCATAAGCCAGTTTTCAGCATCAACTGGCTCTCCTACTCCCTTAAAAAGAGGTGGTCGCATGTCCTGAAAGATTTTCAAATACTTATCTACAGATGGCTCTCCCCTGGATGTCTCTCCCCTGGATGGCTCTCCCCTGGAACTAGATTGTGGCTGTTCATGAGAATGTTGGAGCAAGTGTGTCACAGCCGCCATCATCTGAGTGAAGGCATCTATGGTAGCACTGCTACTACCTACAAGAGGTTGTACCACAGAGGGTACTGCTGGAACTTCTCTACCAGCCATATCATTATTCCCATCAGTGTTGCCATCAGTGGCATTGGGTTCCTGATCCATAACCCTAAACCAAGTAAAACAAATAATCATCACATAAGCATACAATCCTACAATGACTAAGACATATAAATCATCCTAAGGGCGCTTTATACTGATCCATATCTTAAACTTGGGCTTTGATACCACTCTTGTCACGACCCGGCCCGGTTAGCTCGTATAAACGAGGCGGGAACGAAATCGGACATTTGTAACCTTTCAATTTATCTGAAAACATGCATTGAATAACTCTAAGAGATTTTATAAAACACTAAAAGCGCCTCTAAATTTTTCTCCGAACATACAACATAAACTTCATATCATTTCATAGTATTGCACATGTACAAGGTGGTTACAAAACTTAATAAACATGCCAAACCACCCAAAATATCAAAACTAAAAAAACAAAAGTGGAACCTGTCATCCGGTCCTCTACGACTGTATGTGTACCAAGGTCGATCATCCATCACTTAAGAACAGGTTCTTCTGAAAAGTATCCCAACACAAGGGAGTGAGCCAAAGCTCAATAGGAAAGCTCAATCCTAACATTTTCATATATCTTTAAAATACATTTACATTGGAATACTTAAATGCCTCAAATAAGTGCCATCATGTCTTATAGTTGTTTCATATCAATGCCACATAAGAGGTTTCACATCTAAATAGCTAAACTTTTCTCAATGCCACATCGGTGTTTCAATGCCACATATATTTCTCAATGCCACATCGGTGTTTCAATGCCATGCCATATCGATGTTTCAATGCTACATATAATCTACTTATTTCCATGTTATAAGTTTTATTTGCCGCCACAATGTCATTTCAAAGTTTAAAATTTCACAATGTCATTTCCATGTGTGAATGCCTCAATGTCTCAATGCCACATCGGTATTTGAATGTGAATGTCTCAATGAATGTAAATGTATCCAATGTCTCAATGAATGTGAATGTGAATGTCTCAATGAATGTAAATGTATCCAATGTCTCAATGAATGTACATGTATCAATGCTATAAATTATTATACAACCGTACCGGAGTACCATGGGTGTACTGATCAGGTACACATCATCTTTTGGCCACTTATTTCTTTTTCTCTTTTGCCCCAAAAAGGGCCATATTGTTCCCATATAAGTTTGTGCTTTCGCACCATATTTGGTACTCCGAAATCAACATACACAAGCCATAATGAATATGAAACGTTTACTCATCATGACTATGCAACAAGAAAATGACATAAGATAATTGCCAACATAAATCATTGCCAACATAAGATATAAATTGCCAACATAGATAATTGCCAACATATATAGATCATTGCCAACATAAGATATAAATTGCCAACATAGATAATTGCCCACATAGATCATTGCCAACATAAGATATAAATTGCCAACATAGATAATTGCCAACATAGATCATTGCCAACATAAGATATAAATTGCCAACATAGATAATTTCCCACATAGATCATTGCCAACATAAGATATAAATTGCCAACATAGATAATTGCCAACATAGATCATTGCCAACATAGGATATAAATTGCCAACATAGATAATTTCCCACATAGATCATTGCCAACATAAGATATAAATTGCCAACATAGATAATTGCCCACATAGAAGGGTTAAGAACATAAAGAAATATGACCATGTAGGAAAGAGGTTCCTACCTCAATTTGTGCTTTTGAAGTCTTCACCACCTTTTCCTTAATCCCTCCTTTCAAATCCTAAAAACACATTTACAACATAAGCCCTTTTTGCCAAATTCCAAATTCCCTACCCTAATATCTCTCTCTTATTTCCTTTAATACAACAAAACCTAAAATATAACATTTTTCTTTTAATTAGTATTTAAATTTTCGGATTTAAAATAATGAAAAAGTAGAAAAATTATTTTCTTTCCCAAATTTTCATTTTCTCATCATTAGAGACTTTCCAAGTCTACTAAGAACAAGTTTAATGAACATGCAAGCTTAGAAATGAACAATTAGGAAAAGCCCTAATTTACAATTCCATAAGTTCTTAAGAAAACTTTAAATTTCAAAGAAATTTTGTTTCTACAATCATCCTATCATCATTCTTAAACCAATTCTTCTTTAAAACAAAAACTCTAATTTTGAAACCTAAGTTTTTCTTACTAAAAATTCATGCTTAATGGTTAAACTCATGCTCACATACATTCCCTTTCACTTTGCTATGAAAGCCCCATCAATTTAGCAAAACCCTAATTTTGAAACCTAAAGAAAACTAGAGGAAACTTAAATTTCTTTGCAAGAGAAACCTCCACACTTCTTCCTACACACCTTTTCTTAACAAAACTCATAAATTTCAAAAACCCTAAATTTTGAAACATGAAAATCTTGGAGAAAAAGAAAGTTTCTAGGTTCAAATCTTACCCCTTTCTCTTCCTTAAGCTTTCCCCCTTGATTTTCTCCTCAAATGGCCGCCGGAAAATCGTTGCCGCCGCCGGCCGCCAAGCTCCCGTCGCCCTCTTCCCCTCCTCTCTCGCGTGACCGAACAAAACAAACCAAAGGGACCGAATGGATCGGTCCCTAGGCGGAATGGGGCTTAAGGGAGGAGTTTTAAAACCAATTTACGCATGTGCCCTTTCCTCTAATAAATTCCTTAAGGCTCATGAGGGGTAAAATGGGTATAATAGGTAAAGTTTACTTAAACAAACTTAAATGATTTTTAACTCCTAAACCATGCAAAATTTCCTATAAGTTCTTTACACCGTTTCAATCGAAATTTCGTGTAGAATTTAATAAAATTTATTTCGTTGCATTCTGACGACTTTGAAATTTCGCCTAATTTCGTTACGGCGCATCGAAATGCGTGCGACGCGTCCGATTGAAATTTTCGGGTTTTACAGATGTTGACGTCGGTTCTACTTGTTCGTGTAGAATTTGACATTCGTAAAATTTAGGTCTTAATCCCAAATATTTTGGGAAGGCTGTAATTGGTGAATGATGAGGAATGGTTTTTGATCTTTAAGGAAAGATGAAGCAAATATGCCCATTAATCGCAATGCAAGAATAAATGTAGCATGAATCCATCCTTTTGATTGCAACAAATATTTTTAGAGTGTTCAGGAAGGTAGGATTTATCTTTTTAATTTTCCATTTTATCCATTTTTTCATTAAACAATATTTATTTTGCTATTACTGTGATGGCGTTCACTTGTATGTAAGAGATGCTCATCTTTATTTAAAAAAATGAGAAAAATTGTGGAAGGAACTTTCATGAATTATTAGGATTGAGGCGATCATGACTACTTGCTGCTGTCATTTTATGCATTAAATCATGTTTATCTCTTATCTAATCTTTCGAGATTTGCGATCATCATCATCATCAGCCTTATCGCTAGCACTTGGTTCTGACCTCCATGCATTTCTTTGAAATGTTGCATGTGGTGTTGATTGTATTAAAGTTTTTTTCATGCAAAGTTAACCAAGCTTAGTTCTGAAATTTTAAGGCCTTCTTCTCCAGGTTGTTTTTGATTCTTTAAGGAAATATGATGGAAAGGATTTTAGGCAATTGCTTCCGGGGGAATACATTCAAATGGCTGGTCGTGCAGGTAGAAGAGGACTTGATGACATTGGTACAGTTATACTAATGTGTCGTGATGATATTCCGGAAGAGAGTGATCTGAAGCATGTCATGGTTGGAAAACCAACGAAGCTGGAATCTCAGTTTCGGTTAACTTACACCATGATTCTACATCTCCTTCGTGTTGAAGAACTTAAGGTATATAATTCTTAATGTTTTTTAGGTTATGTTGAATATTTGATCAGACAGTTGGATGCGGTGCAAAATTTATTTCATTGTTTTTTGTTGGTGTTGAGTGCTGCCTTTTGGGTTAGATGCTTCTTTTGCTTTTTAGATGGGACTATGGCTATATGGAGAGACTTTTTCAAACTTTGAACCTAAAGTTTAAATAGTGAACCTGTTATGTGGAGCTGAAGTGCAAGCTTTGAAAAATTAATCAAAGCCAATCATGAAATTTTATTTAGTTGAATATGCATTATAGTATTCAAAGGTTAAGACATTCTAAATATTTTTCAAAATATTTGAATTTGAAAGATTCAACGTGCTCAAGTATAAATAAAAAATAAAATATACACATACTATGTATAGATTATAGAGGAGTGAGATTTCATCAACATCTTCACGTGACTGATCAAACTTCAGCATTAAAATGTGACTTTATATGTTCTCGGATGAAAAAATATGATATGTTATTATTCTCTCTGTAATGTATGAATCAGACTACATATGCTTCAATCTCTTCCCATTTCTCCCATATTTGTTATACATGTAATGCATAATATTTACCTCTATTAAAACAAGATTAAGATTCACAAGTTTGGTCTCTTAATGAGGAAACAGAGTTGAAAAGCTAAATAAATTTTTAATTCCTGCCTACAAAAGTAAGCATGTTGTTTAGAGAAATATATTAAAAACTGAGCTAGAACAGGAATTGGAGGATATTTGTGCGCACCACTTTATGTGCGGATGTAATGAAACCATTATGCTATTGACATGCTTATGCGAGTATAAGATTTTATTGCATCTAACTGAACTTGGAAGCTTAAGCGTCAAATGAGAAATTTAAGCTTCAAGCATATTATGCTTTTATTCCACAACAACACAACAACAACAACATCAAGCCTTTATCCCACTACGTGGGGTCGGCTACATGAATCCTTTTTCTCCATTGTGTTCTGTTAAAAGTCAAATTCCCGTTTAAATCTAATAAAGAAAGATCATTTCTAATATTTTCTAACCAAGTCTTTTTAGGTCTACCTCTACCTTTCTTAACATAAGTCACATCTAAGACCTCTACTTTCCTAACCGGGTCATCGGGAGGCCGCCGTTTTATGTGACCAAACCATCTAAGGTGACTCTCTCTAATCTTATCTTCCACTGGAGCTACTCCAACCTTTTCACGAATATGTTCATTTGGTATCCTATCTCTAAGGGTAAAGCCACTCATCCACCTGAGCATCCTCATCTCTGCAACACTTAACTTAGAATTATACTTCTCTTTTAATGGCCAACATTCGGCACCATAAAGCATTGCAGGTCTCACCACCATCTTATAGAATTTTCCCTTAAGTTTGAGGGATACTTTTCTATCACACAATAAGCCCGATGCATTCCTCCACTTCAACCATCCAACTTGGATTCTGCTGATAATATCCCCATCTATTTCACCATCACTCTGAACAATAGATCCAAGATATCTAAAATGTGTACTCTTATATGCTTTTATTCCATTGCTTCAAAATTTTATGAGCGTGTGCAAGCTTTTTTTAACAAATGCTGTGAGAATTAAAAGTTATCTTTACTTACAATTGTCAAGCTAGTGGACCTTTTTAGAAGATTTTCTCCCTCCGTTGTCTTTATCTGTAACTGTTTTCCTCTCCAGAATTTTGATTAATGACTGTTTTGCTTCTAGTCCCATCTTGCACGCAACTCTTATATGGGCTCCTGTTGAGGCCTCACAAACACTTATTGTCCGCCACTCTATGCTGTGTGCTTGAGCGCCATGGCTTCATATGAACAGCTTCGTATCTACATGGCTTCTTGCCCTTGGCAGAAATATTCACTATCAATTCCCTTCCTCTCCTGCCTCACGTGTTTCCATTTATACTTTCAATCCATGATTTTCCACGTTCGTGTTATTTTATTATGTAGGCCAAGGAGCTTAAGGGAATATAAAAATGCCCTTGAGATTTGAGATGGCATGACATTAAATTCATGTTAAAACATTGTAATTTTTTCCTTCAACCACCTGGCCCAACCTGTTATGTACATGCGAAGGATTGCATTTAAAGAAACGCAAAACATGAAAAAACCCTAATGCTATGGTAGGTGGATAACATGAAGAGAAGTACTCAAACTGAAAACATCACAGTTATTCGTGTAGCTAGAATTTTTGTTCTATGTTGGGAGCTTTATTTCCTCGAGATAAACTATTTTATGGCTGCTTCACTTAAGTTTCAGCATGGTTCAAAAATTTGCATCCGATCCTTCTATGAGAATGTTTTTGGGTCAAATATTTTGAAGACAAATCAGATATCCAATAAGAAACTATTCAGAAATTTCACCTTTATTTCATGAGGACTTTATGATATGATTCTATATTTCTCATTGGTGCAATCCCTATGGTTAATTTCCTCTCTCAATGATGAGAGAGAATATTTTGGTAAAGCTAGTTGGTAAGCTCTAAATACTTAGCTTATAATAGTTGCACATTGGATTTGATTTTGGATTGGAACATGTACTGCCTTTAGCTTTTAGAGCAGATGATGGGAGGAATGATGATGGACCCAATGGAGATCATATGATTCCGTTGTCTCTGGTTGTCGTGGACTTCGGTTAACTTTGTCAAAGGAGATAGTCGATTCAATCTAAATCTAGGATCCTTATTAGCAACCATGAATTGCATCATCCAATGAATTCTTGTAAACATGGGATGAATGTCTGGCTAAGGTGATAATTTTAAGTCGACTTTAACTAATAGATATCTTTTTGCCTATCAAGTACTCCCTATGACTCACGACTATGGGGTTGAACCATTAGGGAACTTTTGAAATTTGATTGTGACCATAATTTAATAGTTTCATTTTGTGATGAGCCACCTGGTCAGTTGATCTTGGTTGATATTGTATTTTATTGTGCTATTTTGCAGCAAATCACCTAATTAGAGGACACACACCACCCTTATTATCATGAGATTTTTGAGAGTGATCATAGATGTAGGCTTGATATAATATTGATTCCTTGTGAGTTTTGATTATACTTAAAATTGTCATTCTCATCAAATTATTTTGGGAGGATGAATTGATTGTTTTCTTAGACTTGGGCAATAGATTTATCTAAAAGTTTGACTTTTGTAATTTTTTTATATTTTTATTAGAACTCGAGCCCGAAATTATTTGTGTTAAATCTTGGAGGAGTTTGATAATAAGATCTTCTTTAATTGAGATTTTCTATCTATACGGCCATCATCGAGAAATGATTGTTTGCATTATTTATATATGTAATTTGAAAGCCTGATTTTTTAGAATAAACCCCTTTGATTATGATGTGTAATAATAAGCCCATCATAGTAGCATTTTGAATAATTTGGTTTTGTTGTCTTGAAACTTGCCAACTTTGCCCAATTACCTTTAAAGGATCAGTTTCATGATTTGCATGCCATTTGAGTTATTAAATTATTCATTGCATCACAAATCTTATCGAGTATACCTCATATGTAGAGGGTCGAGCCTATGATTATACTTTATAAGCTTGGTGATACTTAAGAGTTTTTATTTTGAAATAAATTTCCTTTAGAAAGAAAAAAAAGTAAAGGATTTAAGCATACATAACACAAACATAAGGTTGTAAGATTCACAGCCGAGTATTTAATTTTCAGTTGTGATGATATAAATTTGTGGATTTGATCGCGAATTTAAAATTATTCTTTGGTCACAATTGCTTTAAACTTGGTACGTGGATATTTGTTAGTTGAATCATGACTTGTCAACTCCATCTTTGGTATATGGAGAATGAAACGCGAAAATATGGTGCTTACGACCCCACTATGTAGGTAGAGCTATCCACTCAAGCGTGTGTATATTTGTTAGGGAATTTGATTTTAAAAGAGAGTTTATTAACTTTCAAAGTGATTGCATGCTTCTCGAAGGGAGGCAAGATTTGAGTTTGTCTTATTTTTAGTGTGCAATTTTTTTATTTTTAGGTTTAAGCACCTGCACGTCTATTAAAGCACACATGAGAATTCACTTTTGAAGATTTGATTACATTTTGGGGGACATTCATGCTCTTCAATGTGCTTGCACGACTTGGGCGTCTTCTTCTTGCCTTTTAGGATCTTGACACTTAAATGTTCGGAAGTCTTTTTGCATGATTACATTGTTGTTCTCTTGAGCGAGAATCATCTATTTTGTTTTACCTTGACCAATTGACCGTTTGAGAGTCTCTTGGATTTGGGTTACTTGAACTCATCAAGTCAAATAAGTTTTCATCAAGTCAAATAAGCTTTGAACTTGATAGCTCTCATCATCAAACTTACGATGAGGGGTTGTCTTACTACAACATTTTCTATGTCTTGATGAGTCAGAATAACTATTGACGACTTGGTCATATTTAAGCATGTTGAGCCCGACCTTCAAACTTGCTTGAGTCTTCGATTTGAACTATGAGGAACTTGTGCTTTTATAGCTTGTTTGGTTGAAACTTACATATTGGGAAGTTCGGTCATTTGACTTTCAGGATCATGTTAAGCTAATGAGATAATTGTTTGTGGAAATTGTTGTTATAGTTTTTGAATAAGTTTTCTTGTGAAAATTCTTATTTTGGTTGTAGTTGTACAGGTAATTCTAGTGAAAAGGGCTGAAAATATGGAAAATAGCCTAGTGCCGCGGCGACGTCTTATTTAGCGTCGCAACGCTCCATGCATTACTTTGGTGCGGTAGCACTAGTCCAGAAGCGTTGTTGTGCCTATCCGCTCAGGTCTTTTCCAATTTAATTTTGAGCCTTGACGTCGTGCACTCGAGCGCTACTGCACTACCAGCGCTGCAGCTGGTATGCTCTTGGGAAAATTTGGAAATAAATCAGCATTGTCTCTTTGAGCACCCTAGTGCCGGTCAACGCCAAGGAAGACGAACACTATAGTGTTGAGGTAGCGTCGCGACATAGGAGTTGGAACAGTTCACTTGAGAAACGATGCGACGATTCAGACCCATCGTTGTAGCAGACAAAGTTAGCAGCATCGTAACGCTAGTTCAGTTTGTAGCTCCATGTCGCCATCTTTTTCAGCGTCGTGGCATCGGTGACAGTTTGTGTATTTAATATAAATATAATTTTGGCTTAATTTGTTAGGTCTAGCAAGTTATTTTCTTGAAAAGAACAATGAGTGTGTTAGAGAGTGTGTAGAGAGGGAGTGTTTAAGGGAGAACAATTCAAAGTGCGAAAAGTATTTGTATTGCATTGTATAAGCACTTATGATGTAGGACTACAATGCATTAAATGTATGTGATAAGAATTTTGCACGAATTGAAAAGAACAAGAGCAATTATTTTTATTCGCTAATCCAAACGGCAAAATAAAACAAAGGAGCGGTCACTTTCGTTTAGGCCAAATCACATGAAAGAACTTGAACTATTACAAGTAATATCGAAATTCAACGACATGCAAAATAAGTAGACTCTCAACAAAATCCCTACACTAACAATCAGATTAGTACATAGAAAGTGAAACTCAAATCCTACGTTTACTAAGCAATGGCATTTAGCGGAGCATGATTCTTCGCGATTCAATCAACACCTACAAGGTTAGTGGATTTTAAAGATAAATGAATAAGGGGTAAATGATCACCCTTACTGAGAACCGGAGGTGATGTACCTCTGTGCGTTGCCCAACTATTTTTCAATAGCTTCAACAAGAAAATCCAGGATCCGCTCAACGTATTCTTCAACCGTGTGGTCGATCCTCGGGTTGACATCGAAGAAGGTTGAGTAGAGGATGTGATCGAAGCCTTGCTCGTCGTAGGCGTAGCCAAAATCAACTTCGGGATCCATGCATCGATCTAGCTTTGTTGAGATGAAGAGAGAATATTCTTCTTGCTGTCCTTGTGGGTTCCCTTGAGAGAAGAGATGTCTGTCTCTTCAAAATCCAAGTAAAGGAAGGAGGAGGAGGTGGCCGGCCAAGTTAGGGAGCTGGGGGGGGGGGGGGGGGGGAGATTAGGTTCAGAATTTGTGGAGTTAGGGTTAGGGCTTCGGAAGAAAGAATTCTAAAATCTGAAATTGATTTCAGATTTAGATTTGGAGGGAGGTTAGGAATTAGGAATTTGAATTTAATTCCTAAATGAGGTGGGGGTTTAAATGTGGAGAGAGAGAGAGAGATTGGAGAGAGAGGGGGCCGGCGGCTATAATGGGGTTTGGGGATTAATTGGTGAGGTATTAAGACCTTCCAAACAAGAGAACTCCTTATTAGGCAAGAGGATCCAATCAAATTTAATTTAAATTTGATTAGGATTTGATTTGGGGTTTAGATAGAAAACTTTCCAAAAATAGATTTAGAGATTTAGGAAAGATTTTGAATTTCTAATTGATTGGATTTGAATTCAAAATCTATCCAAAAATTATTCAATCTAAATTTGGAAATAAGAAATTGAGAGGGAAAGGGGCAAGGGGACGTAGGGCCGGCGGTGGGGGCTTGCCCGTGGGATAGGTGGCCGGCGGTGGGGCTTGGGTTTTGAAGTGGAGGCCGGAGGTGAGAGGGCCGGTGGGTTGTGAGGGAGGTGGAGGCCGTGGGGGGCAAAAGGGGAAGAGGGGGACGGTGGGGTAGGGCCGGTGGCGGTGAAGGGAGGAGGGGAAGGAACTCGAACGATAAAGACCACGAACTCGACTTTTCAAGGTTGGTGGGTGATGCGCGATTCTCCCTCTCCTAGGGATCTTTCTCCTTAGCTCTCAAACTCTCACATGAAAGTAGAATGCAGAAATTCCTTGATAATAATTCATTAGCTTCAAAATAACAACGGGGGTTTTATAAATAGCCTCTTACAATGTAGAAAGAAAAATGACAAATGCCCCTAGGGCTTACACATGACACGTGCCCTTAAGTAAGGGTAAAACTATAAAACATATAATAATTAAATAAAATAACATGAAAACTCAAAAATAGATTGGCTCGATCGTAGCCGTTGATCGTCTGCCGCATCGCTGATAAACTTTTCATGATCTGATGTCCCCATCAACTTATGGGTGATATCCTACACACCTCTTCTTTGTATTTTGTTTTGATCTTAGTAATGAAATTTGTTTTGTGTATTTTCTATTCCATGGCTAGCTAAAAACTTAGTTATGGACTTGTGATGTGTGATGTAAAGCATGAATTATCAAAGTAGACTCTAGTTCTTGCCACGTTTAATGTTGTTTTCAATTGCTCCCATTCGTAATTTAATTATTACATTGGTCTTGTTTTAAGTTAAATCTAGTATGACTTATTGCCTCAATGGAGGAGTAAGGGAACAATTAGGAGAAATTGAAACCGAATACTATCATGCGTAGACATAAGATGATTAAGATTTTGTATTCTATGGAGATATAACAATTGTAGTGGAGTGAAAGCTCTACTTTAAAATCTTATAAGTTCAACAGGAATCTAAGAGTGCATATGCTCTGATTCACAACATACATTAGGAGAGTCAACTTAGGTAGACATGTCTTTCTTCAACATCATAGGTTCAGGATACTTTTATTCACTGAATTTTAACTTTCAGCAATTGCAATAGGAACTTTAGAAAACTCCTTTTCAATTTGGATTTGTAAGATAGATATAATGATTTGTGTTACAATACTAGGGTAATTCTAGGGTAATTCAGTTCTTTATGGGATAGACACTCTACTCTAATTTTATTACTTGAACGACACGTATACTTGCGTATCAGTCTTGCTTAATCCATAACTAGCATATTTTTATTGCAAGCTTAGCGTAAAAGGCTATCAAGTTTTTGGCGCCTTTGCTGGGGAATTGTTATCATCTTGTTATTTGCTTTATATTTTTGAAAGAAAAGAATATTTAATTGTCATTTTTATTGTTTTCTTGTTTTATTTTGTTTTGTTATGGAATTGTATTTATTTATTTTTGCTGAACTTTTGAGATATTTGACTTAGTTTGCATTTACTTTTGTTGCTGCATTTGCAATGTTGTTTATTATTGTGCATGCATAGTAAAGTTAGTTATAGAAACCTATTGTTTGATCTAGAAATATATAGAACCCTTACAAAATTTAGAAAAATAAAAAAACTTCAGCTTTAGAGATGGTCGAACCCAATTAGGAGCACGACACGCCTAGACCTCTTAGAGAGCATGCCAAGCTCATGGTAGTGGGCATCCACCAGAGTATTGTTAGGCCAAACATCCAAGCCAACAACTTTGAGCTCAAACTCATGATTTTCCAAATGATTCAGAACTCACAGTTTGGGGAAACTCTTGTCAAGGATCCCAACCTACATATAACCAGCTTCCTAGAGATTTGTGTTACATTCAAGTACAACGAAATCTCTGATGATATTGTTAGACTTCATTTGTTTCCCACTTTCTCTACGGAATAAAGTGAAAATGTGGAATTCCATACCCTCGGATCCATTATCACTTGGAATGATCTGACCCACAAGTTCTTAGCTAAGTATTTCCCTCCTTCAAAGATAACCAAGCTTATAAATGTTATTACTTTATTTACCCAATTTGATGGAGCGTTGATTTATGAAAGTTGAGAATGATTTAAGGAGTTGCTTAGGAAATGCCCCACTAGCAACCAAGCTTATAAATGTTATTACTTTATTTATCCAATTTGATGGAGAGTCGATTTATGAAAGTTGAGAACAATTTAAGGAGTTTCTTAGGGAATTCCCTCACTGCCTTGCCCGATTGGTTGATAATTTAGACTTTTTACAATGGATTGGTAGGATCCCTAAGATCTATCATAGATGCTGCTGATGAAGGGTCATTGATGTCCAAGCCTTTCAATGAAGCTTATGTTTTAATCGATGAGATGGCCACCAATAACTTTAAATGGCCATCAAATAGGGTGAATCCTAGGAAGGTTGCTAGTGTCTACGAGTCTGATTGCTTGTCCATTCCGGCCGCCCAAGTAGCAGCTATTTCTAGGAAGTTGGATAATCTCGGTGTTAGTTCATCTTTAGGACCATCCATGCCTTTATAAGAGATTCTTCAGTCCATCTAGTGATTTAATTGCTCAAGGGGTAGAGATTTTAGGGTTATGATTGATGTCCATAAGAGAGAGTTGATGTCTTATCATCTAGAGATTTTAGGGTTATAATTGCTCAAGGGGTAGAGATTTTAGGGTCATTGATGTCCTGATTTTTTATCACAGGCAAAGATTTATCATAGATGTAGCTCAAGTGCATATGGACAGAGATACCCATCATTTTAGGAAGACCTTTTCTAGCAACTGGTAGGGTTATGATTGATGTCCATAAGAAAGGGTTGACTATGAGAGTCCATGACCCGGAGGTGACCATTAATGTGCTTAGGTCTATGAAGTTCCCTAGAGACCAGAGTGAGGACTACCTTAGAGTAGGCTTGGTTGAGGTCTGTGTTAAGGAGTTTGTGGAGGATTTATTGAGTGATATTGCTGTAGGGAAGTCTTGGAGTGATGAGGAGATTAGTGAGGAGGTTGGAGAGTCTGTTCATTTAATTGGTGATACCCCTAAGTTGTTTAGAGAGAAGTATGAGGTTTTGGATACTTCATTTGTGGGTAGATCATTGAGATCATTTGTAGAGGAGGCACCTGATTTAAAGCTTAAAGCCTTACCTACTCATCTTAAGTATGCCTTCTTAGGTGAGAAATCAACTTTGCTTGTGATCACTTCTGCAGAGTTAGGAATACATGAAGGCAAGTTGATGAAGATTTTTAGAGACCATAAGAAAGCTTTTGGTTGTACAATTGCAGACATTAAGTGAGTTAGTCTAGCCATGTGCATGCATAAGATCTTGATGGAAGAAAACTCCCCACTAAAAGTTGATCGCCAAAGAAGATTGAACCTAGCCATGAAAGAGGTAGTAAAGGAGATCCTTAAGTAGCTAGATGCATGAATTAGATACGCGATTTCTCATAGTTCCCGAGTGAGTCCTGTCTACTGTGTCCCTAAGAAAGGAGGCCCTACAGTAGTGTCCAATGAGCATAATGAGTTGATTCATACTAGACAGTGACTGGGTGGAGGATTTGCATTGTCTATAGGAAATTGAATAAAGCTATTAAGAAAATCCTTTTTTTTCTACCTTTGTTGACCAGATGCTAGATAGATTGACAAGGCATTCATTTTATTGTTTCTTAGACGGGTATTCAGGTTATCATTAGATTCCTATAGCACCCAAGGGCTAGGACAAAATCACCTTCACCATTGCCTATAAGACATTTGCTTTTACGAGAATGTCGTTCGGGCTTTGCAATGCCCCTATTACTTTTCAGCATTGTATGATGTCTATTTTCTCAGATTTTGATTGAGCAAGACATTGATGTGTTTGTAGATGATTTTTCTGTGTTTGGCACCACATTTGATTCTTGCCTAGATCATTTGAATATGTGTTAAAATGATGTGTAGAAATAAATTTGGTGTTGAACTGGGAAAATATCAATTTATGGTAGCCGAGAGGATAGTGTTAGGACATAAAATTTCTAAGAGAGGATTAGAGGTGGATAGAGCTAAGGTGCCTGTTATTGAAAATTTGCCACCACCTATTTCTATGAAAGATATTAGGAGTTTCTTAGGACATGATGGGTTTTATAGGAGATTCATTAGGGACTTTTTCAAAATCACCAAACCATTGTGTCATTTGCTTGAAAAGGATGTCTCATTTGAATTTGATTATGCATGTCATAATGCCTAATGCCTTTAACATTTCTAAATAACATTTAATCACTCCACCCATTATTGTTGCACTTGATTGGAATTTGCATTTTGAGATGATGTGTGATGCAAGTGATTATGTTGTTAGAGCTGTATTAGGTCAAAGGACAGACAAGAAATTACATGCTAGATTTTATGCTAGCAAGAATTTAAATGCTGCTCAATGCAATTACACTATAATAAAAAAGAGTTGCTAGCAATTGTCTTTGCTTTTAACAAATTCAGATCCTATTTGATTGACAGTAAGGTTATGATTTACACAGACCATTTTGCAATAAAAGAGCTTATTCCAAAAAAGGACATCATGCCTAGATTGGCGAGGTGGATACTTTTGTTATAAAGTTTGATGTGAAAATCTTTGATAGGATGGGGACTGAGAACCAAGTACCTGATCATCTTTTTAGGGTAAAGGTGGAAGAAACTGCATCCCATGAGTGTGACATAAATGAATTCTTCCTTGATGAATATCTCTTTGCACTGCATTCTAGTGCCTCGCCTTGGTATGATGATATAGTCAATTACATTGTAAGTTGAGTGATCTCATATGATTTATCAGCTAATCAAAGGCGAAAATTCTTGCATGTTGTCAAATTTTTTTTTTTGGGATGAGTCACATCTCCTTAGGAAATGTAATGATCAAATTATTAGGAAACACATCATCGAGTTGGAAATATAACCCATCATTAGGGAGTGTCATGACTCAAATTATGGAGGGCATTTCGAAGGATTCAGAACTGATTCTAAGATCCTCCAATCTGGATTTTATTGGCCTATCCTGTTCAAGAATGTTAATGCTTATGTTAAGAAGTGTGATAGGTGCTAGCAGGTAGGAAGTATTACTAGGAGAGGTAGGAAGTATTACTAGGATAAATGAAATGTGCTTGAATTATATGTTGGAGATTGAAATTTTTAATATTTTGGGACTTGATTTCATGGGCCCATTTATGCAATCTCATGGGTGCCAATATATTTTGATTGATGTAGATAATGTCTTCAAATAGATTGAGGGAGTTGCTACCCCTAGAACTGATGCTCAGGTAGCGCTTAAATATATATATATATATATATATATATATATATATATATATATATATATATATGGAATTCTTAGAGTTTTGATCAATGATGGAGGGGGTCTGATGTAGGAATAAATGCGTGAGTTGATTTTCAAATAGGAAATTACACGCTTATTGCAGAGTAATCATAATTAGCCAACTTCTAGCAATTTTAAATGAAAGATTGAAAACAACAAAGAGATGATTAGGTTAGGCAATCAGCTACACGATAATCGTTAGGAGCATAAAATTATCAATTCAAATCACGCTTTGCAATACATGAAAGTTTTCAAAGGAATTCCCTAAATTAACATTTAGACTAGTCACTATGTTAAATCTCTCACTCAACTCTTTGATAATTGGTAAAAATGGAGAAAGCTTACATAACCTTTATGACATCACAATTGAGAAAAACTTAGAAGAGATAAGACTTGGAAGAGAGTTCACCTTTGTCAGGATTCGGAAGAAAGTCGCCTCTGAACGGGAGGGTGTTGTTGGTCGATAGCGGTGGCGAGGGTGTTGTTGGTGGAAGAGGTGGGCCACGAGCTCGGACGCTTCATGTGGCTGGTGAGTAATACGTCGTCCTTGCCTAAGGATCTCACCCAAATTCTCTCAAGAACTCTCAAACTCACAAAGAGATAAGTGTTGAAATTTTCATAATAATCATCATCCTCCCCAAAGAGGAGGGGTTATAAATAGTCAGATATAATAATAAAATAAAAAGATAAAAGTGTCCCCTGGGGTCACATGAACTTACTCCCTCAAGCGAGGGTAAAAACAGAAAAGATACAATAATAAATCAAATACAAATAATATCTCAAAAATAGAGTGGTGTAATCATGGATGTAGATCTCCTGCTTCTCCTCTGGTAAACTCTCCATTGTCTGATGTCCTCATCATTCTCCCGAGGTGGAAAGAGCTCGACTCCGTCGAGTACTCATCTCTGGTACTCTCATAGATCTCTAATGCATCTGGATCAATCTGCTGAAGCTCCTCGCACTCTAGCAAAGTGTCCTCTGACTCTGGCTTACCTCTCCACCTTATCAAATACCTTCTTCGTAGACTCTACCCTCTTTTGTGGAAATAATATAATCATTTAGAATCATGTCAACATTCTCCGCAATAGGTGTTTTGGGAATATTTGGAAGTGGAGGAAGGCTTGGGTTCTCACAAGGTGGGATCACACAAGACTCAGTTTGTAGAGGATTAGGTGGGTTAAACTCTGGACTCTCATAGGCTACTAAATCTTCAATGTTAAAAGAGGGATTAATATCAAAATCCGCAGGCATATCCACCACATAAGCATTGTCATTGATTTTTTTTAATTATTTTGAATGGTCCTGCATTTTTAGCATGTAACTTCTTAACAACCCCTTTCGGAGATCCTTCCGGATGAATTCGAACCATCACTGAATCACGAACTTCGAATGTTTTGAATCTTCGTTTAAGATCAGCCTGAAGTTTATAATTCATATTATTCTGTTCAATTTTGTGTGTAATTTCTTAATGCAGTTCATGCAGATGTGATGCAAATAATGATGCAGACTCAGATATCCTATGCTTAGGACACATGAGTATAAGATCTAATGGCTGTTTAGGTTTGTACCCATATACAATTTCAGCAGAACTCAGGTCAGTGGTGCGGTTCACATAATTGTTATAAGCAAATTTAGCCGTGAGGAGTTTGGAATCCCAATCTTTAATATGCTCACCAACTAAGGATCTCAACTGGTTTCCTAGACTCCTATTAACCACTTCGGTTTGACCATTTGTTTGAGGATGAAAGGCCGTGGAAAATTATAACTTGGTGCCCATTTTCATCTAAAGAGTTTTCCAAAAGTAGCTTGTGAATTTGACATCCCTATCGGATATGATGGTCCTAGGCAAATCATGTAAGCTGACAACCTCATTAAAGTACAGCTTGGCAATATGGGAGGCATTAGATGTTTTAGAACAGGGTAGGAAATGTTCCATTTTGGAGAAACGATCAACTACGACGCATATAGCAGCATTTTTACAAAACGTCTTAGTTAAATCTAGGACGAAGTCATGCTGACATCTTGCCATGGACAGCTAGGAACTGGTAGAGGGGTGTAAAGACCTGTATTCTATTTTTGTTGTTTGGCCAGTTGACAAGTGTGGCATCTATTGACCATTTTACCCACATCTTTCTTGAGGCTGGGCCAAAAGAAACGGTACTCTACAGCCTCAATAGTCTCATCGCGACCAAAGTGTTCGGCGAGACCTCTGGCGTGAAGCTCCCAAACGAGGAATTTTCTAAGGGAAGTGCTAGGGACACAAAGCTTTTGGGGCATTAAAAATATCCATCTTTAAGGAGAAAATCATCCACAAGGCGCGTGTTGTGGCCAAAAGGGAGTAAATATCTTTGAAGTCAGGGCATTCCAAGTAGTCCTTTTTGACTTATTCAAACCCAACGACTTCTGCCTTCATTTCGGTGGTAGTCATCATACGACGACTGAGGGCATTAGTAGCTTTGTTTTCAACTCTTGCTTTGTGCCTAAGGGTATAAGTGTACTCTTGTAAGAATTCTACCCAACGGCCATGGCGTGCATTTAACTTTTTCTGGGAGTTGATATAACGAAGGGCCTTGTGATCCGAAAAGATGACGAACTCTTACGGGAGCAAGAAGTATCACCAATATCGGAGGGATTAGACCACCGCGTAGAACTCTTTTTCATACATGGAATACCGTTGCCGGATGTCATTTAGTTTTTCACTGAAATAAGCAACATGGTGACCTTCCTGGGACAACACTCGTCCAATTCTGACCCCCGAAGCATCGCAGGTAACTTCGAAGACCTTGGAGAAGTCAGGAAGTCTAATCACTGGGGCTTCCACCATTCTTTTTTTTATTTCCTCAAAGGTTTTGGTAGCAGTCGAGGTTCAGTGAAAATCTCCTTTCTTTAAACAATCAGTGATAGGAGACACGATGATGCTAAAGTTTTTGATGAATCTCCTATAGAAAATGGCCAAGCCATGGAAGCTGCGGACTTCCCAGATGTTTCGAGGAACAGACCATTCAAGTATTGCTCTAACCTTTTCGGGATCTGCAGAGACCCCTTGGGCTGACACGATAAAACCCAAAAAAATTACACGGTCGAAATGGAAAGTGCATTTTTTGGGTTTAGCATAAAGTTGCTCCTTCCTTAAGACCTCACAAACTTGTCTTAAGTGGTCTAAGTGCTGGTTTACGGATTGGCTATAGATAAGGATGTCGTTGAAGTTGACAACGACAAACTTATCCATGAAAGGGCGCTACACTTGGGTCATGATTCTCATGAACGTACTCGGGGCATTACTCAAACCAAAAGGCATGACCATCCACTCGTACAGACTATCTTTGGTCTTAAAGTCAGTCTTCCACTCATCACTGGGTCAGATCCGGATCTGGTGGTATCCACTCTTAAGATCGATTTTGGAGAAAAGAGTGGCTCCTGACATCATGTCAAGCCTTTCGTCTAACCTAGGGATAGAAAAATGATATTTGGCGGTTATTTTATTGATGACACGGCTATCAACGCACATTCTCCAAGTACCATCCTTTTTCGATGTAAGAAGAGCTGGTACAACACAAGGGCTTAGACTTTCCTTGATGTAGCCCCATTGTAGTAATTCATCTACTTGCTTTTTAAGCTCAGCATGTTCCGTGGGGTTTATGCGATAGTGGGGTAGGTTGGTGTAATATCCAAATATACCAGGTAAATACATAATTATGAGATTTTTATTAGTATTAGTAAATACTAATAAAGGGGTATTAGTAAGAAAGATAGTAAATTAAATTGGATAAATTTATTTTACTTTGAATGAATGAATAGATGCTTTCAAGTTTCAAAGGATGTGGAGGTAGTTAACATGTGGGCCCTCCTAATCCATTGAGAATTTCGGTTGCTGGTGTGGGCCCTCTCCAATTATCTCTGCGGTTTGGATTTCACGCCACAAACCAAAGAAGATAAGGGAGCAAGTAATTATAGGAGAAGGAGGGGAAGCAAATCAGGAAATCTCATTCCTGTAGAGAACATTTTGGCATTGCCGTAGAGAGACAAGCCATTTGGTTAGAAATTCTGTGGAAGAATTGAAGGAATGTTGGAATGCAATGCAAGAAGGCTCCATCCTTCAATTCGGCATAGTGATTGGAGCCTGTAGCAGTATTCAACAAACAGTCCAGTGGCAAGATTTCAGAATAGTTGCACGAAATCACTATGCTCTGTTTGGCACAGTGACTGAAGCACTGTGAGAATTCACAGAAGATCCTGTAATAGAATTTGGAGAGTTCGGCTGTACTGGGAAAAGAAGATTAAGAAGTATTTCGGAATGAATTCAACACTGCAAAACAAGTGTTAACAGTAGGAATTATGGAAAGTATTTGGAAATTGTTATCAAAGTTTAAAGGTAATTAATATGGAATTTTGTGATAAATTGTGGTGATACAAGGGTGAGAAGGAATGGAGAACATAAGAAAGGAAGCTTAAGAGAAGAAATTTAAAAGAAGAAGAAGGTAAGAAGTATACTAAGTATCATTATCTTTTATGTTACCTAACATTAGTAAAGTCTCTAAAAGATGATAACCTATTGTATTGTAGGTTTATTTGTATATTTATGCAGAAAGAAGGTTTTGGAATAGTGTATCAAAGGAGAAGGTTTCGTGGTGTAGGTTTGGAAGAGATCACTCATCAAGAAGGTAAGTTATGTAAAAGAGTTGTAATTGCAATGATTTGGTAGTTTTCTAATGTTGTGTGAATGAGTTAATGACTAAAATGCATTATGTTAATTTTATGAGTAATCATGAGAATACATTGAGGTATTCACAATCACTGATTCATGGAATTTTGAGAATTTGGTAAACAAAGATGTATGATTAAAGCAATCTTTTCTTAGTTGATAGATTTTGGAAGTAATTCATACTACATTCTTCCTACATTTAATGAATGATTATAAACATGATGGTAAGTCTATAACCACTTTGAACATGTGAGGGTTACTGAATATTTATTTAGAAAAAATTAGGTATTCTATGTTATGTTATCTACATTATCAGGTGGGCAAAATGGACCCAATATGAAGCCTGTAATATAGATGGGGCAAAAGGGACCCCAAGGAAAGTGATACCTGCATAGCAGGTGGGACAAAAGGAACCCAAAAGGAGGCAAAAGGGACCTCTATGAAATTCAATGGCGATAATGCCAGGTCTACCTGGGCTCCATTGAATATGTTTTTGAAAGTATAGCCAAATCTTTTAAAAAACTAAATATTCGATATCTACTTCAAATGACTTAAAGGATGATAAAGGATGATGTTCAATATGATTTTATGATATTTTATAATTAATGGTAAATTGATCCAATAATTAGCTCAATGTTGTCATTCATTATGTTATTACACTTTAATTGTTATTGAATTTGCATCTTACTGAGCCTCATAGCTCACCAGCATTTTTCTTACTGGCTGTTGTTATAGAAAAAGGAAAGGAGAATATCATAGCAGATTAAATTGACAAGTATTCCATATGTTATGTTATGTTAGTGTTTATCTTTGTTTGAAGTTTAAACATGATGTATGTAAACTTCGCAGGGATGTATTACTTTGGATTTTTGTAGTGGCTCTGTAAGTATCTTATGTTGAAATTTAAAATTATTAATTGCTTCCGTTTGATGAGATGTATGAGAACTGAACTGTTAGATGTTTTATAAAGATTATCAAATGTTTAAAAGTATCGTATGATCAAATAATGAAAGGTCTATATTAGTAATACTCCTTGTACTGTTAAAGTGTACTATGGGGTGTTATAGTTGGGGAGTGAGGCACCGAGGACAAGATCAATAGCATGCTGGATGTCTCTTAATGGAGGAAGTTGATCAGGGAGATCATCAGGGAAGACACCAGCAAAATCACTCAGTATGGATTGGAGCTCTTGAGGAATAGGTTCATCAGACTCGAGGAAGTCTCACGGCCAACCAAGACGTACAGGGGTGCACCTTGTGCAATTTTAGAATCTAGGACCTTGGCTGTCACAAGGTTCAGCCCCTTCTTGGGCTTGACTGGATTGGGTTTAGGATCGTCCTTAACCCTAGGCTGCGTTGGCAGAAGTTTGATCTTTATGCCCGCATGTTCAAACACACAGGTGTTTGAATGCTCATAGATGTGGACATCATTATCAAAGAGCCAAGGATGCCCTTGGATGATTTGTCCAACATCCATTACCAGAATGTTACACCATACATTCTCCTTATAGTCAACGAAGGAGATGTATATGAGGCTTCGTTCCTTCACCTCTAAGGCAGTGGAGTTGACCTAAGCTACCTTGTAGGGATTAGGGTGGGGAACGACAGACAGACTAAGTTTAGACACCATACTGGAGGAGACAACATTGATGCACTGCCACTATCCACTATGACTTTACAGTTTTTATCTTTAATTTTGGTGTAGGTGTGAAAGATTGAAGTCCTACGCCAATCATCAGTGGCAACAGGTTGTGACAATGCACATCTCACCACGCAGATGGGAGAGATGTTTACTTTCTGTAAACAGTGAACAACAGCAGTGCCGTCATTCTCCTCAAAGAATTTACCGTCATCTTCAACTTGGTGAATTTGGTCAGCCTCGGGCTGAAGCTCCTCTTAAGTGATCTCCTCAATAATGGTGACTTTATAAGGACTAGAACGCTAAGACAAGATATGCCCATACCCCTAGCATCGAAAGCACTTGGTCCCTGGGTGTGACCTAGGAGTATCAGGGGTTGGAGGCTTGCCCCTAAAGTCAGTACGGGGCGTAGAAGGACCGAAAGGTGGTCGGTTAGTGTTACTTGGAGTCGGTCGGGAAGTGGAGTGGTGAGGGGCCGATCCATTGGAGGGTCTATAGGAGGGTCTAGAATCCTGGTGTCGACTAGGGTGTTGGGGACGGGTCTCCTCAAGGTCTAAGGCTAGGCTGTATGCATTTTCAAGAGTTGTGATGCTACAGGCTAACAGTTTGTTCCGTAAGTCTTTGCACAATTCGGTACTGAACATGGACAGAATTTGAGTGGGGGTAGTAGAGGTCTCCCCTTTGCAGCTAATTAAGTAGTCGTCAAAGGTTGCAATATATTTCTTTACCGGTTTATTGCCCTGGGTCAATCTATTCCACCTATCCAGGAGCCTAGGGAAGTACAAGGGAGGCAAATATTTTTGTTTGAGCTTGCGTTTCATTGAAGGTCAATTAGTGATGGGATATTCGTTGCGGGATTCCCTAAGGCTTTCTTGGTTGACCCAATATTGACTAGTCCTACCCATGACTTTCATTTCAGCAAACCTAATCTTTCTAGCCTCAGATATGTTATACCATTTAAAGAAACTATCCATACCCTTGATCCAGTCCAGAAAGAGCTGGGGATCGAGAATACCGTCAAAGGTTGGGGCATCGACCTTAATGTTTTTCAACAAATGTGTATCAAGATCGTTATTAAGGTCATGGCCATATTGGCGAGCTTGATAAGGGGTACGGGGGTGCCCCTCATCCGGTAAGGTGTCGTCCCCATACATGGAAGAAGGCCTATAAGGTGTGTAAGGTGTAGGGTGATTCCTGACTCGATCTAGTGTATCAAATCGTTTCGTCGTTTGGCGACGGAGTTAAGCTATGTCGGCTTGGTTTTCCCTAAGTTGTTGGTTGATTGTATTCATCTGTCCTACCAACTGATCTAAAGTCCTGTGGATTTGTTTCGGGTCCATCCTATGTCTAAGAGTGACTCAAATTTATGTAAACAGGAGGAAAATAATATGATAACAGAAACAAGTAAATTGATGCGTGTAGGATGCGATTTACATGCTAAGACATGATTTAAAATTTTCCTAATAGGCACCTAAATGTAATTATGCTCTGATACTAGATGATGTAGGACTAAATGCGTGAGTTGATTTTCAAATAGGAAATTACACGCTTATTGCAGAGTAATCACAATTATACAACTTCTAGCAATTTTAAATGAAAGATTGAAAGCAACAAAGAGATGATTAGGTTAGGCAATCAGCTACACGATAATCGTTAGGAGCATAAAATTATCAATTCAAATCACGCTTTGCAATACATGAAAGTTTCCAAAGGAAATTCCTAAATTAACATTTAGACTAGTCACTATGTAAAATCCCTCACTCAACTCTTTGATAATTGGTGAAAATGGAGAAAGCTTACATAACCTTTATGATGCCATAATTGAGGAAAAACTTAGAAGAGATAAGATTTGGAAGAGAGTTCACCTTTGTCAGGATTCGGAAGAAAGTCGCCACTGAACGGGAGGGTGTTGTTGGTTGATAGCATTGGTGAGGGAGAAGAGGATCCTCTCGACGTAGTCATCAATGGATTGATCGTTCTCAAAGTTGATGTCGAAGAACGGCGACCGGAGGATGTCAATCAGCTCTTGATTGTCGAAGACAAAGTTGTGGTCATGTTATGGATCAGCCATACATTAGGGAACAGTAATTTGCAAGTGCTGGAACTTCTGAACAGCAAACAGGGACCTTCTGGACAGTAGGACAGCAAGGGGTACTTGCTGAAATTTCTGGATAGCAAGCCAGATCCGTTCGGATAGCAGGACAACTAGAGGAATTTCTGAAAATTATGGACAACAATTTGATCTACTCTTTAAACAACAAGTTCAAGTTGAACTAGATTACTTTGGGAGTGAGATCATAGAGAAATTAGTGGAGGGCAAGTAGAGGGGCGGCTAGCAATTAGTGGAGATTGGTTGGGATTTTATTTGAGTTGCCAAACATAGCTTCTTAATTAGGGAAATAGGGTTTATGACAAATCTCCAAATCTGAAATTAATTTGGAGTAATTGATTGAGGAGAATTAATTGGAGGAATTAAAGGGGAAAGAGGGGAGAGAGGGGGCCGACGACATGCATGATTGGGAGGGGATTGATTTGGGATTGGATGCTTTCCACTCTTGGTAATCTTAATTTAGGAAAGAGGATTTAAAACAAATCTCTTCCTAATTAAAATTTAAATTTAAATTGGCTTGATTGAAGGGGTTTTCCTAAATTAGTTCATCCTATTTTAGGAAGGAAAATTCAAATACAAATGATTGAAAATCTGAAATTAAACCTTTCTAATGGGGGGGGGGGGGGAGGTTGGTGGAAGAGGTGGACCACGAGCCCAGACGTTTCCTGCGGCTAGTGGGTAATACGTTGTCCTTGACTAAGGATCTCACCCAAATTCCCTCAACAACTCTCAAACTCACAAAGCGACAAGTGCTGAAATTGTCATAATAATCATCATCCTCCCCAAAGAGGAGGAGGGGCTATAAATAGTCAAATACAATAATAAAATAAAAAGACAAAAGTGTCCCCTAGGGTCACATGAACTTACTCCCTCAAGTAAGGGTAAAAACATAAAAGATACAATAATAAATCAAATACAAATAATATCTCAAAAATAGAGTGGTGTAATCATGGCCGTAGATCTCCGGCCCCTCTGGTAAACTCTCTACTGTTGGATGTCCTTATCAGGGTCACTTCTATAATAGTAGTTAGAGGCATTAATATCAAAATTTGGTATCCAACATAGGGTTTCTACAGCTTATCACCCCCAGACTAGTGGCCAGACATAAATTAGTAATAGGGTAATAAAGAGAATTTTTTGAGAAGACTGTAAGCTTAAATAGGAAAGATTGAACAGTAAAATTGGATGATGCATTATGAGCTTACAGGTCTGCTTTCAAGACACCCATTGGAATATTTCCCTACCAATTGATTTATGGAAAAGCCAATCACCTACATTTGGAGTTAAAACATAAGGCATTTTGGGCGGTTAAACAATTGAACTACAACCTTAAGGAAGCAAAAGAAAAAAGATTGGTTCAGTTGAATGAGTTGGAAAAGTTTAGGAATGAAGTTTTTGAAAATACTAGGATATATAAAGAACAAATGAAAAAAATAACATGATCGTAAGTTTCTCAAGAAAGAATTTTCCCATGGACAAGAAGTACTTCTGCTTAATTCAAGATCAAAGTTATTTCCAGGAAAATTTAAGTCTAGGTGGTCAGAACCATTCACTATTGTTAGAGTTTTTCTTATGGAGCTGTAAAGATTAGGGATAACAAGATCACCCAAATATTTAAGGTTAATGACCAAAGCTTGAAACCCTATTTAAAAGGGGACATGAATCGTTTGAGGAGTACTATTGATTTGGTTCATCCTAAATGAGAATTTGGCATAGTCTGACTGAATTTCGTAAACTTAGTGCTGCTTGAAAGGAAACCCAATTGTGTTTGCATCATGTTTGCATTATGTTGGTATTGAGCTTTATTTGATTTTTCCTAGATTTGTGTGAACTTGGAGCTTGTATGATTGATGTGTGCTCATTGAGGCGGCCATGGTGCTTGACTAAATTATTCCTGAGAGTTAGAAAATGATGTAAAATTTGATGTCGAACGCCGCAGAGCCAAGTCCTTAAGCGTCGCAGTGTTTGGGTGTTTAGCATTGTAGTGCCTATGCTCTTTGGAAATCTGCAGTTAATTCAACGCCCCAGCATAGTGGAACAGACCGTCGCAATGCCTTGATCATCATCAAAGCACCGCGACGCCATAACTTAGAGCACTGTAGCGCCCAATAGAATTCCACGATACCTCAACGCTGAATTCAAAGCGCTGCAGTGCCTATATTTTCTGGAAAAAGGTGAAATCAATTTAGTGTTGTTGCGCTGTCACTAGCCACGTAGCGTTCAATCAAAGCAGTTATTTGAGTCGGTGGTGCATCATGGCGCCAATCCTAGCTACGCTACCACGTGTCACGCGCCGCGGCGGTGGTCTGGTCAAAAAGCTGGCGTTTTGAGTTCCAACGTGAAGTGCCCCAGTGCCACCTGACATCAGCGCCGCAGTGCCTGTACCACTTTTGACCAATCTGTCATTTTATTTGGCCCAACGACACTATGCGTCGCTGTGTTGCAGCACTCAGCGTTGCGGTGCCAAAACCTTTATATAAGTTGCATGAGCCGTTTTCTTCCGTTTTTCACGTTGAATGTTTGCATCCCTTATATTGTGTTCTTTGTGATTTTGAGTTTTCAATCCTCCAATTTGCAATGGCACCTAAGATCTCCTTGGGCAAGAAGCATGCTTCCTCAGCTTATGAAAAGAAGCACTTCATTAGCGTTGAAGCAGAAGGAGGTATGCCAATATAACTATTCAAGCCTAAGAGAGAGTTTAGAAGTCCAGGGGGCTGTTGATTATACCATCATGAATAGGGGGTAAGGTACATTTCTGTGAGGAACCCTCTGCTTATATTGTGCCTCTTATTTGGGAGTTTTTTGCGAATGCAAAGGAAGCCCAAAACAACAAATCTTTTGTGAGGGGGAAATGGTTCCCTTTTGATTGTGTTAGTATTAATAGGATTTATAAGTTCCAAAATTTTAAATTTGATGAGTATACTACTTTTGTTAATTCCTTTATAGACCCCCAAGAGATTCTTAGGGTGTTAACTAAGCCACACAGCGGAGCAATGTGGAAAATACGGGAGGGAAGAATTGTTAACTTTTCTACTTCTGCTCTTAATAAAGTTTCTAAAGCTTGGCATTATTTTATTTATGACCGATTTTTTCCAAACACAAATATTAGTGAGGTGACCAGGGAGAGAGCTTATTTGAATTATTCTATTCAAATGGTTCGCTCGATATATGTAGGGAAAGTTATGCATTATTTCCTTATGTATATGATTAGGGGTTTTAAAATTCTAGATTTTGGGCACGCTTCTTTAATTTACTCCCTGTGCCTATTTGTGGGCGTTATGGGTGAAACTGGGGGAAGAGCAACTCTTCCCTACTTCTGCTATCACCCATAATAAAAAAAAATTAAGGACAATACCTGAGAAGAAGGGCAGCTTCCCAGCTCTAGCCATCCTACCTCTAGCTAGCCGAGTTCTAGTCAGCCTAGGTTCAGACCCTCTTGGACCTTAGGAGAGCAGGTAGCCGATCTCAGGGATCAAATGGCTGGAATGCATATTTATTTTGATGAAAAACAAGCAATAGTAATAGGGAATGATGCATTAGATGGATTATATGATGAATATGCAGAAGTGTTAATGCCAATATGCTTCGGAGTTTAAAAAAGCATTGGTTGGGATGTTTAAGAATAGCTTGTTGTTTGAGAATCCTGATCAACATTTTTTCCCTGATGCCTACACTTTTGATCTCTACATGTGGCAGGATCACCCAACACCGGTACCACCACCACCAGTCGCAGCAAACTACAACGAGGAAGATGATTGATCTTTTTTTTGTTATTTTTCAGTTTTTATTGTATCTTCTTTTGTTTTACTTTTCTAAGTTATTGTTTTTATTTGTTTTTGTTTATGTAGTTCAAAATGAGTATGTCCATCCAAGTTATAGTTAAATGCAATGCCTTGCTTCCTAATTTAAGTTATTGATTGTTCTTACTTTCTTTTCAATTGAACTAAAGATTATTAATTTAATTACTTAAAATTGTAAATTGAATTAGTTAAAATAAGAAATATATAACCCTCTAGATGATTAATTGAATAAGAAGTGAAAGATAGTTACGGTTAAACAATCATAACAATAACTAATGGAAGTCATTAAAACTAATACTTCTTACTAAATTAGCTCCTAACCAATAAGAAGCACTTGACTACTTAGTTTAGATTTGAATGACTAACATTTAGGAAAAGAGTAATAATTATATTAATTACAAAATTTATTTCAACTAGTAGTAATGGCATTATAACTCCTTTTAATTAAAACTTAGATTACTTTAAAGGAAGAGACAAACAAATATTCAGCATCATTATAAAGGTACTCAGTAAAAGTAAAAGAAAAATGACAAAAAAAAGAAAAGGAAAAAGAATGAGAAATCAATATTGTAATATAAAAAATTGGTACCTAAAAAATCTAACTCTACCTGAAGAGTCTGAGTTTTTAATGAAAAATTGTAGAAAGTATAATACATTATAATATTTGAATTGAACTTAAAAGATTAAATGAATATGAAATTTTCCTAAATCTAAAGTCACTTAACCTAACTAAGTTTATCAACCATTGCACTTACACATTTAGGAGATGATTTTAATAAGAATATTAGTTGCAATGATGAATTAGGATGTTTGTTAATGATTGCATTGATTGGAGTTATCAACTGCCGAATTATTACAATTAACATAATGAGTAAAGTATTATCTTGCTCTTAACATTTTAACGTTGCAATTTAGGGGATTATTAAAGTATTATAATCACAAATGGTTTGAAATTGCTTGAGGACAAGCAATTACTTAAGTTTAGCGGAATTTGTTAGTGGAAATTATTATTATTATTTTTGTATATGTTTTCTTGTTAAAGTCTTTATTTTGATTGTGGTTGTGCAAAAAATTCAAGTAAAAGGGCTCAAAATGTGGAAAAGAGCCTAGCGTTGTGGCGCCATCTTATCAAGCTTTGCAGCGCTCCATGCATCACTTTGAAGCCGCAGTGCCAGTCCAGAAGCGTCGTAGCACCTTACTCTTGGATTTTTTTCAACTTAATTCAGCGCCCTGGTGCCGTGTACTCGACAGTTGCCAGTGCCCCGGCACCCATAATCCAGTGTTATAGAGAATATGCTCTTAGGAAAATTTGGAAATAAATCAACGCTCCAATGCCGTTTCTTTGAGTGCCCAAAGTTGAGGTAGCGCTGCGACACCAAATCGTCAGAGCATCACGGTGTAACAGTTGGAATATTTCACTGGAGAAACGACACAAAGATTCAGACCCAGCGCCGCAACGGATAAACTCAGCGGCACCACAGTGCTAGTTCAGTTTGTAGCGTTGCGGCGCCAGTGACAACTTGTGTACTTAATTAAAATAGAATTTTGGTCAAATTTATTAGGGCTGGCAGTTATTTTCTTGAACAAACACTGAGTGTGTTAGAGAGAGTGTGGAAAGGGAGTGCTTAAGGGAGATCAATTCGAAGTGCGAAAAATGTTTGTATTGTATTGTATAAGCTCTTCTGGGTGACATCCACCCTACACAACTCTTCTTTGTATTTTGTTTTGATCTTAGTGTTTACTAAAAAAATAGAAAATAGAGAGAAATTCAAATAAATGCTTATCTCTACAACTGACATACACTCTACGTCTCGGTTCCACCATCGACAGTTGAGCGCCAAACGAAGCAACGTTTTGTTCCCGCAACTTCTCTTCAACATTCCAAACAAATAAAAAGACAGAAACCAGATAAAAAAAAAGAATTACACTTACGCTCGGTTTATCTTCCCTGTCTGCGAAGCCGCCTCCCAACTGCAAACAAGTCCTCCATCTTCTTCACTTCCGCCGAATCCTACCCCGACGTCCGACTCTCTCAATCGGCCCGACACGCCTAGTCCACCTCTGCCTGAACCAACTCGCCTTGACGCTCCAGTCGCCGCCTACGTCCGATCGAGCTCGACGCCCCAACCTTCCGACGCCCCAGCCTTCGCCTCCAACGCGACCGAACCCGACCAACCACCACCTCCCGTCCACTTGTCATCTCTCTTTTTCGTCGTTGCTGTCCAACTTCCTTGCTTCGTAGGAGGGCAGAGATCGCACGAGTCGCTTCTTCGGCTCCTCTGTTGCCGTTCGATTTTGCTCCTTTGACTCCCTTTTGTTGTCCAACTTCGTCGCTTAACAGGAGGTATAGAGATTACACGAGTGGCTCATTCGGTTCTTTTGTTACTGTTCGACTGTGCTCCTCCGACCGGACCCAAGTGTCCTAGCCGACCCCGACTTAAACCCTTCTCTCCCTCTCTTTGTTTATATATATATATATATATATATATATATATATATATATATATATAATGAGATATAATAATAATAATAATAATAATAATAATAATAATAAAATGATGATTTTTCAAACAGGTATTCAAAGACCCGCACCATCGATTTCAGATCTGGGCGGATGGTTTTAAATTTGACCCGCACTGTGATCTTAGATCCGGGCGGATGGTTTTAAAATTTGAAGACCCCAGGTCATCGTATCTTAGATCCGGACGGGAAGAATTTGAATTGAAGACCCTACGCTGTCGACCTTAGGTCCGGGTTGGAAGAAATTACGGTAGAGGCCATCCTAATTTCCACCGGTGGAGAGGGGACGCTGGGAGGCTGACGAAATTTTCTGAAAATTACTAAAATTCTTTTTTGGAGCAATTGGAGAGCAATTCAATTTGAATTTTAAATTAATTTATTAATTAAAATAATTAATTGATTAAAATTAATTAATCAAAATAATTAAAATTAATTGATTGATTAATAAAAAAATTATAATAATACAAGAGCAATTTTAAAATCTGAAAGAACAATTTAAATCCAGGATTTTTTGGTTAAAATTTGAAAGCATTGAAATTAATCAATTGAGCAAATTATAATATAAAATGTAATAAAAGAAAGAGGGAGAGTTCCATTAATAAACATATACAACACTACTCTCCAAAACTCTCTCCAAACAACAACTCAACAGAACAGCTCTCAAACAACTCATAAAACAAAAGCTCTAAGACTCTCCAAATACACAGCTCTCAGACTCAAATACTCACAACTAACTGCTCTTCAAACAATAGCTCTGAAACTCTCCAACATAACAAAACACTCTGCAAGCTCTCCAAAGTCTCTAATGTACAACTAACAGCTCTTCAAACAATAGCTCTGAAACTTTCCAACAGAACAAAACACTCTGCAAGCTCTCCAAAGTCTCTTCTGTACAACCTCTTTGCAAACAAATAAATGAAATTAATTAAGCATTGAAATTAAATTAATATTAAGGATAAATGCTAATGCTGAAAGAGCAAGTGCTGCAACAAACTGCTAGTACACTGGTGCAAAAAAAGTAATATACTAAAACAGAAAAAAAAATACTATAGCAAAGAACACTAGTGTCACAACGACAACTGGTCAAACTAGTAAATACGATTGCTAGTAAAACAACCAACTGAAAACCACGGTGGTCTAGTGTCAAACAACTACTGTCCACTCAACAATTTCAACCTATGGGCATCCTAGTCTATAGGATTAGGTTGTAAGACCCGCTATTGGGCTACTTCTAAGTGAAGTCGTAAGTCCCATATGTTAGAAAAACTTTTGAAATGAAGTACAACAACCCTAACACTTCTACAAATAACCAAGCAACTTCTACGAAAGCCATAAGACCTTTCAACCAAAATTCTTGGGCATCCTAGTCTGTATAGGATTAGGTTGTAAGACTCGCCATCGGGTAACTTCTAAATGATGTCGTAATACCCATATTTTAGGAAAATTGATAAATAAATTGCAATAATCCTAAAATTCAAACAATTAAATACAAATTCATGGGCATCCTAATTTATAGGGTTAGGTTGTAAGACCCACCGACGGGCTACTTCTAAGTGAAGTCATAAGTCCCATGCGTTAGGAAAACTTTTAAAATGAAGTATATCGACCCTATCAATCCTACAAGCCAACGGGCAACTTCTAAGTGAAGTCGTAAGACCCACATTTTAGAAAAAAAATTGCAAAACAAATTGCAATGATCCTAAACCCCAAACAATCCAGTTCAAACCAGTGGGCATCTTAATTTAAATGAATTAAGTTATAAGACCGGCTTTTCAAGCAACTTTCTAAGGGAAGTCATAAAACCTACCCAGAATAATTAAATCCCCGAACAACCTTACTGTAGAGTTAGGTTGTAAGACCCATCTTTGGGCAACTCATAAATAGAGCCGTAAGCCCCACTCCAAATTAAACCTACGGGCTACTTTCTATAAAAGCCGTATGTCCCGACCCAAATTCAAAACACCTGGGCTACTTCCAAGAGAAGCCATAAGACCCTCTTCAAATTAAAACTTTTGTGTAACTTTTAAACTAAGTTATAAAATCTCAAATCAAATCAACTTCTGGGTATTCAAATAAATGTAAACCCCAAAATCTAAATAAAATTAAAACTCAAATCTAACCACCTCTCTCTACTCGGGATCCCTGAGAGGAGGCAACCCATGGCTGCTAATCAGATTCCCTGGACACTACGGTCAATGATTGTTAGTGTTGGTAGACTGAAATCTACAGTATATCCGGGACAACGGAACCATGGGATCTTGATCAGTTTACCTCCATTTTTTCTTATAATTGAGATTAAAATACTTAAAATTTATTCATCCTCAATCGAGAGTGCTCTCTTACATGTTAAGAGGGGTAATTAAGTATGAGTGCTTGCGCTCATGGGAAGTAAGAACCCTAGATCTAATTAAACCATGACACTACCCTCAGGGGAAATATGGTTAATTACAATCTGACGTAAGAGAAATGGAATCCTGTGTCTGCAAAGTAGGATTCATGCGTTCACGCCATTTTTCTTGAGCCAACACTTAGTAATGAAATTTGTTGTTTGTATTTTCTATTCCATGGTTCGCTAAACATTTAGTTTTGGACTTGTCGTATGTGATGTAAAATATGAATTACCAAAGTAGACTCTAGTTCTTGCCACATTTAATGTTGTTTTTAATTGCTCTCGTTCATAATTTAATTATTGCATCGGTCGTGCTTTAAGTTAAATCTAGTGCGACTTATTGCTTCAATGAAGGAGCAAGCGAACAATTAGGAAATTAAAATATGATACATAAGATGATTAGGATTTTGAATTCTATGGAGATATAACAAATGTAGTGGAGTGAAAGCTCTACTTTAAAATCTTATAGGAATCTAAGAGTGCATATGCTCTGATCCACATCATATATTAGGAGATTCAACTTAGGTAGATATGTCTTTCATCAACATCATAGGTTCAGAAATCTTTTATTCACTGAATTTAACTTTCAGCAATTGCAATAGGAACTTTGGAAAACTCCTTTTCAATTCGGATTTGTAGGATATATATATATATATATATATATATAGTGATTTGTATATAGTGATTTGAGTAGACAATACTAGGATAATTCAGTTTCTTGTGAGATAGATATTCTACTCTAATTTTTTTTCTTGAACGGCACATACACTTGCATTTCAGTCTTGCTTAATTCAGAACTAGCATATTTTTATTGCAAGCTCTGCACAAAAGATTGTCAATAACCTCTAGCTTGCTAGAACTATGTTGTGTATGTTTGGTTCAAAGACCAATTTTCTTTTTATCATACAACCAAAAAAAAAAAGAAATTGACTAAAGGATCATATCTTATAGGGGATTCTTAGTAAGAACTAGATAAAAAGTAAAAGAATAATTGTCCCATATTTTACAAGATATCTTCACATGATATAGAGTTAAAAATTAAAAAGTGCCTCATGTAAAAATTTTAAGGACCATATCATATTATACTGGTATTTATAGGATAATATAAAAATGTTATCTTGTGTTACAAGGGAGTTAAAAAATTTAAGTATTCATGCTAGAATATAACGAAATGCGAATTGTGTTGTAGGGGACATTTAGGTACAAATTTTTTAAATTAGGTCACCATGTGTAATATTTCTTCAAATATTGATCAACATAAAAGTGAATGCTCTCTATCCTTTTATTAAAAGAGAAAAAAATAACTAAAACTAAATTAAATCTATAGAATGCTCTGTCACCCCATTTACCACAAACTATGGGCTCCAAAAATTCACGCCTAACTCTTCTTTGAGAGTTGCGATTTTGTTTTGAAAAGATGAATTTTGTTATTGTTAGCTTAGAATGGATGGTGGAGGAATGGTGATGAATGCGATCAAGGTTCAATGGTTTCGTCATCTCAACTTATGATGGATCATTTTCTACTTAATTAAAAGAGGTAGTCGATACAGCTTGATCTTAGAATCTATGGATTGTGTTTTCTAATGGGACCTTATAGAATTGGGATGGTTGTTTGTATAAAGGGACAAATTCAAATTGACCTTAATTCATAGAGGGTTGTGTACCTCATCAAGTGCAAATAATGATTCATAACTCAAAGGATTAAGCCATTAGAGAACTCTAAGGTTTTTCCCAAGACCGTAGTTTAGCGGTATTATTTTGCAGTGATCCACCCCATCAAAAAGCCTTTGTTGTAATCGTAATTTAGTAGTGTCATGTGGCAAAATCACTTGATTAGATGACACTTGCCACGTCTTTGAGAGTAATCATAAAGATATGATTAATATGACATTAGCTTTTTGTGAGCTTATGTCAAGCTTAATGTTGTTGTCCTTTTCAAGTTATTGTGGATGATGGATGGGAAGATGACAGTTAGCAGGATAGGCATGAGCATGGCATCGAGGTGCAAGATTTGTAGGGATATGAGGAAGATGTTCAACAAATTTGGTTTTAATTTTGATTTTTTTATTGATTTTTTATTTAGTTAATAATAATAATAATAAAATTTTAATCAAATAAGATGCTATTATTTATTATAGTTATTATCTTCATATAGAATTTTATTACTCTATTCACATTTTTTATAAAACGCTTCTTTCATTTATTTTAGTGAAATGTTTATAATAACATAAAATGTATCTACTATCACTCACAAATGGTCATCACTTACGTTGCAAGCAAATTTTGGTCAATCATACTCTTTGATGTCATCTCTTTCTCTCTTTTCATATCACCTCACATATGAGTGGAATAATTTTGGTTGTTTTTTGTTTTCTTATTGTATATAACAATTCTTATGACAAAAAGGTCCAACTCAAGTAATTTTGATGTCCCTGACTCATCAGCTCGATTCATTTCTAGAGTTGTGCGATGATTGAGTGGTTTTAACAATGATCGAGACATACCGAATTGGCCTCATGTGATGTCATGTCCATTGTTCGTCATTGTCGTTGCATTTAATTGGATTAATTTTTTATGCAAAGTTTGAGGTCAACAATTTCCTCTTTTCATCTTCCTCTTATTTGTTAGGGGTTGGTAAGCTTTTATTGGGTAAATAATTTGATGCTATATTTGCTCAATCTTTTTATCCTAATATTTCAAGTTTATACAAAGCAAAAAACATTTTATACTATTTTGTTTTCAAAACAAAAGTCCATTCTCATCAATAATTGGTAGAACTATCATGCACGAGATCAATGTTGGATCTTTACTTTTTTGTAAGTTCATTCAAAATGATTTAAGGGTTAGCTACATAAAAACAATGCGAGCTTACCATTAATTCAACAAAAAAATAATGAGACAACACTATTAAACTTGATGTTTACACCTAACTTATTTTTTAAGGAGTTTTTTGCTCATATTGTTAATTTTCGTATTAGAAAAAAAGATCGTTTAGAGTGCAAAGATTGTAAAGTCATTCTGAATGAAAATTTATATAACTAGCATCGCTTATTAGTTTTGGACTTTAAGATGAAATGGTGAAAAATGAAAAATAAAGTAAAATAGTTTCCTAGTATTAGATGTGGGCTTTTAAACACGCTAATAAAAATATTTTTGAGAGTAAGATTCAAGATCTCAAGATTTAGATTGTTCATGAGGAAGCTAATGTTATGTGAGAAAACATAACTAGTGATATTAGTAATTTTGCATAGTATGTGCTTGAAGAATTAAAAGAAAAAACACCTGATAGTAAAAATAATTGACGGTGGAATCAAAATGTGTAAGAAAATATACAAAATAAGAAGCTTTGTTATAAAATTTGATTTAGATGTAAAAACTTGATAAATTGGGAAGGATATAGAGAGGCTCGTAAGGAGTCTACGAAAGCAATATATGTTTCAAAGAAGTTAGCTTTTAGTAATTTATTTAATTGATTAAATACTAAGGAGGAGGATATATATATATATATATATATATATATATATATATATATATATATATATATATATATGTTAGTCAAGCAAAGAGATATGAGAAGTAAGAATTTAGTTCACGTTAAGTGCATTATGGAAGAAGATCGAAGAGTGTTTTTCTTAGAAGAGGATATTCAATATATGTGGATGAGATTTTCGATAAAATTTTCAATGAAGATTATAAGAATATGATTGATTTTAGTGGCCTTAGCACCTGAAATAAAAATATAGATTTTTTGTTTTTATCATCATATTAGTAAAATCAAGTTGGTGAGACTTTAAAGAAAATGAAGTGTGGAAAAATTGGTGGACCTAATGATATTCCAATAGATGTGTGGAAATACTTAGGTGATTAAGGAATGTATGGCTTATTAAAAAATTTAATATTATTTTAAAGACTAAAAGGATGCCAGATAGTGGTGTAAATGAGTTGAGTCGAGTCGAGTCGAGTCGAGTTCGAGTCATGCTTAACTCAAGCTCGTCTCATCAGCCAAATCATGAGCCCGAACTTGAGCTCAAACTCGAGTTGAGCTCGGCTTGTAGTGGTAAAAATGATCTCCTATGATGCACCGACATTTCTCCTTAAAGAGTCATGCAGTGTCCTATATGTATCCAACACGACAAGCGACCGACAGACCTCCAACATGTGTTGGACAAGCTGAAAATGTGTCCAATTAAAAAATATTAAATACAAATCAAACACGTGTGTCCAACACACGTCTTAAACATTTTATGAAAAAATATTTAAATATAATTTCTTGTATTTGAAATTTTTATTTATTTAAAATATAAACTAAATTTTTTATTTTCTATCCACAACACTAAATCAATCCGTCCGCACTAAATATCCGATTCATCGAATATACTCATTTTCATTTCTCTTTGGCGAGTCGCAATAATTTTGGTTTCACAACAATGCCCGATGTCATCTCAACATTGATGTTTGATGTCGTTATAACATCGACATTTTAAAACCATCTCAACATCAAAGTCTAATGCTATCTGGGCATTGATGCTCATCGATAGCAATTTCTACACCCACAACTTGATAGTTCATTTTTGTCCGATGTCGTCTCAACATCGACGACAGACGTCCTCTTGACATCGACGCCCAATACTTCATAACATCGATTCCTGATACACTACATCGATGTCTGACTCTCGACATCCTAATATTTATCATTTTAAGCACAAATTCTATTTAAATGACTTATTATTTCTAATTTTTTTAACATTATACTTATTTAATTTTTATACACTATTTTTTATATATAAAAATTATAATACCGTGTCCAACCCGTGTTCGTGTCCTATATTTTCAATAATTAACGTGTCCCTTGTCTGTGTCGTGACGTATCTGTGTCGCCGTGTCCGTGTCTATGCATCATAGACGGGCTCGCAAGAAGTTCATGAGATGGCGGCTTCACTATCGGAGAGGAAGATCATGTGTGTCGGATAAGAAGGCATATCTCTTACGTGAGAAGAGGAGAAAGTGATTTGTTTTTATTTTTTTTCTAGGGATTCGAGATAGTTTTTGCTTTTTTTTAAAAGATTTTTGTCTTTTACTTATTTTTTAGGCAATTTTGTTAATTTTAGGGTGGTAGGGCATTAGCTAATTTTGGGAACCGTTATAGATAGGCAACTTTTTACCTAATTTTTTTCTTTCAAATCCTAGCTGTACTAATTTGGGCTTTGAAAATTTGCGCCTCGACCTCTCCGTACCTCTTTTGTTGATGGGGAGAGTTTTAATGAGTTTATGTTTCGGGGTAGATTTTCAGAAGGCAGATTAGGTTTTAGATAAGACATTACGTAGCGATTTCGCCCTTATTTTGCTAGGACTTTATGATATGTGTTCTAGATTTTCGTAAGAGCAAGCCCTTATGATTAATTACCCCTCCCGATAATAAGAGAACTTTCAATTAAGGCTAGTCGTTGAATATGTTGCAATAATTACTTAGCATATAATAACAATTTAGGGTTTAAATTTGGTTTTAAATTTTGGAGTTCATGATTTGAAATTCATCATCATAAATTTAAAGCGGATGATGGAGGAATGATGACAAGCCCGATTAAAATCCTATGGTTCCGTCATCCTGGGCTGTCATGATCCCTGGTCTACTTAGTCAGAGGGGGTAGTCGACCCAATTTGACATAATGAATTTTTTTGATAACCATGAGTTGCTTCGTTCAAGAATACCTTGTAGACCTAGGTGGCTGCTGTGTTCGGCAAAGAGAAATTGAGAGGGAGAGGGAGAGATCTGGCCTTTAGTTCTTATTTGCGTGAGAGTCAAATGGGGAGCGAATGTGTGTGGGGTCGTGAGGTGATTAATGGTCAACAACAAATAACAACTTTTGTTAAAAGAAAAAAAGGCTTAGCTAATTTAAAAAAATATATTATCAGTTATATTCATACGAGACGGCTCGCAAGTCGAGCCCCATCAAGCTCGAACTTGAGCTCGTTTAATAGACAAACTTGAGTTTTAGCCTGCGGCTTGATAAACTCGACTCGTGAGCTCGTTATCGAGTTGAGCTCAAGCCGGCTTACGAGCTTGCTCGACTCACTTACACCCCTGATACCAAATGAGTAAAGGAGTGTGTTGGTTCCTATAAAACTAATGCACAAGAGTCTGTGAATTATAAATGAATTAAGTTAATATGTCATACATTAAAATTATGAGAGAAAGTAATTGAACATAGGTTACGTTGTGATATAATGTTTCTCCAAATATGTTTGGATTCATGCCAGGTTGGTCTATTATGGAAGCTATATATTTGTTGAGAAGTTTGATGGAGAATTATAGAGAAAGTAAGTAGGATCTACTTATGATATTTATTGATTTAGAAAAAGCATATAATAATGTTTCAAGAGAAGTGCTCTAGAGAGTTCTAGAAAAGAAAAGAGTTAATAACCTTATATTCAAGTCATTAACGATATATAGACAAGAGCTGTTAATTCTATTCAAACACAAGGTGGTTTGACCAAATTTTTTCCTATTTTAGTTGGTTCACTTCAAAAATCAGCTTTAAGCATATATCTTTTTGCTTAGTCATGGATGGTCTTACTAGACATTTGCAAAAGGATGTATCTTGGTGTATGTTTTTTCTTGATGATATTCTTCTTATTGATAAGACTAGAGAGGGAGTTGATGAAAAATTTTAATTATGAAGGTTAACCTTAGATTCTAAAGGTTTTGTTTGAATAGGTGAAGTGGACGATCAAGTCATTAAAAAGAGTGTACTTTTAGATATCTTTGGTCTATTGTTCAAAATGATTGTGAAATAAATGAGTATATTGTTAGTATAATTCAAATTGGATAGGTGAAGTGGAGAAATTTGCCAGGTCTATTGTGTGATAGAAGTACCCCTCAAATTTAAGGGAAATTTTATAAGATGGTGGTGAGACCAACAATGTTTTATGGCACAAATTTTTTGCCATTAAAAGAGAAGCATAAAATTAAGTGTTGCAGTGATGAGAATGCTTAGGTGGATGAGTGGCTTTATACTTAGAGATAGAAAACATGATGAATATATACATGAAAAGATTGGAGCAGCTCCAATGGCAAATAAGATTAGATAAGAGTCGTTTTAGATGGTTTGGTTACATAAAATATTGGCCTTCTGATGACCCTATTAGGAGAGTAGATGCATTAGATCTGGTTTATGTTAATAAAGGTAAGGGTAGACCTAAAACGATTTGGTTAGAAAGTTTTAGAAATGATTTTTTTTATTATATTTAAATGAGAATTTGACTATTGATAATACACAAAGGAGAAACATTATTCATGTAGCCGACCCCACGTAGTGTGATAAAGTCTTTTTCCCAAGGACACCCTCACTTTTTCTTATCCTGCATCTTGTTATTGTGGGCCTTGATATTAAGCTTTTTGAGTTCTTATAGAAGTTATCTTCCTGACTCTTCTATTCAGTCAGCTGTCCAGGAATTTCGAAAGCAAAATTCCATTTTAGATTTAATCGGTTTAAGTTTCAACTAAAATAGGTTATCAGCAAAATTTGTTTCATAATTTATTTTTTGAAATAAGAGCGCGCTTCTTTTTATTTTCTAATTGGACAAGGTTGTTACGTTCATTCTTGTATTTTGGCTTATGTTAGATGGTAATTATTATACAAAGTTTTCATATCTTTTTGCGAGCAGTGGTTGAGGGGTATTTCTCTTTTAAATTTTATTTGCATAACCATATTACACTTCTATGGTCCTTTGATTTGTTGATTTAGTTTTAAGATGTACTTTCACTGTTTGACTTTTAGAACTTCAGGTGGAAGACATGTTGAAAAGAAGCTTTGCTGAATTCCATGCTCAAAAGAACCTGCCCGAAACGAAAAAATTACTTCTTTTAAAGCTATCTGAAAGTACCAAATCGATAGAGTAAGTTTAATGATCACATGCTTATATTTGGACTTTTTAGGTTTACATTTTGGTAAGTTCAGAAAGTTTGGCTATGATTTGATGCACTTTAGTGATTTTAAATTCATTTATGAAAACTATTTGAAAATTAAAATGCCAGGTTCTGATTTCTTATGCCTGTATCATTGACCAACCATATGCTTGCCATATTTTTATTTTTCTTTAAAAGATATCATGCTAATGCATTGTGTAAAGCGTACTGCATATTTTATTGATATTATGATTATTTTCTTTTTGTTTGATATATGATCTTACCTAGGCATGCCTCTTGTTTGCCAAGGTTAGCTTGATTCCGTTTATCATGCTTGTGATCTTCCGATTGTGAAGGCACAAATGAAAGCCTAAGGAACTTGCTCTTTGCCAATTTTTCTATTTACAGAAAACCTTTACAATTTCTTTGAACATGTTTGTATTTACAGTTTGAAGACAAGGACTCCACGCCCAAGAAAGAAGTTTTCATTCTTGAACGGCATACAGCCTCTTCAGTCCAAATAAATAAAACTTTAAGATTTTTTTTGCATCTCGAACTAGTTATGTTGTCCTGAAACAAAGTTAATCATATTATCTTTTTAACTAACTAGATATTATATCATTCTTAATATTGGCAGGATATCTTAAATCTTTAAATATTTCCCAAATAAATTGAATTTGAATCTCCTAAATTTTAAATTTCCAATGTCACCGTACAATTATTTCCCTAGTTTATGAGAATTCATCCTTAAGTTGTTTTGTGTAGCCATCATAATAATATAAATGTTGGCATCCGAATAACCATAGAGTATGCTATCTTCAGTTAGTTGTAACTTAAATGTCAAATGGATGAAGAATGAGATTATAGTAAAAACTATATTATAACAAAGAATATATAGCTCCACAGTAGGAAAACTCATTCTCATGCAAATTCCATCATGATATCCTAGCACAATTTTTTTATTTATTTCAAATTAGAAACTAACCAGTACAATGAGAATAATTATCATAGATACATATTAGAGGCTTTAATCTATTCCAATAGAATTATAAGCACGTTAGCAAGGGAGTTAGACTGATAGAAATGGTTTGATGCATCTCATGAAAAAAAAGGAAAAAGGATTGCTCGATTTGAATTTCTACACTCCCAAGAGAGGAAAACCCTCAACTTTGTGGCATTTGATAAACTGATTAGAAGCTAACAACATATATCAGATTTAAGGACATGCAAATATAAAAGATTTGCGGTCTTCTGTCATAGCTATACAAGATTTTGGATAGAACAATCATGCCATTTAACAACTTTTGTTTCCATAAGAATATCTGCATGTTGTACTATGCTACACAAACATTTCTACAATTTTGTAAATAATTGATGTGTGAATTAAAATAAAAAACAGTGAAAGGATCCGAAGCCCATTGATTGGTGGAGAAGATTTTTAAATGCAATTTACGCTCACTATTCCATAAAAATAGAAATCCAAAAAGGCTTTGATGAGTACAACAAGGACTTACTTCTTGTCAATGTTTGTTATATCACTTCTCTCAGCCTTCTCCAAAATTACCTTTAAGAAATAAATATAATTCAGTACAACCACCAAATAATCATGTAGATTAGAAACCATAAACCCTTAAAAAATACAGCCAAACAATGCAAGCAACTGCCTCATTCATAAGGATAGAGATAAATCAGCAGCAAAAGAATCGAGTCAATCATGCCTCATAATCCAATCAACATACTGAAGTAACAGTTGACCACAAATGCAAAATGATGCCCGTTAACAACAAAAAAAATATATAATCACTTTTAAAATAGATATTTGTTTCCTTCCTGGTTTCCAAGATTACTCTTCAGATTATTCTGTTCATGCCAAACACAATCAATTAATAAACATAATAATAAACCTCCAATGAATTATAATGAAGGGTGATGGCTTTCAATACATATAATTACTTCTAAAGAAACAGATAAAAGTTTTCTTCTTCTAAACGAAGAATATATCAATAACATCAACAGATGAATGGTATATATATATATATATATATATATATCCTCACATAAGAATTAACATCAAATATAAATGTCATGACTCATGACATGTATGTTTAGGACAAATTTTGCACTTGTTCATCAACTGGAATTACTATTTAACACACTGAAATAAAGTCAACACTATTATCATGCAGATGGTATAGAGCTTTTCGCAAGTTCTCAGCACAAATCAAATTTAGAATACATAAAATGTTTGGAAAAGCAAAGCAGATAAAAACTATAACCATGAAGCTAAAAATTTTAATGAACAACATAATTTTGCATACAACTTTGAAAGTAGTTTAATCACAGATTTAGCATAACTATAGAAGATGAAAGGAAAATAAAAAACATTAGCGATTGGTTGCCTAATGTAGTGGAATATTGTTGATGGTTTCCAACTTCAACAAATTTCTATAAAAGAGAGAATCAGAAAACATTTCGTTGTCCATCACATTGGCCATATCACCCTCGTCAGCATCCTCACCTCCATTAAAAGACATGACACCTCGCAGATGTAAGCACAAAATATAACAAAAAGAAGAAACAATGGGCCTCTTTTTTATGTAGTTTATTTCCACAAGCCCTGCACGACGACAATAGACAAAATAAGAAAACAACTAAATGGGCACAAAGGGAGTTGTGGAAAAATTGACATCAACAGCTATTAAAACAATAAGCAGCAAGATTCTTGACACCAATCAGAGTAAACCTTTTTGCAATATTAGGAATTCAATGAGAAAACATTAATAAAATGGAAATAATCTAAATAATCTAGAAGGCAAAAAGGTTGGTGATTCGGTAAGCAATCATAAACAGATCACAAATTTCAGAACCCTTTCAAAAAAGAAGTTCAGAAGAAAACAAAATAAACTGCATACATTTTCATTACAATTTGTCTAAAAACCAACATCGCAATCCTCGGTGCACCAATATTCATCCACCATCATAAAAATCCAAAAAGAAAACTAACAAAATAGCAGAAAAAATAGCAAAGCTTCTCCCAAGGAATTCCAAGAAGAAAAGAAATTGAATGCAAAATATCCTCATAAAAAAAAGGAAGAAGAACCTAGTTATGATTCTTTTATCTAAAAAGCAATCTATGTATGCTATAAACTATAAAAATAATAAATATCAAGTTACATACATCAGCTTGATTTATTCAACAGAAGAACGGGAAGCAATTTCCAAGTGGTAATAACAGATGTCGATCTACAGATGAATCCTAGTTTGAAAGGAACAGCTCTCGGACGAGATCTTATCGCTACTCGATTACAAATGAGGAAGTAAAGAGGTGCAACTACAGACCTTTCCTGCCAGCAAAAATCGAAGAATGGAGACTGGATGCTAGCTCACGCAAGAGGGAGGACTGTCGGACCATGGCTGCTGTGTTCGCACGAAGGGTCGTGGCTGCTGGGTTTGCACGAAGGGCGCCTCATATGTACGGAATAGGAATAGTTTTTAATTTTAGGAACCGTTCAGCTACTAAAAATGAAACGCTTCACATAGAACCGACTGTTGGAAAGTGAAACGCTCTGAAGGGTGAAGTGTTTAAGGCTCGGCTGAAGAAATCGAAGGGTTAACTGTGAAGTGTTTAAATTTTTTATTTTAAGCAAGCCGTTCAACTATTTAACTGAGTGAAACTTCTCGAACCCAAATGTAAGGGATTATGAAACATCCAAAATCAATGTTGGAGATTAATTTTAAGTTTATAAATGTATGATCAGGATTATTTATGGGATAAATCACAAGCCACACTTATATAGTAGTGTAGATATAGTAAAATTGTAAAAGAATATCTCAGATAACTATTGTTAATTTGTTTTTAAAACTATGATTGGAAATTTATGCTATATGGTTTAAGTGTTGGACAACAAATGAAAATGATAATATAGATGTGCTAAAAAGTAGAAGGGATTGAGTGAGAAATGATTATATTAGAGGGATTGTAGGAGATTTATGTGGTGTTATTTATTTTATTACAGTTTTATCCTCACTTGAGAGAGCTTTTGTGTTGTTTGGCCAAGGGCCTTCTTTTCTTTTGTTCATTTCATGTTTTGGGTGCCTATATATATGGCCCATTGTTTTCTTGTATGAATGATGAATATTTTGATATAAATTTCTGGTTATATGCTTCCTCTTCTCTTGGTGAGTTGAGTTTGCGTGTGAAATCCTTTGGCGAAAGGCAAAGAAATACCCAACAGCGTGTGAGCTCTTGGTTGGTATCATCTTCTCTCTCTATCTCTTTCTTCTCCTTCCCTAGCCTCCCAAACAGCCTCCCACCGCTGCAGCAACTTGCTGCCCTCAAGCAAAAACCACCTCCCTGCCTTCCCCTCTAACCGCCTCCACCTTTTCCCCAACACCCTTGACCCTTGGGCTTCCCAATTCTGTAATTAATTCATATTAATTGAACATTTATCTCAATTAATTGTGATCTTTGGAGATCCACAATCGCTTTAACTTTTCCCTTTTCCAAGCAAGCCATATCAGCCCTTTCTCTTCCCCAAGCAGTCAGCCCCACCTCTTCACCTCTCAAGCTGACTTTTCCTTTCCCAAGCCAACTAGTTCCCTTCCCAAGCAAGCCACATCAGCCCTTTCTCTTCCCCAAGCAGCCAGCCCCCACCTCTTCACTTCCCAAACTGACTTCTCCCTTTGCAAGCCATTAAAATCGGCCAAATCATCCCTCTCCTCCTCCTCCCCATGCAGTCGGCTTAGCTTTCCCCTCCAAACCCCAAAACCGTGAACCTCTCCACTTCCAAACCCTCATCTAGCTGAAATTTTCTTTTCCCTCCCCACTATTCTACCTCTCCAAGGAAACCTAGCTTCTATTAATGCCACAAGGACATTGATTCAACAAAGAACTCGGGTTTCAAGAGCAAGCCAAGTAGAAACTAGCCGTCATTTCATCAAGGACTCCATTCCTTCCATTCATGAACTAAGTATCAAATCCTCCCCTTGTTCTTCATCTAACTAAATATTGGTTTTCTCATTTCATCAATAGTAGCATAATCTCATATGTGTTGATTATTCCGCCAAGTTCTACTTTTGAGCGAACATAAACTCTAGTGACTAGTCCCTTAATTAAATGTTGGACTTGTGCCAACCATGTTAGCCAGTCTAAACTGATTCACCTTTTGTTACTGTTTAGCCTTTATTTGTTAGTTTCTTGCTATCACATGATCTAATAGTTTAAAATTTTTTATTGTTCTTAATGTTTTATGAAGTTTATTTTACTGTCTTTGATGTTATCTTAGCATAAATCTTTATTTGCATGACTTATTTCGCTTGGTCCTGCATCACATGTCTTTGTGTGCATTCACTTGTTTATCAATATGCTTATAAGCACATTTAGTAATGTATGGATAATTGTATGTGGACTTGCATGCCTACGTTTCTCTATTTACTTTTTTACATGCATACGATCATAATCATGGATTCATGATTATCCTTATACCAATGATTTGTGGTCGGACAAGCCACTCTTTCTGTATGAATTTATATCTCTATCTGCATATTTGTTTTATTGCATTTCTAAGCACATGAAAACACGTCCTTGTGTGTGTATGTGTTTATATATATATATATATATATATATGAAATTTCTGTCTGCACTGTCTGAATATCAGATGTATCAAGGGTGAGCCTGCTATTGAGGAGTACTTTGAGATGGCTGTACAAGCAGAAGCATACAGGGATCATATATCAGAGGCAGTCATGCAGTCGCAGTCCGCACATCATTTTCTTTCACCTGGCAAAGTGGTGGTTGTTAAATCGCAATCTGTGAGTTTTTCCCTCACAATTACTGTTGCTTGTTGATTATTGTACTTTTATATCTTCATATCTTTCTTGGTGCTATGGGCAATGTTGCAGTGCTTAAGTGACATTGACAATCTTTTAACCATTCACAGATTCAAATATCTATGTTTCTCAACTCATTTTAAACGATCTATTAGATGATAATAAGATGCCTAGCTTATTAGGATACAAAACATACCAAATGGAATGTTTTTCTTGTTGTAAATTATCTGATGGTTGAATAACAAATTATTAGGAGAAATCAGTGAGTGACATGGTAGTTAGTTGACCTACTGCCCATAACATATCAGGTATAGGTCATCATGATATTTGCAAAATGGAATGATATGGCCTTTGTATGTATTCCAAGGAGCATAACTAGCGCTATTTAATTAATATAATGAAATTATCGTTAAAGTGTTTGGACTATGTTTCAAATTTTATTTGCCAGGCGAGGTAGGAATTAGAAAAAAAAAATCTTTTATCACTTTCCAAGATCATCAGGCTTCAAACTAGGCATTGAAAATGAGTGTTCATGTTGTTTTTCTTTTTCTACCGAAGGACTCTTCATTCTATGTTATCATTTTATCTTTAATTTTGTTTTGTGTTTGTAATTTTCTTTTTTGCAATTCTTTATAATTTCCTCATGTTGTACTTATATTATTAGTTGGTTATAAGATTATGCTTTTAGAAAAGAAATTGTGAAAGTGCTAGGAAGGAATGGAATTGGAGGAAGAAATGTCATATTGTCAACAAGTTGTGATTAACCACTGACAGTTCTCAATTATTCTTTTTTGTGGGTCGTGTAACATATGTATTCATTAGTTAGACAAAAAATAATGAATTGTGTTTTTTAAACTACTTTTTAATTCCTTAAGTAATTTACATAGCATAACATAAATGATAACTCCTATTTTGTAAGTTATAATTAAGTCCTACAGTTTGCATGAATATCCTCTACTTCATAATCAAGGTAGGGGTGTGTGGATGTGCGGTTATGCTCTTCTCTCTCCTAACTAGAAAGTACTTTAAATATGAAATATGGGACATTGATATACGCATCCATAATCCAATGATTGCTTAGATAGATCATCTTCTTCCTTCCAAATTTCCCATTTTGCATGATGCATTTCTTCCTTTAGTTGTCTTTCTCTATCATCTTTAATTCCTCATTATATCTTATGATCTTCCTAAAACCTCTACCTTCTTCTATTTTAAATGTACTAAGATTTTAATCTTTTTAATTTTTTGTTTACATGTCTAACGCCCTTCTAACAATTATCATATGAAACAGTAAATCTAGTGCATCTCTTTGATGTAGGACAAACCTGAATGTTAGTTGAACTATAATTATATTTCTTTTATTTGTTTATATTTAGTCTTTATTTTAGTTACAATGGGAAATATTGTTATTTGTCAATTTTGCCCAATTACTTCTCTAAAATGTTTCAAAATTGTCCCTTGTTAGATTATTTCGGATCAAAATTGAGTAGTCAAGATACTATTTTGGATTAAATGGATCAGATTTGATGAGTCAATGTACTGAATTGAACTCATAAGACAATATAAGATTTAAACGCCCTTCTATAAAGTCCTTGGACCATTTTAACCTTTCTGTCAAACTTTGTTTATGTCTCTTTCTTTCATGTGGTATGAGAGCCCAACTTTATCCCCATAATTGTCATCGATAACACAACAAGATTATGATTTAAATCATAATGAACATCATTTTCAAGGCATCAATGAGGCTCTTAGTGGAATGCACTTCCAATTTTCTTTTAGTAAACTGTCAGAACCTGCTAGATTTCCTTCTCTATCCCACTCTGTGGAATGAGTTTTTCATTTGTTTTCCCTTCTATTGGTTCTTTTTAGCCACAGAAGTTGATGTGCTTCTTCAGCAACTACTCTAAATATAGATGTTGTTGTTGTTGTACGTCTTTGGCATATTTGACACGTGTCAGATGTATCATGTCCAATATTTGTCATGCACTGCATATTTCTTTGAGGAAAAGTGTCCGTGCATCATAGATGTGAACCCTCCGTATCCCTTGAATCCTGATTTCTTAACATGATATTATTATTAAATTACTAATCTTTAGATTTTACAATTAAATTCTTGCTTAATTATATGAGTTATCGATTTATTTTATTTAAACTATATGATTTAGAATTTTTGTCATCTTTCTTTTTTAATTATTTATTTCTTCCATTTAAATATATCAATTTGCATTTAATACATTCCCCTATATTATTACTTATTCATTTAAATTTAAAATATTTAATTTAATGTTTAATAATCTTTTTTATTTCATTCAAATTTCTTTTACTTTGCTCTTTTTTTAACTCTTTTATTTAATTTACAACCTTGTATATATTTTTTTCTAAATTATTTCTATAATATTAAGACATAATCTTTGCATCAAAATTAGTTCCAATTAAAACTCACATTTTTAAATTATATTCCTAATTAAACAATTAAATTATTTTCATTTAGACAAAGTTGTATTTGGTAATATTTTAAATTTTGAATATGGAAATTTTATGTTGATTTGCTTTTCTTCTTCCCATGCAAAATATCCTTGTTAACTTTTCGTAAGTCATTAAAAACTAAACCTATGATTTCTTAATAAAATCTAAATTTTGAGAGTAATCAAAACCCCTATCTTGTTTGACTCGCTCGGTACCCGTCAATCAATTGCTCGCCCGATTTCTTTTAGGGTCAAATGCCTTTGTCTTCTCTCGCAACCACAAGTAGGTTCACTTGAGCCCCTTCTCTAAATAGGGTAACTTTGTTCATTCTCCCTCTTTTGTTAATGCTCGCCCATCCAATATTTGCTTATCTTTTGTCTCGTTCTCGTTCTCAAGCTCTCTCTCTCTCTTTCTATTGCTTTCTTTCCCCCAACCACTAGCTCTCTCTCCGTCTCACTCTCTATCTCTCACTTCAGTCCCTCGCAACCATGCTTTCTATATGTTTGTTTGCTCGATTCCTCTCTTCTTCTTTATTTAACTATACAACTTATGAGGAATCGGTTGGCTTGAACTAATTAGTGCCGGTTTTCTCTTTTTATTTTAATAATGGTATTTTATAATCTTCCCCACTTATGGGTATTTCATCATTGAAATTTACATAATTTAATGAAATTTTGAGTCTTTACAGAAACCATTTGATGATGAAATATATATATATATATATATATATATATATATATATATATATATAGATAGAGATAGAGGGAGGGGGAGAGAGAGAGAGAGATTAATAGATGAAAACTTATTATTAATAATGCAACTGACATATTGCCTGTTTAGTTGAGTGCAAAGTTCCTGTAAAGCATTTGCACACAGAATTAATTTTATAGCGTTTGATTGAAGTTAGGTAGTTCCTTCAAAAATCTTAAGTAAATGCAGCCAAATTGACCACATTTATCTTACATGCATTTACTTTTAGATTGCATTCCAGTTACACAAAACCAACAGCCTACAGGTTTGTCGAGTTTAATATATCTCTCAATAAAGTCAAAATCAAATTCAGATGAATTTTAAGTATAGAATGAAGTAATATTTTTACACATCAATGATGAGTTCTTTTCGACTCTAGAACACCTCTTCAAGAATAGAGAAGTGTTGAGACAGCAGGATTGAATATTTTGAAGCTTATGATTCTTTTTTGCTTCTCTAAAATTACTCGAGCCCATACATATGCAAGCTATTATAGAGGGCTAATGAGGATGATAGGTGGCTAAAATGAGAAGAAAAATATCTCTTTCGCTTCCACCTCTGTTAAGTGTTGAAACCAGGGTTTGTGTCAATTCTTCTACTTCCCTTGGCTCAACAAGGTAACCAATACGACTGGTTCCAAATACTAATATACTGATCCTATAGTCTAAGTTTGTAAGATGAGTCCGTTGAAGGTTTCATCCTAATATCATTTAGGATGCAGTCATATATGAAATATGTTTTTAGCACATTTTACTAATTAAGGCACTTTGGTTTGACTATTCAATTGTAATAAGGAAAAACATAGGTTCCAATTGCTTAATGCTCGCTTCTGATTCCAAGCCAATAGAAGTTTCCTATGGGTTTGCTTTTGGTTAGCAAGCACCTTCACAGGGATTAAAAGACAATTTTTTAGAACACTTCTGGTTTATAGAATTTTATTTGTCATTGAAATCCCACAAGCCACATTTTCTATTCAATTGTAGCCGTAGAATTATATAACTGGGATAAGCTTGCCTGAGTTTATGGACCATATTAGACATGTCAAGTTGGTGATGAGCTTGGCCAGAGATGTGCCTAGTTGTTATAAGGGTTAGTGTGATCAAAACAGAAAGTTCAAATAACTAACTTTCAATGGCATCTTCGGCTTGGTCAGACAGAAATTTTGGATTTGGAAAGGGAGCATGGTTGAGCTTATGAAGAACAATTTTCACAAAAAAAAAAATCTTGAAAAAATAAGGGAAATCATAAGGGCTTGTAAAGAAAAATTAAACTTAGCAGAACCTAATATATATTTCATATAATAATCATCAAAGCTTGAGAGTGATTTTTAAGAAATCATGGACTTTATTTACTTGCCATGTTCTTCAATGCAAGCATGTACTTTAACCGATATTCCTTTTTGATGGTGACTTTGAACCCTTTTGAATCCAATTAAGGAAGCTTATTGCGTACATTAAACAAAGGTGATTAGGACATAAATACTTGAGCACTTACACTTATCAAAACAGCTTGAGCATCACCATTCACCACAGTTTTGTGTGATGTTAGTTTTGGACAACTTGGTGCAGCCAACTGTCTCAAAAGGTTGAGCGGATGTATAATATATATAGATTTTATAAGCTACGCGTGACACAACCACCATGAAATCCAATGTAACTTGTTCATTGGCATGCTAGCTCGGAAATGCTCACAAGATCCATCCATTATTACCTGTAATACCAGTTTGGTACCGCTTGGTGTTACCAAGTATCCCAAACTTTTACTAAAGAATAATGCACAATCAGGGCTTAACGGGCTGCTCACAGACACAACACTCATGACTTCCGAATGTGGCTTCCCCATACTGATAAGCCAGTGGGGCCCACCGGGGAACTTGGGGAGGCGGAGCAAGTAAAGAGGGTCAATTCTTCTATTGTTGTTCAGAGAAGGTTTCAAGGAGATTCTTGTGTGGGAGAGCTGATCTACCTTTCAATGAGTAGATTAAAGTTATCTTTCTTTTCGTTGTTAGAGTTGTAGTGATGTTGTTCTCTGTTTCTAAGGATTGTCTTGTTGTTTTCTTGTGTCAGTGCATTATATTTGTTGTCTTCTTTGATTTAAGGGTGTTGAATTAGTGTTTACCATCTTTGGGTGTTGTTTTAGTGAAAGATCTTCTATTTTTTGGGTTCAAGTCATACCAAATTAGTATGAGAGTATGATTTGGGACCTATGGCGGCGGAAAAAGTTGATGCTTTGTAAGAGCGTCTTAAAGGAGAAGTTGGCCAACTCAAATCGGCATTTGAAGACAGAATTTTATCAATGGAGGAAAAGTTTTCCAACTTAGAAGGGATGATGAAGAAGGTGTTGGATCTTTAAGTTCAATCGGTGGCATCAGAGGAAAGAGCGCTGATAGGAGGAAATGTAAATTTCGGCAACCGGAAGGATGATCATGATATAGAGATCTTTGGGAAGAGGAAAGGAAGCAATCTTTTGAACCATCGCCTAGGAGAGGAATGGGGGGAGGTTATGGCATGTGAAGGTATGGGGATGAAGAATTCAAGAGGGCTGAAGTTGATGAAAGAGAACCATATGAGAGGGGATAGGGGAGAGATTATCATAACCGTTACATGGGGGGAGGCAGAGAATGAAGAGGGAATTAAGGAGACCCAAGGGTAAGAAAGTTAAAGATGCCGGTGTTCGAAAGGGAAGATGCACATGGGTGGATATATAAGGTGGAGATATATTTTGCGGTGAATGGGCTAACAGATGAAGAGAGGCGCACGGCAGCCGCTCTATGTTTGTAAGGAAGAGCTCTGATGTGGTATCAATGGAGGGACATAAGGGCTCCGATCAGATCGTGGGGGTAGTTCAAGGATTGTTTATTAGAGTATTTTCGAATTAGTCTGGAAGGAGACTTCTATGAGAAGTTATTTGCTCTTGTGCAGGAAGGGACCATGATGGAGTATCGGGAGAAGGTCGAGTTCCTTTCTAGTCGTGTGGAAAGACTATCAGAAACGGTGTTAGAGGGAAACTTCATAAATGAGTTGTGCCAAGAGATTAGGGATGCAGTGAGGGTGTTGAGACCGAGAGGGCTAAGGGAGACCATGGAGCTAGCCTAACTAGTGGAAGAGAAGAGGTCTCTGGAGAAGGGAAGTCAAAGCAGTTGGCCAGGAGCTATATACCGAACGACGACCACTTTGCTGGCACCAAAAGTGCCATCTGTACCGGCCCAGAAAGAACCACCTAAAGATCGAGGAATGGGAGCAAGATAGGGAGGAAATTTCAAGCGTTTGGCTGAAACAGAGTTGCAGGAGAAGTGGGCAAAGGGGTTGTGCATTTGGTGTGATGAAAAGTTTCCCCCAGGGCATAGGTGTAAGGACCAGGCACTTCAGGTGCTCATCGTATGTGATGACAATGAAGTTAAAGGGGAGGGTGAAGGAGAGGAAGTGGTGGAAGAAGAGGAGCATCTATACCTGGACGTAGTTGAGGTTTCACTAAACTCAGTGGTGGGGTTAACTCCAGACCACACCATGAAAATAAGAAGGAATATAGAGGGAAATGCTGTGGTAATGCTGATAGATAGTGGGGCAACCCACAATTTTATTTCCAGTCAGGTGGTAGATGAGTTGGGGCTAAAACTAGTAGACATGGGATGTTATGGGGTGATGATGGGAATAGGGAAGAAGGAAAGGAGTAGGGGCATCTATAGGGACTACTCCTAACACTACATGGGGTACAGGTAAGAGATGATTTTCTTCCATCGGAGTTAGGAAGCACTGATGTGATATTGAGTATTAGATGACTGCAAGCTTTGGGGGAAACCAGGATAAATTGAAGGGCCTTGACAATCGAAATCCAAGTGGAAGGTGGAAGATGATCATTAGGGGGGATTCTAGTTTATTCAAGACCATGATATCGCTTAAGACCATGGTGAAAGCTATATAAGGCTCGGGAGGGGGATACTTAGTGAAGCTTCAGAGCATGGAAGGGATTCAGGAGAACGAGGTAAAGGAGGTACTATTGCTAGTCCAACCACTACTGCACTAGTTCAGAGATATATTTTATGCCCCTCATGGATTATCACCCTCAAGAGAGTAAGAGCATGCCATTACCATGAGGGAGTGAGCTACACCCATCAATGTTAGACCTTATAGATACCCTCAGATTCAGAAGGATGAGATAGAGAAGCTGATTCAAGAGATGTTGGAAGCAGGGATCATCCGGCCAAGCATGAGTCTGTTCTCGAGCTCAATACTATTGATGAAGAAGAAGGATGAGAGCTGGAGATTTTGTGTGGTTTATCGGGCCCTGAATAAGGAAATTGCTCCGGATAAAGTTCTTGTTCTTGTGATGGATGACTATTGGACGAGTTGTATGGAGTGGTGATCTTTACCAAGATTGATTTGAAGTTGGGCTACCATCAGATCAGAATGAGAGCATAAGATGTGCACAAGACTTCTTTCCGGACACATGAGGGACATTACGAGTTCCTAGTGATGCCTTTCGGCCTCACCAATGCTCTAGCCACCTTCTAGTTTCTTATGAATCATATTTTCCAGCCATACCTCCGGAGGTTCGTATTGTTATTTTTTTGATGATATTCTGATTTACAACAAGACATAGGAGGAGCACTTGGATCATCTAAAGGTCATTTTGGCAACTTCGAGGAACACCAACTATTCCCCAACTTGAAAGAAATGCTCTTTTGCATAATCTTGAGTGGAGTACTTGGGACATGTCGTGTCTCAAGAAGGGGTGCCAGCTGATCAAAGCAAGATTGAGGCCTTGTTGAGGTGGCCTATACCTAAGACGTGATAGATCAGGGGGTTTTTGGGCCTCACAAGGTATTATAGGAAGTTTGTGAAGGGGTACAGCTCGATAGTTGGACCACTAACAGAACAGTTGAAGAAGGATAGCTTTCAGTGGGGGGAAGCAGTGACCAGAGCCTTCGAGCAGTTGAAAAAACCATGACTACAGTTTTAGTGCCAGCATTACCAGATTTCAGTCAGACGTTTATAGTGGAGACGAATACCTCGGGCTATGGACTTGGAGCGGTAGTCATGCAGAATCAAAAGGCCATTTCCATACTTCAGTCAGGTACTGACTGCAAGAGCAAGGCTCAAATTAATATATGAGAGGGAGTTGATGGCGATCGCACTAGCCATGCAGAAATGACGTTCGTACTTGTTAGGACGGCATTTCATTGTCAGGACTGATCAGAGGAGCTTGAAGTTTCTGCTAGAGCAAAGGACGGTGACAGAGGAGCATCGGCGATGGCTCTCCAAGCTATTGGGGTATGACATTGAGATATAGTACCAACTTGGACTTGAGAAGAAGACAGTCGATGCCTTATCACAACACTTGGAGACCCCTAGTGGTGTCAAAATCGAGTCATGGGTCGGGTTCGTGTCGATCCCGACATCGACATGCTACTGTTTGACACGACCCAAAATCGACCTAGTTTTGCAAACGGGTCAAAAATCTCAACCCAGACCCGACCCGTGCGGGTTACGGGTTGATCCGACTTGACCCGTGAACGGCAGAGCAGTGATTACTGATGTAAGCAAACTAGAAAGAAAAGCCAAGTTGGAGAACAAAAGGACAATATGAAACCAAACTCGATTCACTTTAACTTGTAAACATCCAAACAAATATCCGGATAAACGAAAAGTCAAATCAAGCGAAATAAAATAATAACATAAAATGCTATCCTCAGAACCGGCAAGCAGTTTCCTCACAGGCAACGAGAGTAGGAAGATATATAAAAAAAATACTTAGGCTTGCAAACCGAGGGTCCACCACTGCAAAAGGGTCCAACGTCCTACCAAACTCCTCCGGCAAATGTCTTCCAAAAATCAGCCAACAAACAACTTCCAAATGCTCTAGAAGAAGGATATATGTGGAGTGAAACTTGCGTACAGAAGAAGAGATTAGAAGCCAAGACGAAATAGAGATGAGGAAAAGGGGTGGAACAAGCTCTCAAGCTTTTCCAAGAGAAGAAACCCTTATGTTTTTAGTAGAGACTTTGCCCAAATATTCAACAATCTTTTCATTCCAAAACATCTCCAATTTATAAGCAAAAGAAAGAAGCCAAACAGCCATAACACCTCTAACCAAAACCAATCAGGTTTGGGGAATGAAAGGCCAAAAGACACCACAACAGCCCCCCAAATTCTGCACAGAAAACAGGAAGAAAAGCCACGGGAAACCCAGCCAAGGAGCCACGGGAAAGCAGCCAGAGAGGGACCCGAGGAGCCAACACAGGAAATGGGGCAGAGGGGTCACGAGAAAGCAGCCAGGGAGAAAACCGAAAAGACAACCAGCCCACAACAATTACTCCCAAGGAAGAAACCAAAGAGACACAAGAATGGGAAGAAACAAGCTCCACTCCACATACCTTTATGAATTTATGAGCTAGGAAGTGCAATTACTCCTCCAAATAATGAGCTAAACTTCAGCTCAAGCATTAATGAGCTAGCACCAAGTAGAACCCAACTTTTTAGCTCAAAACCAAGCAGTCAAAGCCCAACCCGAGAGCAGCCAAGGCCCGAAACCGAAATGCAGCAAACAGCCCAAATGACAAGAAGGACCCAAATGCAAGCAAACCCAAGCCTTGCCATGCCCAAGCACATTCTACCATGATCATTGGATGTTCTCCATCATTGGATAGCATTTTCTATAAAAAAATATAAAACATAACTAATATTGTTCACATTACATCAAAATAAAATAAGACAATATAAATGCATCAATTACCAAGCCGGTCCGGAGATTCCGGATGGACGCGACTGGCGACGCGATCGCCTAAGCCTCTGAGCGAGTCTGATGGCCCGAGCGAATGGAGGTGGCTAGGTGGGGCTGTACGCAGGCCGAGCGCACCTAACAGCCTGATGCATGAGCCGCTGCGCTGAGACAGTGAACCCCGGACGCAGACCACGCGGTCACGCGAATTAGGAAAGTCGAACCCCAACTGCACACCGCCTAAGTGAGTGCCTGAGCGAACAAACTCTGGACTAGGTCACGCGAGGCGAAGTCGAAGCTGACGAACTGATTTTGGGTGACTAACGGATCAAAACGGGTTGAATTCGGGTTTGCGGGTCTACCTGAACCTGACCCGACAGGTCGGAATCTCGAACCCGACCCGTATGGCAAACGGGTTGACCCGAACCCGGAATTTTTTGGGTCGGATCAAATTTTTACACGCCTAGAGACTCCACATATTTCAGCTCTATCAGTTTCGATGGTCATGGACTGGAAGGCTCTGAGGAAGGACAATGAGCAGGATGAAGGGATGGGCAAGATCAGATCTGACTTATTGAAGGATAAGGATAGCCACCCTGGATATGCCTTAATTAGGTTGAAGTTACTATATAAGGGATGATTAGTGCTTCCCCTAACATCGTCGTCCACAGCTATTGCGAGAGTTCCATGGCAGTTCAATTAGAGGGCACTCGGGGGGTGCAGAAAACATACTGGAGATCGACCGTTGACTTCTATTGGACCGGTATGCAGAAGGATGTGGAAGAAATGGTGAAGGGCTACGATGCGTGTCAAAGACAGAAGTACTTGGCAATGGCTCTTGGGGGACTCTTACAACCTTTGGCACTGCCAGGGAAAGTATAGGAGGAGGTCACTAAGGATTTTATCGAGGGGTTGCCCAAATCATCACGGTTCATGGTCATTCTGGTGGTGGTAGATCAATTGAGCAAGTATGCACATTTTATTCTTCTATGCCACCCCTATACGGCAGTATCTGTCGCAGAGGCATTCATAAGAGAAGTGGTTCATCTGCATGGCATATCAGAGTTTATAGTGTCAGATTGAGACAAGGTCTTTTTGAGCCATTTCTTGAAAGAATTGTTCAAAATGTTGGGAACAGTATTGAAGCGCAGCACCGCATATCACCCCCAAATGGATGGATAGATAGAGGTGGTGAACCGCAGCGTGGAAACTTATCTACGGTGTCTTGTATCTGTCACCTCAAAATTATGGTCGAGATAGTTAGCTTGGGCAGAATATTGGTACAATATTTCTTATCACACAACAGCTCAGACAACACCATTCAAAATCTTGTATGGTAGAGATCCTCCCCATTTGTGGGCACGACAATACATCAGTGTCCTCAGTAGAGCAGTATTTGGAGGAAAGGGACCATATATTAACATAATTAAAATGGCACCTATTAAGAGCCAAACAGACCATGAAAAGACAAGCAGATGCACATAGGGGAGATGTATAGTTTGATGTCGGGGACAAAGTGTATTTGAAGCTCTGACTACATAAACAAAAGACTGTAGCAAGAAGAGTGAATGAAAAACTCTCCCCGCTATTTTGGACCCTACGAAATAGTGGAACGCATCGGCACAGTAGCTTACCATTTAGACTTGCCACCCAACTTAGTTATTCATCCAATATTTCGTGCATCACAGCTACGACGAGCAATTGGAGAACACACGTCATCCTCAACATTACCGACTACATTGACAGATGACATGGAGGTGATTTTGGAGTCAATGGAAGTAGTAGAGGTGCGTCAGGGTGAGACCGGGGCGAAGGAGGTATTAATTAGGTGGAAGAATTTGCCTGAATATGAAGCCACATGGGAGCACTATCACACAATCAGGAAGCAGTTTCCTTCCTTCCACCTTGAGGACAAGGTGTCTTTTTTAGAAGGGAGTAATGATAAGTCAGTGGGGCCCACCGGGGCACTTGGGGAGGCAGAGCAAGTAAAGAGGGCAGCATAGGGAACAACCAAGTGGGTTGTAGCATGGGGAAGCCAACTATGAGGCCCAAGCAAGAAAAGGGGGGCAGCATGGGGAATCACCAAGTGGGCGGTAACATGGGGAAGCCGAATGTGGGGCCCAAATCAACATTGATTATCTAACAAAGGAGGGGAAAACATAGGAGGGAGTAATGCTATAACGGGGGGGGGGGGATTTTTGGGAGAGCAGTTGGAAAAAAGAGGGGGGCAACTATTGTTGTCCAGAGCATTTTCAAAGATATTCTTGTGTGGGAGAGCTGATCAACCTCTCGAAGAGTAGATTAAAGTTATCTTTTTTTCCAGTGTTGAGTTGTAGTGCTGTTGTTCTCTATTTTTAAAGATTGTCTTGTTGTTTTCTTGTACCGGTGCACTGTATTTGCTGTTTTCTTTGATTTAAGGGTGTTGAATTAGTGTTTCCCATCTTTGGGTATTGTTTTAGTGAAAAATCCTCTATTTTCGGGATTCAAGTCATATCACATACCTAGCCTCTGCACAAAGAAGGATGTTGGCTTTAGGATGTTCAAAAGTATATGGCTCACATGCAAAATTTATGCGTATATAAGGATGGAATGGTGTTGATGGCCGCAATGAGTGAACATAATTGATATAGAGATTTAGAGCTGGTAAGACTCTAGCAGTAAGTGGACGTATATGTTACATGAAGGGAAGCTTTTGGAGCCATTCAGTATTTTCAAAATTAATGAGCCAATTACAGTTTTGCAAAATCGCAGATATGTTTCTTTTTCCTCTTAGATTGGTATCCTAATGTCATGTGTTTTTTTTTTTAATCTTTGAATGAAAACTAGTTTCCTAAAAAAACTTCTTGTTAGCTGCTTATTGGTCCATTTCTTACAAGGCTTTTTTTTTTAATGGAATGGCAGGATGATGATCATTTACTAGGTGTAATCATTAAAACACCATCTTCTACGCATAAAAAGTATGTTGTTCTAGTGCTGACAACTGATATGGCCCCATCTGTGCAATCTCCGTCAGCCCCCATGAATAAGTTGAAAGAGAAAGAAAATAGCAACACACCACAAGGTTATTTCATTCAACCTAAAGGAAAGAGGGGAATGGATGAAGAGTATTTTACATCAGTTAGTTCCCGAAAAGGAACTGGTGTTATAAATATAAAGTTTCCTTACCGTGGTAATGCAGCTGGGATGAACTATGAAGTCAGAGAAATAGAAAGTAAAGAGTTCATGGGTATTTGCCATCCTAAAATTAAGATTGATCAAATATCGCTTCTTGAGAATCCTAATAATGCAGTTTACTCTAAAACTGTTCAACAGCTCTTAGAACACAGGCTTGATGGAACTAAATATCCCCCTCTTCTTGATCCTGTGAAAGGTATGACATTTGAACTAAATAAAAGAATTATTTCTGTAGAATGCCTCAGACTTTCTCTCTCTTATACTGATTTCGTAAATATTTTTTTTCCCGTTTCATCTGACAGAATTTGACTGTCACTTGTGTAGAACAAGAATAGAATTACGCTTTGATATATTGCATCTCTTTGTTGTTTTACTGTTAGAAGCACGACATACGGTTCTACTAGCAGATGTTCTATAAATCTGGTGCATACTGTTTTCTTATTTTGAACAGCGAGTTCATTTATTTGAGAAAAAATCCTTGTGATTTGCTTTATTTCGTTCAGTGTTTGAATGGACGTAGCACAAGTAGCAAATTAGTTTTCTTGATATGCTAGTATTTCAAAAGTAAATGTGTATATATTAAAATGATCTGCATTTATAATCAGCTTGGCTCTATTTGGATTGTACTCATTGTTGGCAATTATTATTATTGTTATTATTAACACTAAAGAAACTAGGTGCCGCAATTGCAATCGGAGGAATCCCGGGGTTGATTTGGTCCCCTGAAGCTCTCGGCCGTCGATCTGATCCAACTGAGTGGATAGAAGACTCGAAGACCATTTCCAGGGTTGATTCACTCTCCCGAAGTCCTCGCCATCGATTTGATCCGGTTAAGTCGATTCAAAAGGGCAAGTGCCCTCCCTAACTTCTAGGGGTGTCAAAATATGGTCACGGATTGGGTTTAGGTTGAACCTGATATTGGCCCGCTACTATTTGACACGACCCAAACCCGACCCGTTTTTGCAAATGGGTCAAAAAATGCAACATGAACCCGACTCGACTGGTTGACCCAACCCGACACAAAATCGCCTGCAACTTGCAAAATTTGGCCAAATAAGCGCGCGAATGGGAGAATAACGAGCTCCCTCTTGTCATCGTCGTTACTTTCGATCCAACAAAACTGTCGTGACTTCCGACTCCACATGAAGGAACATCGTCGAAGCCTCGAAGGAGAAGTTCTGACGAATTCGACCCGAAGCCAAAGGAACGTTGTCGACAGTGAAGTGCAGGCGAAAGAATCGAAGAAGAGGAAAAGCAAAGCGGCCAACGGACAGGACGACGACAATGGAACCGGGCAGGCATGCCAGCGTGAACGGGACAGCAGCACCGGCCAACGACACTTGACACGAGACATCATCACGTTAGACGCAGTCACGCGAATTGAACGGTGGCAGCAGTACAAATCAGCGTAGATGTGACTCGCGCGCAATGTTTTCGGGTTAACCCGGGTTGATTTCAAGTTTCCGGGTTAACCCGAACCTGACCTGATTTTATAAACAGATTGAAATCTTGAACCTGAACTTGACCCGTATTGCAAACGGGTTGACCCGAACGCGGAATTTTTCGAGTCAAGTCCGGTTTCGGGTTGGGTCAGATTTTGACACCCCTACTTATGGGCTCCAAAAATTCGCTCCCCGGCCTCCCCTTTTTTCAGTAGAGTTTTAACGATGTTCCGGGTCAATTTTTCAGAAGGCAGATAGACTTTGGGATAAAGCACTACCTAGAGATTTCGCCCTCAATTGTGGGACTTTATAATCTGGTTATAGCTTTCCCATAGGTGCAAGCACGTATAGTTAATTACCCCTATCGATAACGAGAGAGCACTTTCGATTAAGGCTAGTCATGGAATAGGTATGAAATACCTAGCATATAGTAGCAACATGTGAATTTTTTAGAATTATAACATTTATTATTTTTATACTTAAAGCGGATGGTGGGGGAAAAGAGACGATCACGATTAAGATCCCATGGTTCCGTTGTCCCGGATCGTCATGGTCCCTAGTTTACTTAGTTAAAGGACGTAGTCGACCCAACCTTACCCAAGGATCCTTGTCAACAGCCATGGGTTGCTTCGTCCAAGGGTACCTTATAAACTTGGGGTGGATGCTTGTTTAAAGAGATAATTTTTGTCAACCTTAGCTAACAAAACGCTTTATGCCTTATTAAGTGCATTCTATGATTCATTACTCAAGGGGCTTTTAACCATTGGGGAACGTACGAGCTTTGACCGTAACCGTGATATAGTGGTGCTATTTTGCAGCAAAACGACCCGGTCATATGGCACATGCCACGTTCTTGCTGGCGAGAAATCATTTGAGAATGAATCGCAGTGATACATTTAATTAGACATTTTGCTCTTTGTAAACCGAAGTTATTTTTAAATTTATCATCCTTTACAAATGTTTGTGGATAATGGATGGATTTTTTTTTGCTTTTAAGTTTTAAAAAATAAATTTTATTTTAATATTTAGATATTGTAAAATTTGAGTTTTTATTTTTTTATCTAAATTTCGTTCCAAACATAATTTACTTTGAAATTCTGGGGCATTTTAAATGTTTATGGTCCCCTCCAGTTGAGATTAGCTTTCAATACGGCCAGCATCAGGGTTTTAAATAGCTTGTATATTTGTTATTTAATTTGTGTCAATTATGTTCGCATGCTAACAGAAGATTGGGTTTAGTATCGATTTTATGCTTTAGTGAACCTTTCTTTTAATAGACCTTAAAGGCTTAATATGAACTTATAAAATCAAATATTTCGGTCAACGCTACGATCGTGTATTTGTTAGTAGTTCAAGTCATGTCAACTCCAGTTCATTCGAACATGAGGATTATGCTTGAACTTAGATTCACTTTTGACCCGCGCAGCATTCCTAAACTTTATTTTTATCTGTTTAGTGCATTTTGTCAGAGCATATGCGGGGTTTTAAAATTCTTATTAAATTAATGTACACACTTCTTGAGGTGGTGACTTGCTTCTCAATCGGAGCAGTCGCTTGCTTCCCAAGGCTGTTACACGCATCCTAGAGGCGTCAGCACCCTAATCTATGCTTCATATTTAAATTTAGAAAAATTCTATTTTTAATGCAGGAGGGATGCATTTTAAAATACTCAAATATGATTATTTGTGAAGTGATGGTCGTTGGGATGTGCACAAAATTTTATTTAGGGACCTACAAACGTGATGCGAACATCCGACGGTGGACGTTAATCAAAGGAAGAGACGAAGGTCGAGATCACTCCATTTTTATCTTAGTTTATTAATTGTATTTTTTATTTTAATTATGTATTTTCGTTTTTACTCTTATTTAAGAGTCTTGTAAGCCCAAGAGACAAAGTTGTCTTTTTAGTTTCTTTTATTTTAAGGCCTATATATAGAGTCCCTTGCTCTTGTATTAGGTATGATGGAGTTTTAATAAAATTTTGTTTTGCACTTTTGTTCTTTGGGGAGAGCCTTGATGAGAATCCCTATGATGGGAGGGAATCGTAGTTTCCACCAGCTGCAGGATGGGTCCGGGCTTGTGGCTTGAAGTCCCTTAGTGAAGGGCAACGTATCACCCGTCAGCTGCAGGAAGTGTTCGGGCTCACGGTCTATCTTTCTTCCCCTAAACTTATCTTCATCTCTAACTCCCCTTCTTTTTCTTCTAGCCGTCGCTCAAACCCCCCTCCTCCCCTAGCCGATTCTCCCTCACCCCTCCAAAAGCCGACGGCCAAATCCCATCACTTTCCTCCTCCTTGAGTCGGCAACCCGTCCACCCATCTCCTCCCCTACTCGCCGGCTACACCCTCCCCCACCACCTTAAGCTGTCGGCCCCTCCAACCCAAGACCCAGCCGCCAGCCTCCCCATCACCTTCCCTTATATCCCAAATTAAATCTCCTATCAACACTTTTCATATTTGACCTCTTGTATTTTTAGAAAGAATTTGAATTCAAATTCAAAATAACTTGAATTCCAAAAGCTTTCTAATTAAACCAACTCTCATTTAGGAAAACCCCTCAAATCTAAAATTAAAATCAAATTTAATTTCTAATCACATTTATTGCTTGGGTCCACATACATAGATGTGGACACTTCTCCTCCCTCCCCATATGACCGCCCCCCTCTTTCCCCTTCTCTCTAATTAATGCCCCTTCGTTAAAGCTCTCAATCAACCCCAATCAGCCCCATTAGCCCCCCCCCCCCCCCCCCCCCCCTATTCCCCATTAAAGATAATTTGAATTTCAAATTATTCCCTCCCTCTTTTTAGGAAATCTGAATTTAAATTCAGATTTCTTAATTTTTTCCCTTCTCTCTCTTGGCCGGCCCCCTTACCCTCTCTCCTATCTCATTAATTCCTCCAATCAATCAATCCACTTTAATTTGAATTTTAAAATTTGAAAGGCCCTTAAATCTTTTCCCAATTTAAGATTCCCATTAAAGAAGGCAATTAATGCTTCCAATCTTGACCCCCCCGCTTCCGTGCTACATCAAAACGCCTTCTGTCCACTTGTAAAAGTGTTGCGGATCCAGTGGCATTAAGAGGAATTCCCGGAGTATATGGTAGAGACTTCAAAAAAAAAAAAAAAGCTTTTAGGTTGTCCATGACCTCAATATCATTATCACTTATGGTGCCAAGCATATTAATAATGAGTTTGAGTTGTTTTGTGCTGGCATCATGATATTCTTCAAGGCAATAACATTCTCATGACACAAATGTTTAAGAAGCTTCAACTTCTCTTAAACATAAATGTCATTTGGAGGATCTATTATCATCGTCATTCCTTCTCAATCTTCTTCCCCAAGCTTGCATTTAGATAAAAGGATCTTGCATAAAATTAGAAACACAACTAAAGATCTGCTCAATAGCAAATTAAATCCCCTTTATCACTAAACTCCAACCAAAAGCCAAACTGCTATGTTGAATCTTCTTGTAATGGCATGCAAAGCCCTACATTTCATATCATAAGCAACCCCTGTTTTTTATTTGATATCACACTAAGAGGGATTTGCACTCTATAGAGAGAGAGAGAGAATTGCTTTTTTTTTTTAGCTTGTTGATTTGTCTTTATGATTTTATTTTTGCATTTTTTTTAGATGATATCAAGTCCAATGTTGAAAACTCACTGGTGGCTACATCATAAGCCAAAGTCAACTAACCAAAGCATCAAAGACAAAGAAATCAAACTCACCTTTCTTTCACTTTTTATTTTCTTCTTCCAATGGCTTGGTATTTGCTGCCACATGCTTGTCGAATTGTCTTGCTCATTATGATCATAATCATGGCAACTTGATAGGTAAGAAGCTGTGGGGATTTGATTCTTTGGGTATGATTCATTGTAGTTGATGTTACGACCCGGCCCAGCTAGCCCGAATTAACGGGGCGAGAACAGACCGTCGTACGGTAAATTATAAAACTAAAAGAAAACTTAATACATTGTTTTCATCATTAATATCAACTTCAAATAAACATCCATTAACAATATAAGAAAGAGCCACTAAACTTTCAATACAAACATTTTTAATACATCAAAAACATAACATGTCTTAAAATATACAAAGAAACACAAAAGTAGTCCATGACACAACAACAAATATAATCATAAAAACCTGTCATCTTGGGATCCTCTACGACGGTAGATAATCGGTCTTTCAGCCATCACTCTCTAGCAGTCTCTACTGAAAAACATTCCCACAAGCTGGGGTGAGCTAACGCTCAGCATGTAATAAATATCTCAATTAAATTCATAATGCAAGGAAAGAAGGAACATTATGCAATAAACTTTTCATATGACAAGACTTAAATAACATGAGAAGTCTTAAGTATGCCTAAACAATGTAACATTTGGAATGCATAACATTTGAATCCATAACTCTTTCTTAATTTCATTTTCTTTCTTAACTTTTCCTTTCTTCATAAACCTTTTATTTATTCATAGCTTTCTTTTATTCATGAATGCATAAATGTATAAAATGCTAATCATATAATTATACACCCGTCCCGGAAGTACCAGTATTTTGTCCTGATCAGATACACAGTCAAATTTGGTCATTCCTTTACCATTGGCTCCGAAGAACCCCTTTATCATTTGGTATTCTGGATCATCATGCACATTCAATCATTCAATACTTAACATAAAAAAATTTAAATCATTCATGAATGTCTAATAATGTTTCATGCTCAAGTGTTCTCCCAAAATTGTACATGTTCATAACTGACTCTAAAAGGAAACATACATATTGCAGTATAGCAGTATGACTTGTATAAAACATTAAAGCATGTAAGCATGTAGAATTTTAACATTTAATGAAAGAGAAACTTATAAATTTAAAAGAGGTATGAATAACTACCTCACAAGTATAGTAAACTTAAACGACATCGCCTATGCTCGAGGCATCTCTTTATAACCAATACCTAAAATTACACATAAAGCCAATATCAACTTTAGATTTCTTAATCTTTATACAATCTTAATTTGCTTAAATTATTAATTGATTAATATTAGACCTTCACAATGCTTAATTAAAATAAATTAATTTAAAATTTTTGGATTTATTAAAATACTAAAATTTTGGAAAATTGAAAGTCACCAATTTCATCTCAATTCCCTTCCAATCTTTCCCCTAAACACAAATAATAATTACCTAAACAAATTTTCGGATTTATTTAATATAAAATTATGAAAATAAAATTTTGTGAGGAAAACCTAATTTCCACCCTTAGAAAAACCCTCTTGGGATCCTTACGAACAAAAGTTATGAAAGCACTTTCAAAAATTTTAACCTTTTAGGAAACATCCTGACTTTCCAAACTCAAAATTATTTGGAGAAAACTTCGTTTTTACGATTAAAACACTTCCCCTAACATTCCTTATAAGTTTTTCAAAGAAATTCTAAGTTTTCGCAAAACCCTAGAAACTTTCTCTTCCAAAAATTCATGGAGAAAAGAGGAATTTCTTAATTCTAATCATACCTTAGCCTTCCTCTTCACTTTCCCTCAAGTCCGGCCACCGGAAACCGCCTCCGGAGCCGCCACCCGTTGCCTTGTGTCGCGTCCTAGTCCGCCTCTCATGTTCGGCCGAAGGAGCGTGCGGAAGAAATGAAAGGGACCGAATCTATTCGATGGTTTGGAGATTGCCAAAGGACCACTTTGCCCTCTCAAGACTTATTTTCACTTTAATATTATTAAGGGCATTTTAGTTATATTGAAACTTCTATGATTTTTAACTTCCAAATTAAGCGAAATTCACTATAGATTTTTTATACCAATTTGCTCGAAATTTTGCGTAGAATTTTATAAAATTAATTTCGTCGAAATCCGGCGACTTTGAAAAATTCACTTAAATCTCGTTGCGGCACATCGAAATGCATGCAACGCTTACGATCGACAATTTTGGATTTTACAGCTGATGTGTAAGAAACATGCAAAGTTAACAGCAAATCTTATTTTATATGGGAAAGTCATGGCTATAGGGTTGGTTTTATTGGAAAAATATTCCAAGGACTTCACATATGAGACATAAAACCCTCTATATAAATTTCTACAAGGAATGTTTGTCACCATTCATATTATAGTGAAATTTGTGTTCCTTTAGAAGATATTCTATGAAGATAATTCTAAAGCTAAAAATGAGTGGTGATAAAGATGATTTAAAAAAAAATTTATGAGATTTTGTTCTTGATGGAGAATATATATTTTTATTTATTTAACTTTTAAATTTAAGTTTAATAATTCTCCAAAATTATTCCAAAAATGCTCAATAATTCTCCAAAAATATTTTTTTCAGGTTTTTCTTTCAGTCAAAATTTTGACAGCATCTCGGCGTCTCCCTTGCATAGGGGGCATATACAGGGGTTTTAGGCCTGCCCACCATGCCAAGAAAGGCGTGCATGGTCGGTGTCGGGTGACACCGCGGCCGTGGTCTTCAATATCATCACACCAAAAAAGGCGTGTTTGAGTCTTTAAGATACCTGCATGGAAGGTAGCAAATTTTCCCGTCGGTATGAAAGCACACACGAGTACTTAATTTTTATCATGTCGTGCTAAAAAAAACGCGCACAGGGCTTACCCGCCTCGCTGCAAGTACCGCATCGCGCTCCCTCCCACTGTACTAAGAAAAACGTGCATGGGGGGTTCGCTCGTTGCGCCACAAGCGCCAAAAATGGAATTTGAGTTTTTAGAGTTTGACGAAGGCTATACCTTGACGAGCCAGCAAGGCGACGACGACCACGACAGCGGAGATTTGCGACGAGGCTAAATCTTTTTTTATTAATTTTATTTTCTGATTTTTTATATTTATTTTTCTGATTTTTTTTAGATATATATTTATATATATAAAGAGAGAAAGAAAGGTTAAGAGAGTTTGTTGTATGCTGCCATGATGGTTTGGAGTTGGGATTGGTGAGTATTAAGATGTGGCTTTTGTATGAACAAAAGAGTGGTGAGGTTGGTTAGAGAATTCGGTTCAAGTAATGGTATAGACGTGTATGGGAAATAGAAAGAAGATGAGATTGAATTGGTAGTTGGCTATAAGAGTTTGAGGAGATGAAGACTGTAACAGGTAGGTGGAGAGGAGTTGTTGAGCTCGGTTTGGGCTTTGAGAGAGATGGTAAAATGAGGTCGTGAGGTGGCTCGGGTTCACGTGAGAGTGTTTGATGGGACATCGACTTACTGTGGTGAGGTAGCTGTTGTAGAGGAGAGGAGAGGAGAGGGCTGCAGTGGGCTTGAGATTCAGTTACGGTGTAGTGGAGTTGGGAAGGTGGTGAGGTGAAGGCTGCTTAAGAACATGAGAGAGTAAGAGGGAGGCGGGTTGGCAATTGGTGTCGGCTGATTGAGAGGTGAGGGCTGCAATAGAAGAGCTGGGACGTGAGAGGTTTAGGCTTGCGTACTGGAGAGAATGAGGCATAGATTATGATTTTTTTATTTTTTATTTAACAGGATAAAGCGGTGGAATGCATGCATAGAGACATGTAAGTATACAGAACTTGATAAGCTTATTTAACACAAGGCTTGTGGCTTTGTAGATGGCAATATGATAGAGCATGAATAATGCATTGGTAGGAATAATGGAAGTGTCAGCTTTATTATAAAAATAATAAACTTTATTTACATAAGATGAAATAAATTTATGATTTTTAATAATAAACTTTATTTATGAAATATATATATATATAAGATGAATTTTTATTCGCTCGTCTTGCTTCATTCGCCAACAAATTTTACATTTTAATTTGTATGTCATCACCTCGTAACTCGTGCCAATTTTGCATTTTTTCTTGCTCAAATGTCTAAATAATATTGCAGTCATTTCCAGGTATTTTCGATGTTCCGGATGCAATGGAGAAGACTGTTTCGCAAAGGGATAACATTCTGACAACGTCGAGCAAAATTCTGCTCGTAGTCCATTGATTTCGTCCGCTTTCACTCAATTTTGATTGCGAGGGATCCCTCTTTATGTAAATGTGATGTTCAAAACACATCAACGTAGCCCGTTTAACAATTGGATGTCATTTTGATAGTTTTCGCTTGTGTTGCGATCACTAACAATTAGGTTTTTTTTTGTTGCTCAATCGAGTCGCATACAAATAACTCCTCTTTGATAAAGTCGATGTCATGAGTGCATCAATGCGATCTTTTTTGTAATCAGACGAAGTTTGAATCATTTCATCACGATCGAGACACTCCGCCCTTCATTGTGAACCATATCTTGTCTACTAACAATAATCAATCACCATCTACTTTGCTTGCATTAACCAAACCACATATATAGAGGTCAAAAAATGCCCCCCAACAAATATGGTGCACGTCTAGAGTGGACCATATTTGTTGCAAACTGGTTGGCCCTACCATTCTCCAAATGGCTTCTTTGAAGATTAGATTGAGGACTCTTCTTATAGATTTTCATGGCTTATTCATATTGTACGTTGAGTGTGCTTCAGTTGAGGCTTATCTCTTCAACTCCACCTTAATCCATTAGTTAATTGATAAAGCTTTTCTGAATCTGAATTGCTTAAACTTATCAAGTTAGATGGGCTTGAGATTTGACGGCTTTTATCATCGAGCTAGAAAATAGGGGCTTTCTTACTGCGGCCTTTCTTATGGCTTGTTGAGTAAGGAAAGCTGTCAGCGACTCGGCCATATTTAGGCTTGTTGAGTTTGACCTTATACACTTGTTTAAGCCCTAGACTTGAGTTATAGAAAATTTATGCTTCTCCAACTTAATTTGTTGAAGTTATTAGATCAAAAAGTTTCTTTATTTAACCTTGTAAACTTTTTTTGTGAGTTTTGGATACAAAATCCTCATTTTTTGTACTTATTATCCATGCTTCGTTGAAATCACCAATCTTTGTTTCATATTTGTATGATGAGATATTTTATTTTTTGATATTTTAAATATTTATTTGGGAATCTCGATGCAAAGCACGATGTCGACCCAAATAAATATTTAAAATGCCCCCTTGTGTCATGAGAGACTTTTAGGTACAATTTCTTGAATAGATGTTTATGTGAGTATTTCTTCAAAAATCTACCATTGATTGGAGGTATTGGTCGTTGACCATACAAGTTAATCAGTTGATAGGCTCCTCCTTAATATACCTTTTCAATAACTTCTCAATTGGGCTCAAATTTACCCCCCATTTTACGATGCGGGATGATTGATCTTCTCAGCACCAATACTAATTCTCCTTCTTGGAATGTCCGAGGATGCACTAATCGATCAAAAAATATTGACATCCTTCCTCGATATATTTCAAGATTTTGCTGGGCTTGGAGTCTAATCTCATCCAGTGCATCAAGCTCTTCCATTCGTAAGCGAGTGTTATGTTCTTGAGTGAGATCATATCGAATAGCTACTCGAAGTGATGGCAATTCAACTTCAAGTGATAGAACTGCTTCAGCTCCATAATTGCATTGAGAAATTAGAAAGGCTCGGAGAACTTTATCAATCCAAATAACTAATTAATCAATTTAATAATTTAATAATTAATTTAAAATAAACATTAAATGTTTAATTCATTGATTAAGACGATCAATTAATCAAAATTCGTTAAACTAACTAATTAAAATATCAATTAGTTAATTAAGTAATTAATTAAAATAATTTGAGATATTAATTAACTTAAACAGTTAAAATAACTAATTAACATCTTTAAAATAATTAAATGATCTAATTTGCCTTAACTAACCAAAAAAATCTAATTTAAAATAATGTTATTAATCAATTGAAACATAATTAACCAAATTGATTAACCACTTTAAAAATGAAATTTAACAATTAAAATCCACTAATTTTAAAACAAACACTCAAATTAATTGAGAAACCAACTTAATTTAAATCATTATGTAATTTTAAAATATACAATCAATTTTAAAGTACAATTAACGAGGCGAGCAATTGATTTTATATTAAAACTTAACTTCAATTAAAAAATTAATTAATTAATACAATTAAATCAAAATTAAATAAAATGCAATACATAACAATGTTCATACTAATTGACGTTGTACAGCTCTCCAAACAACTCTCTAACAAACAAACAAGCTCTCAAACTCTCAAGCACCCTTGGGCTCTCTGTAACAGACAGTTGCCAGCTACCTGTGAGCTCTTTAAACTTCTGCAAACTATAGTCTCTGCAGCTATAAGCTGCAGCTCCTGTAAACTGCTGGCCACGAACACCTGCAAACAAATTGACAAAAGTTAGTGCAGGTTAAATAAAAAGACTAAACTAGTGCTAACAGAGCAAAACATGTGATGAACAAACAATAGGGTTAAAGTAGAGAGTAAAGCTACTACTAAAGTAAAAAAAAAAAGCTACGAGCACTATTATGAGCACAAGACAACAAGTACAGTACTGAAAGCTAGAGAAGAAAATAACTGCTAGCCAGTAAGTGTCAAAACAACAATGATTGCAGGCTAGTACTAAAGCAAAGCTAGCAAAATAAGATGCTGACGGTGTCAAAATAGTGAAATGTGTAAAGTTATGTCCTCGCTAACCTAAACTTATAGGTCGCTTCTAATAGAAGTAATGAATCCTACTAGTAACTATTTCACTAAACAAATCTAGTATGTGAAGCGATGGGCATCTGAGGTTAATCTAACAATTTCTAATAGAGGTCGTAAGTCCGACTTTAACTAACACGCTAGGGAAATCCCTAGGTAAAAAAGTGACCAAACCCCTAATCCCTTATAAACTCTGGGCCATTTTTAATAAAAGTTGTAAGTCCCACCTCAATTAGGGTGTTGGGGAAAACTTTCCCAAGACAAACAATGCTGATAACCTGGGCTACCTTTAATAGAGGCCGTAAGACCCGCTACACGGACTTACTTCCAAGCGAAGCCATAAGATCCACTCGTACCAAAAACCTTTGGGCTACTTCCAAAGTGAAGCAGTAAGACCCGCTTTTAACCTATGCATGGGCCACCTCTAATAAAGGCCGTAAGAGCCGTTATATGAGCTACTTCCAAGAGAAGCAATAAGACCCGCTACGCGGGCTACTTTCAATGAAAGTTGTAAGCCCCGACCCTAAATCCAAACATACGAGCAACTCCTAATTGGAGCCTTAAGCCCCAAACTAAACAAATTAACGAACAATCTAATAGACATGAGCCCCAAACCATAACCAATCTATAACCCACATTTAACCACTTTAGTTTACTCGGGATCTCTAAGAGGAGGCAACTCATGGCTGTTAATCAGATTCCCTAGACACTATAATCAATGGTTATTAGTGTTGGTAGACTGAAACCTACAGTATACTCGAAATGACGAAACCATGGGATCTGGATCGGGTGTACCTTCATCCCCCATAACTAGGTTAAAACACGTGCACACTTCTACACTTGTTGCACAACTAACTATACGTTTCATTCTTAATCGAGTGTACTCTTCTACACGTTAGAAGGGGTAATTAATTATGAGGGCTTGCGCTCATAGGAAGTAAGGATCCAGATCTAAATAAATCCTGATACTACCCTCAGGGAAAATCTGGTTAAATTCAAAATTCAATCTGCCTCGAGGTAGAGCGGAATCCCATGCCTACAGCGCATCTCTCCTTTCCTGAGCAAACACTCATGTTTTCTATTGCAAAACATATTAGTGTAGAAAACACTTTCTTAATTTTTCATTTAATTAAAATTTAGAATATAAATAGTGATAGTTTGTTTCTTTGTTTCATCCTTCTATTGTAAAAAAATGGACTGTGAACTTTGCTTATTAAGTTTTGTTGGAGGTTTTCTTCATCTTTAATCTCCTATTACTGCTTTTTAATTTTTATGACATGAGGGCTTTCAAATATCTCCATAATTATTTTAAATACTCAATAAATCTATTTAATTTGAGCAATTAATTAATCACTTACAACCTGATTTATCACACTTTCTTAGTTATTATTTATTTTAATGATTTTATTGGTATAACATTATCTGACTTTCTGTATTCATACAGTCAGGGCAGGTTTTATACAACGACAATAACACAATGGAGGTCTTAAATCTGGGAGAATAAGAATCAAAATCAGCCATAAACATGAAAGACAATAATAGCAAGCTGAATAAGAAATATCCAAATTTATTTCTTGCAAAATAGGAGTTTTATCTCATGTTTTGCACTTGGGATTTAATTCCCATATTTCTCACAAATAATAAACGACAATGTCATCTCAGGACACAGATGAATATGTTAACAGTGTACAATGGAATAACTTGTTGCTCTTTTTCGATTTTTTTCATGCGCTGCTTATAAATGTCATTTTGTTTTGCTGTGTCAGATCTCAAGCTTAAAGACATGATTGCTGTAGAGAGCTATCACATGCATAATAAAATATTGCAAAAGATGGCTGAGAACAAGTGTCATGGATGCATTAAGTTGAAAGAGCACCTTCTGTTGCTGAAGGAGCAAAATAAACTCATGGAAGAAGTCAACGCTTTGAAATTCCAAATGTCAGATGAAGCACTGCAACAGATGCCAGATTTTCAGGGCCGAGTATGGTTTTCTATTATAAATGAATATGTGGGAGTCAAATTAAGTGCGTTGTACCAATCCAAAACTGAATTTAACAGCATGAGCTGTTTTGAAAATCAAGATTCTTAATAAACCCTAAAAAATCAATGCCCCCTTTACGTAAATCAGTTTGATTAGGACATAGATCTTATAGGCTCTTCCTTTTACTCCATTGGCATTTTTTTAAACGTGTTTAATTGTTGATAAAGGCTTACTTGACTATTAAATGTTACTCATACATCTTTTTTTTTCTTGTAGATCGATGTATTGAAAGAAATTCATTGCATTGATTCTGATCTAGTTGTCCAAATCAAAGGGCGGGTGGCTTGTGAGATGAACTCTGGGGATGAATTGATATGCACGGAGTGCTTGTTTGAGAATCAATTCGATGACCTGGAACCTGAAGAAGCTGTAGCAATTATGTCTGCTTTTGTTTTCCAGCAGAAGAATACTTCTGAACCAACTCTTACTTCTAAACTTGCTCAGGCGAAGAAGAGGTGATATTTAAGCATCTTTTTTTCTTTATTTTTGTCGATAAACTCAATGGAGTCAATTATAGTGATTTATTTAGAAAAATTATTCTTTATAAACTGTGCGATCTTGTTCTTATGTATTATAATCTTTGAGCATTTGAATGAGTTTGTGATGGTGAACGGGTTAATGGAGAACTTGGTGGAGTTTTGATATCTTCATTGTTGAAAAGAGGAGAATATAGCGTAAAGGAAAAAACCGAGAAGGTTAAGAGAGGAGAGATTTAGCAGATGAGAGTACTGAATGTGTATGGGGACTGGGGAGGGAAATTAGAGGTAGAATGAAAGAAGAGAACTTTATGGTAAGAGCAAGAGGGAGAAATCAATCCCCTGAGGGAATGCCTGGTGAAAGCTCCTTTATTATTCAATTCATGGCCAACCATTTTCAATTATTACGTGGCTAATATTTATAGTAGTCATCATAGTTCTCTTAAGTATTTTAACTTGGTGAACATTAAATAAATGACTATTTTTGATGGCTATGGACAAAATGAAAAGTAAGAACAACCAACATAAAATAACTCACTAAATATGACTATGCTGACACAAATAACACTTAATATGATAATATTGATAATTAGAAGTATGTGCCTCATAGTGCATCTATTAGTGTTGACCCGTTTACTGTGATCAAATAAAAAAAAAATCGCTCGTACCTGTACGGTGCCAGATTGCACGTCGCGGCAGCTCTGAACCCTTCTCCTCGCACGTCGTTCGCATGACCTCCCCACCACGTTAAATAGCGGAGAAATGAGAGAGTCGGGGCTGCCTCTCTTGACTCCTCTTCCTTTCGCACGTTCCTTCGCTCCTTCATCGTTGATCGACTTCGCCCCTTCGACGATGTTCCCTTCCAATCAGATCGGAGGTAGCAAAGATAACTTTCTCCCCTTCGGCGGCCTCTCCGTCACCGGTCGACTTTGCTCACCTAACGATGTTCCCTTGCTTGTCGAATTGGAAGTCACGACTTCGGCTCCTTCGTGGCCGACCGACTTCGCTCCTTCGACCACTTTCCCTTCCTGTTGGATCGGAACCTGTGACATTTTGATCGGAAGCAGGAACGGGAGCTCGCACGCAGTGAAGGTAACTTCCTCCATTCCGCATATTTCTTTCGCCAAATCCCGTAAATCCGCCGAGCAGAGGGCTTATTTTTGTTTTTTTTATTAACTAATTAATTATAATTAATTATAATTGATTAATTAATTATAATTAATTAGTTAAATATCATTAATTATTATTAATTATAATTAACTATTAATTATAGTTAATGATTATTAATTATAGTTAATGATAATTAAATATCATTAATTTTAATTAATAAATTAATTATAATTAACTAATTAATTATTTTTAATTATAATTAATTATATGAGTGTTATTAATTATAAGTAATTATAATTAGTTATAGTTAAATTTCATTAATTATTATTAATTATAAATAACTATTAATTATAATTGATTATTATTAATTATAATTAATTATACTTAACTATCATTAATTATATTTAATTATAATTAATAGATTAATTATAATTAACTAATTTATTTTTGTTAATTATGATTAATTATTTAAGAATTATTGGTTATAATTAATTATAATAAATTATGATTGATTATAATTAATAAAAGAAAGAAAGAAAAATGCAAAACTCTTCTCTTGCCTCGGTCCACGAGTTGTCGCCACCAACATTGCAAAGGTATAATTTCCCCAAACTCAAAACCCCGAGTGCTCACTTTTGTCATTCGCGGCGCACCGGAAAACCGTCCATATACGCCTTTATTGCGCGTGGTGGGATGGGGCTCCGGTGTGACACCTACGACGAGGCGAGTAATCACCTAAAAGCCCCATTTCGGCATTCGTGGCGCACCGAAAAATCGCCTATACATACCTTTATTGCGCGTGGTGTGATGTGAACCCTATGCGACGCTTACGGCGAGGCGGGGTTACTTATAAGTACCCTTGAGCGGGGAGAAAGCTAACTGTCTTTTAAAACAGGTACATTCAAAGACCCCATACACGCCTTTGTTGCGTGGTGGGAATGAAGATTATGGCCACGGTGTCTACGGACATGTACCATACATGTCTTTATTGCACGTGGTGGGAAGGCCTAGACTCCTGTAGTTTTCCCCTAAACGGGGTGACATTGGGAGGCTGCCGAAATTCAGACTGAAGCGCAGAAGGACTTGAACAAAAAATAGAATTTTATTTAAATGCAGGGGACTTGTGAACTTGATGCAATTGACCTAAGTAAATTCAAATCTAAATGAATCTGAACTTGCACGAATCACAAAGACTTGAACTCAAAATTGAACCAAATACAAATGAACTTGAATTCAAGCTGAATTTGATTTATACATTAAGTGGACATAACTTTGGACTTGAAAATAAACTTAAACTTGATGTATGCACTTATGGTCATTGAACTCAAACTGTACAGCATCAAGTGGAATTTGAACTTGCAAGGACTCAGCGGATTTGAACAAATTGCAAAGGACATAAACTTGACAACAAGGACTTGTACTTTGAACTTGAACTGTACAACATCAAGCGGGACTTGGACTCAAACTTGATTTGAGCATTGAATGAACCTGAACCTCACTTAACTTAAATGAACCATAACTTGAATGATTTGAACATAGGCAAAGAGTTACAAGTTAACTACAGGGGACTTGAACGAATGCAAAGGAACATATATGGAACTTGTGGTGAAAAGGAAGACTTGCAATGAATATAGAATCTACAAACATCATTTACTCAGAAATGATGATGAAGACTCATGCAATCAAATGCCACTAGAAGGGTTTGATATGCAATAAACATAACAAGGTGACACATGTGGATGCATTCGAGTGAATATCAACCTGCATGCAATGTTCAAATGAAGAATGCGGTGATATGCTTACAACCAATAACATAGAGTTTTTCACAAGTGTTGAAAATCTTCATGCTCGATGAGATGTGGATATCAAACAAATGTTGAATACTAAGCCCCTACACATGTTGTAAACCATCCCCAAGGCCAAAGAACTTGCACGATCGATTTGTTTGCAAGTGATAAGAAATTCAAATGAGGGTTGGTTTGTAGCTAATTTCAAGGGATTCACAAACAAATTCATCAACCCGCTTGCAATCGATGAGGGAGCAATACACAATGAATGCAACATATCTACAAGCAAAGTGGAGAAGTCGCAAGGAAAATAGTCTACCTACTATGAACAATAGCTAATGGGCATCTATCTCACAAATATATATAATAGTTTTCACAAACACTGAAATACATGCAAGCAAATATATTTGTCCCATACAAGTGGAGGGATTTGGTATTCAAATGAACAAGCAAGGATTCATATATCTCACTCGAGCAATAATTAGTGGATTCATGCATGACTTAATTGCAAGCAAACATATAAAAACCTTAGAAAATATGTTATCTACAAATGGCGAATGGTGTAGCCACATAAGGGAACACAATTTGGGTTGCAAGCTATATTCCTCCTACAAATGATAATGCATAACATACAATGAATGCTATGACGTTCCTGCATGTGACATCTATATCAATCATACGCAATCAATGTAGTATGCCCACAAGTGAAGCAAGAGAATTGTGAAGGATACAACCTTCTTTCTACCAATGCTGAAATACATCGGCCCTATCTACAAGCAACGATGGCAAATGTATCAAAGGCGTAATGGATCTTCTACCTACAAGGGAGAGGATCACAACAGATGCAAATGTTTATTAGCAATGATGAGGGATTCATTGCATACACAATAATACTGCCGCGAGTAATGATCGGTGACAGATAGTAAATGCTACAACCTCTTTACAATCGATAATCACGCGATGGAAGGTAATACACTGATACATTGCAAGCAGAGGTGGAACCCTTCTAGCAAGTGTAAAGCACCTACAAGTTGCCATAGTAAAGAATATTGTAGTACCCCCACAATCAACAACTATCCAATGGCAGCCATATACATTCCCTTTTTACAAGTGAAGATTTACGACATGCAGCAAATGCAGGTACCCACGGGCCCTTGTAGGAGACCCGCTGTGTACACAAAATGTCTTATATGAACAAAATGCCAGATGACTGCATCAAATGTAAATGCATATGAGCCATTAAAAGAGACCCGTTGTACGCCTAATACGCCATTCACAAGAAATATACAAGGGAGCTGCTGCAGATGACAACATCTACCAGCCAAAGCAGGAGATTCGTTAGTGTACATCAATCCACCTGCATAAAGCAACAAATAGTGCACGATAGTCTACCTGTACAAAACAAGCAAATGACCCTAGTATGACGCAACGCCACCGGATCTGCAATATTCATGCAAGCCGACAGAAGGCGTTTACAAATATTATAAGAATGCCCCCGTATATGCACCGTAATACGTACACACATAGGTACACTAAAGGGGCATATATAATCACAGAACCCGCATGGGCCCCGACGAGCGTGTTGTAGGAATACATGTGATGTCTAGGGATGCTGCGCGGATCAATAAATCTAAACACGATCCTCATAAGCAGGTAAATAGGAGTCGACAAGGTTCAAAAAACAATTATAAAATACCCCCAAACACCCGCATGGGCCCCGACGAGCGTGTTGTTGGTACACACGTGACGTCCAGGGATGCTGCGCGGGTCAGAAAATAAACCCAAGTTCATGCCCGATCCTTCTATATGGGTAAATAGGAGTCGACATGGCTCGAACCATTAAACAAATGTGGTCGCGGTATCGACCAATATATTTTGTTTAAATAATTCATATTAGGCCTTCAAGGCCTATAATCAAAGAAAGTTCATCAACAAAGGTTTGAAGCCTACGAAAAATCAGATCCTCTGTTGGCAGCTCGATAGAGCCGACAAGATACCCTTGGACGAAGCAACTCATGGCTGCCGACAAGGATCCTTCTGTCTGGTTGGGTCGACTACCTCCTCTGACTAAGTAGACTAGGGACCACAATGGCCCGGGACGACAGAACCATGGGATTTTGATCGGGTCCATCATCCATTCCCCCACCATCCGCTTTAGTGAAAGATGGTGAAAATTTTTAATTTTAAATACCACATTTCTAAACTCTCTAATTTTCAATTCTGAAAGTCCATGCTGCTACTATATGCCTGATACTACGTATCTACGTATCTGATTGACGACTAGCCTTAATCGAAAGTTCTCTCTCGTGATCGGGAGGGGTAATTAACTATAGGGGCTTGCGCCTATAGGAAACCAGAACTCAGATTATAAAGTCCTTGCAAAATGGGGGCGAAATCTCTGGGTAGTGTCTTATCTACAAACTCACCTGCCTTCCAAAATTTACCCTGGAATTTAATCCGTTAAAACTCCCCTGAAAAAGCAAACAGGGGAGGCCGTGGCCGAATTTTCGGAGCCCACAATTAGTTTTGTGCGGAATCCAATTATGTCGATCAATGTGATTGTACTGTTGTCTTGGACCTCAATTCAGCAGTTTGGAACTCAATTCCATTAGTCGAGCCAAAAATAAGAAACAAATATTTTTATTTTTCAAAATTTTAAAAAAATATTCAAATTTTTGTCTTTATCTTTCAATCAATATTTCAATAAAAAATGCCCAATCACAACTTTCCAAAAGATCAATAAAATAAACCCAAGTGCGAGAGAGTAAATGTGAGAAAGTGTAGGAAAGTAAGAATACTCAAACCAAATTTATAGTGATTCGGTCAAATCGACCTACATCCACTTCCAAAGATCCTCCTCTTTGGGTATTGCACTAACTCACGCTCTTTTTGCACTCAGTCCCCTTCTCCCTTAATAGGTAGAGAATGATCTTTACAGACTCTTCTGACCCTGAAGAATCTCTCTCCTTCCGCCTCCCGTCCCGGTGGAGATGTCATCCCTCCTACTCCTCACACAGCATAGATGCCAAACCCTCCTTCAACTCCTAGCTATGGCGGAGATGTTGTCCCTCCTTCTACCTCCTGGCTCGACAGAGATGTAGTCTCCTAGCCTCCTCAATTCGTAAGTCTTTTGCCCAAAAACTTTTCTTAGAGTTTTTCTCCAAGAGCTCCACAACCACAACAAGGAGGGCCTAAAGTGTAGGTTGACCAAACAACCAAGTGAATCCCCTCACACCCTCAAAGAAGAACTCCCTTAACCTCATCTTCTCTCTCCCCCCAGATGGTTTGGACTCTTACACGAGCAAGGAGACTCCCCTATCCTTCTCTCAAGCTCTCTCCTCCTTAGAAAATGTCTTCTGCTATTCAACTTTTTGGCGCTGAAGCCTCTTATGTTGAGTTTATAAGGTGGGCTCTTAAAAAATCATAATTTTCAAATTAATTACTCTGGTTATACAGTACAATACTCAAATCATACTATCCAATTAGCTCGTACGATAAATAGTAGTGCAGTATGATTAGTTCAATATCATCTCTAATTGTGCTATATTATATACAATAGTACAGTATGATTATTTATATCAAATCACAGATCGTCCAAGACAAATCAAGTTTGGCCAACAATCTATCTGTTTTATTGTCCTGTAGAATGATGATCAAACAGTATGATCATTAATGAAGATTTGATCTTGATTCGATTCCTTAACTCTCAGGATTAAATTAGGCAATGTTAATTAATATTCGTGCAATACGAACTATTTCGTATAGTACGATCAGTTTAAATTTAAAAATTTAAATTTGCTTAACTTTGATAATAAGGATTCAACGGCGGTGTTTTAGCAAAATAGTTGATCGTTCTATACGATTGGATATCATCCAGTACGATTATATATAGTTTAATTTTAATTAATTTAATTAAATTAAATATTTAAATTAATTTTTGTTTTAATAGATCATATAGTACGATTGAGATCATTCAATACGATAATCAGAAATATTCAAATATTTAATTTTATCCCCCTTGTGAATTTGCTCGGTTATCTTGTCAACATACACCTAATACATAAAACAACTTAAGAAAATAGAAAAGTAAAGACTATCAAACACAGACTGACTTTAGACCCTGATGCTGCATTATCTTGAGTCTTGATTTTTTAATTTTGCTTTGTATGTACCTAAAACGGTTAGGAACACATAAGAAATATGCAATATATAAAATAGGAATAAGTAAAAGATCATTCAAAAATATTTGTAATTATCAAAAACAAGGTCAGGCTCTCGGATTGGAATAATCTCTAGAATGTTTATGATGACAAATATAGTTCGTTGAGATTTAAATTTGCTCGTTTTGTATTTAAGTCTATGTTAAGTTCTCCCCCTCCCCCCCCCCCCCCCCCCCCCCCCCAACTAGATGGCTTCTTTTAAAAAATGAGAAAAACATTTAATTTTTACTCTTTTTTATTTTTGATTTTTTTTTATTTTAAAAAACATTTTTTTAACTTTTTAAAATAAATGCATCAACACTAATACAAGGGGTGTCAAAATAGGTTTTCGAGTCATGTTCAAATCAAGGGGAACCTCTCAATATTAAATCGTGGATTGTTGTTATTGTGCTCATAATCTTACTCTTATCTTTGATGTTAAATTGAATTGTCTTGGTAATTCTAACATGTGCTTCTTTGCCTAAGCAAGTCAAAACGATGAGTCTATAAACTCTCTTAGTTGTAAGCAATAACTTTACAATTGAAATCGCCTTGACAATTGTTATTATTAATTTCTCGACGTTAACTCCTACATGTTTCACATCAATGAGTATATTATCTCCAATTTTTTTAATAAATAGGGTAGTATCTACGGTCCATTAACAAATGATTTTTCTAATAAAAAATTACTAAGTCTTTCATACCACACCCTATGTGCTTATTTAAGCTCATACAATGCTTTCTTAAGTTTATGGATATGATTTGGAAATGTTGAGTTCTCAAAACCTGGAGATTGTTCTACATAGATATTTTCTTTAATTATTCCATTTAAAAAAGCTCTCTTCACATCCATCTGCTACAATTTAAAATCCTTAAAACATGCAAATGCTAACAGTACCATGATGGCTTCTAATCTAGCTATTAGGGCAAAGATTTCCTCAAAATCTATCCCTTCTATTTAGTTTTACCTCTTAGCTATCAATCTACCCTTATTCCTAACAATTGATCCAAAATCATTTAATTTATTTTTAAAAACTCATTTAGTTACAACAATACGGGACTACTCACTAATTCTCACACACCATTCCTAACAAATTGATTTAATTTTTCTTGCATCGCAACAATCCAAAATTCATCTTCTAAGGCTTGTTCTACACTAGTGGGCTCTATCATAGAGATAAAAGCGGTGTGGCTAACTTCCTTCCTAAGACCATGCCTAGTCCCAACCACTGTGGATGAGTCTCCATAGATAATTTTTTTAGGGAGACTAGATGCGTATCTCCACTCTCTAGGCAACAAATCCTGAGCTTCTCTATCCTCTAATACAAAATTTTAAACTCTACGAGTGATGTCTTCCTCTTCATCATCATCATTCCTTCCAACTTCAGAAATCCTATCAGATTCTTCAAATGTAACATGGGTGGGCTTCTCAATAACGAAAGTTCTCTTATTAAATATTCTATAAGTCTTGTCTATTGAGGAATAACCTAAAAATACTGCTTCATCTATCTTTGCATCAAATTTTCCTAAATGAGATTTTTCACTGCTTAATACAAAATACTTACACCTAAAGAAATGCAGATGAGACAAATTAGGTGTTTCACCTTAAGCAACTCATAAGATGTCTTATTCAACTTGGACATAATGTTTACCCTATTAAGAACATAGCAAATACTATTCACTTCCTTTGCCCAGAAGTACTTGGGTAGACTATACTTACTAAGCATCGCCCTTGCAGCCTCTACGAGTGTCTTATGTTTTTCTTTTGGCTATAACATTTTGCTGCAGTGTTTTTGAGGCTAAAAAGTTATGTTTTATCCCGGATTCCTCACAAAATAGTTCAAATTTCTCATTCTCAAACTCCCCTTCATGATCAGTATGGATTGTAGAAAAAACCTATTTTTTCTCTGAATCCAAACTAAGAATATTCTAAATTCCTCAAAAGAATCACTTTTATTAGCAAGGAATTTTATCCAAGTGAACTTAGAATAATCATCAACGATTATAAATCCAAAAGGCTTCCCTTCTAGATTTACTATACTATATTAATAGGTTCAAATAAATCCATATGAAGTACTTCTAATGGTCTTGTGGTGACTACATCCGTAATGGAATGGAATGAAGATTTGGTTCGCTTCCCTAGTTGGTATGCATCACAGAGATGTTCTTTAGAAAATTCTAACTTAGGAATGTATGTTACCAATTCTAATTGAGTGATCTTTCTAGGAGCCCTCATGCTTGCATGGTATGATCTCCTATGTCACAACTATGATTTATCAACAATAGACTTAAAGCAGCAAAACATTATTAGATTTCTTTAATGCAATTCAAATCAATCATGTAGACATTATTAATCCTTAACCCTTCTAATATAGTTTTACCATTTAACATTAACAAGCATTTTGTAGAAAGAAATTTTATATTGAATCCTTTATCACATAGCTGATTAATACTTAAAAGATTATGCTTATGACCTGCTAGAAAAATATTTTCAATAGAAAAACTGATGAGGACATCCGACCTTGGAGAGTCTACCAGAGGTATGGCCGTCGATCTACGGCCACGATCGCGCTACTTTACTTTTCATTTTCATTGTATCAGATTTATGTTTTAGTTTATTATTTATGAGTTTTATTATTTCTTTTTCGTTTATGCCTTTACTAGAGGGATTAGTCATATATATGCCCAAGGGGCAAGATGATCTTTGTATTTCTCTTTATTATTTTGGCTATTTGAAGCCTTCCCCTCCTTCTTTGAGGGCTAATGAATGATATTATGAAAATTTCTGTATCCTTGTGTTTTTGTGAGATCTTAGAGTTCTTGGAGAGAGATCCCTAGGTGAGGGAACCGGATCACCAACCAACCGCAGGAAACGTCCGGGCTCGTGGCTACCTTATTCTTCTTCCTCCTTTCCCCTTCCTCCCTTAAACCGCTGGCCCTCTTTCCACAAAACCTCCCCTAGCCGTCGGTCAAGCACTCACCCCACCTCCTCCTCCCATAAGCCGCCGGCCCTCACAAACCCCTCCTTCACCAAACCGAAATCCCACCTCCCCTCCAAAAGCCTAATCGGCCATCCTTTTCCTCATCTCCAAACCGCCAAAAAACCCACTAACCCTAACCCTAGCCGCCGGCCACATCCCCTTCTCCTAGCCTCTACAATTCAAATCCTTACATTGAAGACCTTCCATAAGTGACAAACCTTATGTTAGGAAAGTTCAATTTTATATTTCAAATCAATTTGAATTTGAAAATTCTTTCCTAATTATGGGGATCTATTTTAGGAAAGTTTCCAAATCAGCCCTATATGAATTTTAAATTAGATTGGATTTAAATTAATCCTTCCTAATTTGAGATTCCAAATCAAGCAAGCCTTGATTTCTTTCCCACAAGCCCCTTCCCCCCTCATGAGGCCGCCAGCCCCCGTCTCCCCCTATTTCCCTCTCTCTCCATTAATTTCCCTTTCCCCTTTGGAATTAAATTAAAATTTCAAATTCCAAATCCCTCCAAATTAAAATTTAAAAATTAAATTCAGATTTCAAGTTGCCTTTCCCTCTCGAAACCTAAATCCTACTTTCAAGAATTGGCTCTTCTTTCCCCCTGGCCAAACCCCTTCCCCCCCACCTTCTCTCTCAAATCACTTTAATTTCTTTTAGCTTGCTCTCAAGAATTGGAAGGCCATCCTCCTTCCATCCACAATTCTCTCTACATATGCATGGCGGATCCTAATCAAGATCACGGATTTCTCTACGACGAACAAGGACAAGTGGATATCCTCAATTCTCCGTTCTTCGACGTCAATCCGGAAGTGGATCAAATCGTAGAGGGATACATCGAGATGATCGTCTTTTGCCTTGCTGAAGCCATCGACGAACAATTTTCCTCCATCCAGTGGCAAATCGTCTCCAAGTCCTAAGCAAGGTGATCTTCTCCATCAAACCGTTTCCTTTCTAAGTCTTACTCTAATTTGTAGTTCTAATTGATTCACAAATATCGTGCTAACTCTTTCCGCTAAGCCTAATGAATTAGAGAGAAGTTGAGTGAGTGGATTTTTTCGTAGTGACTCATCTCATTGTTAATTTAGGGATATTATGTTGAAACTCTTCTATGTTTGCTATGCTTGATTGATTGGCTAGTTAAGTGATCTTAACTTCATGTGTGTAGCTTGGCCTAAATTGAAATCACCACACTCTTGTTTTACTTCATTGTTTAAATCACTAAAAGTTAATCGTTAATATTGTTCTCAAGCAAAGAAGCGTGCAAATTCTTAAACAAACCTTGCTCAATCATTCTAGTCCTGCATCAAAAACTATCAACTATACTTATTGTACATGCTCCCACTACCTTCCTTGTAGTGTTATCATCAAGTGTTACTTTTCCTCCACGACTGGCTTCCGATGTGATAAATTGTTTCAAGTCTCCAGTCATGTGTCATGAGCATCCGTTGTCCAGGTACTACATACTCTCACTGGACCTCTTATAAGAGAACAACTACAAAATCAATCACAGTTTAATTTTGAAAACCCAAGTGGGTTTGGGTCCCGCCTTATATTGCAATGAATGTATGCTATGTTGTGCAGATGATGTCCTGGGCCTCCAGACCAAATGTAATCTATGGTGTATTTTGCGTGTGTGCAAATGCGTGCAATATGCCCTAATATGCCATAAGAAAACATTTCACTCCTAGAAATGGATGCACTAATCTATATGAAGAGTGATGGATTCTTTTGAAAGATGGAGGTGCATATTGCGTTTTAATGTGTGGCTTTATAGTGTGTAGGCCTTGATGCATTTTCTTTAAGTATTGTGATTTCTTTTCTTAGGAGTTCATTAGTGTTGTGTAGTTTTCTTACTTGTTTTTCTTGAAGGGTTGCATCCCTTGGTGGTTAAAAGTGACTTACTTTTTGTTTGTATGTATGAGAATAGTGAAAGGGTGAAGAGAGATAAGAAAAGAGTGAGATAAGAGAGATTTGTACTATTTCTACCTATTTTCATAGTAAATTTTTTGGTGTTACTCTGTGGTTTTTTCCTGATTTTGAGTTTTTCCACATCAAATATTGGTGTTATTTCTTTTCTGCTGTATTTTTTTTTCTTGTTTGTGTTCGTTGCGTGGTTTACTTCCGCAACAACATCCATTTAAGATGAGTTGATATTCTTATTGATGAAATGCAAATGAAAACGAACAATAACCAGTAAATGACTAAAATATATAAGCATTTTCTAATGACCCTATTAGCTATTGACCGAAAGGCTAAAAAAGCTAAGACAGGATGACAATAGGGTTACAAGGTTTTGTAAGCATACACACACTAAGGATGGCTTCACAATGGATTGTCATTGTAGGTATGTGATCCACAGAATGCTTTGTTGTCCAATTCTTCCCAAATCTGTAATGCCAGACCCCACCGAGACCTGCTGGAATCTTGAAGAATTCTAGCAAGGATCGGCTATATCCGTGACTCCCAACTGACAGTGTTAAAGAGCAGCAGGAATAAGTTCCAACAGTTCTGCGAGTAAGCCAATGACCAAAAGGGTGGATTGCTAAAAAATCAAGGCAAGTTAATAAACGAATGAAAAACATAGATCCTGATGTAGGCTTCTTGTGCCCAAATGCGTTTTTCTTGTTATAACACAAGTCTTGGAATTCTTGAATAGCAGCTCGATTTGCAAAAAGGTCCTATTAATAGTAGATCCTTCCCTTGGCCTTGCCAGGTAGCTGGCTAGTTGTCGAATAACATGGCTGCACCATTCTTGATGATAATTTGAAAACCCTAAATTTTTTCTAAAATTTTGCCAAGACAATTCTTATCATGGATAAATCCACTGCGGCCCACCTTGTTGGACTACTAATCTTCAAGATAGCTTCACCATTCCACTGTTACTCTCATCCTCTAGGATGGCTGGATGTTGCAAGAAGTAGGAAGAAGGCTATTAGACTGTTGTTATCCAGTACAAACTGATGGAGGAACTCTTGTGCAGCTACCCCAAAGGTTTTAGCCTTGCTGCGGCTACTGGAATATGTTGCTGATGCCATGGATAGCTGTGGAAATTGTATTAGAGCTATAGTGATCGATTGTGGTAGAATTCTGGACTCCACTGCAATCTCTTTCATCTCTCCCTTTGTAAGAATAGGGGAATTCTTCCTAAACTGATAATCTAAACTTCTCACACCTAAAAATTAAAAACTAACTAGGAGGAATGGCTTATGAATAAGCCAGCCCCTATTAAACTTATAAACTCTTTTTTTGCCAAGATATTCACCCACAAGAGAAAACAAAGGGTTTCTAATTAAAAGAAATTATATAAATAGGACCATAGCCCAAATCACTGCATAAGATATTGTACTCGTTGTGATTGTTCAACGTATTATTGTTTGCTTTCTGGTAGGGTACATACTAGAACATAACATTATTTGGAAAATTTTTGTAGTTTGTGATGTTATGGGTGGAGCTAAGATGGTTATTCTATGGAATGTGGCATGAAGAAATATGGTGGACTGAAGGTGGCTCTATGTGCCAGTGTCTAGTTTTATTGCTCTATGGAATAATGCTAGTAACAATAGATATAAATCTATGTGAGCTTCAAAATTTTGGTGCCCCAATCTCTTTGCATAGATTCAATGAGAGTTTTAACGGATTATACTTCCGAGGTAAATTTTTAGAAGGCAGATTCATTAGAGATAAAACATTACCCTAAAATTTTACTCTCATTTGCATGAACTTTGGGATCTGATTTCATATTTCCCAATAGGTGCAAGCCCCTATGATGCTATGATTACTTTCCCCTCCTAGTGACGAGAGAGCACTTTCAATTAAGGATGGTCATTAAATAGGTTGTTAATACCCAACGTATGGTAGCAATAGTATTAGATGTTAGATTTAATGTTTATTATTAAAAATTCATCATCTTGCACTTAAAATGAATGGTGGGGGAAATGATGCAAGCCTGATCAAGATATCATGATTTCGTCGTCCGGATTGTCATGATTCGTAATCTACTTAGCAAACAGAGGTAGTCAAGCCAACCTATCGAAAGATCCTTGTCTGCAGCCATGGTTATTTCGTCATTGGTATCTTATAGAAATGTGGTGGATGTTTGTCTAAGGGATAAATTCAAGTCTACCTTAATTAACAAAAGGCTTTATGTTTTATCAAGTCTACCTTATGGTTCATTACTCATGGGTATTAGTCATTAGGGAACATATGAGCTTTGGCCTTGATCGTAATATAATGGTGTCTATTTGCGGCAAACTAACTTGTTCATAGCTGTTTATCTTATGGAGTCATTGGGACAAACCACCGGTTAGAGGACATATGTCACGTATTTATTGACCGAGGATTATTTGAGAACAAATCTTAGTGATATTTTTGGCCGGAAATTCACGCTTTGTGAACTGAAGTTATTATTGAATTCATCGCCCTCGTCAAATAATTGCGGTGGGTGGATGAATTTCTATTTTATGCTATAAATGATTAAATTTCATTTTAAACGTTTGAATTTTGATGTGTTGAAATTTAGAATCTTGATAGAATTTGAGAATTAACCCCTCTAATTGAGATTTATTTTCAGCACGATCATCATCAGAGTGATGTTAATGTCACTTTAAATATATTTGAATTTTTATCAATTTTGGATTCATTCAAAAAGATAGAGTTATCTCTGATTGAGATTCAAATTCAACAAGGCCATTATTAAGAATTTAAATAATTCGTAATTTTATTATTTAATCTTTGTCAACTTTGTTTGCTTGCTAACAAAAGATTGGGTTCAAATATCAATTTTATGAATTCGTTATAAGCAGGTATCTACATGTACATTATCTAGTCAATTCACATGTTTGTGTCTACTTATATTAATCACTTCATGTATTATTTTTTTATTTTATTTTAGGTGTATCATTTCTTATTTCCATTTTAATCATATAAATAAAAGGTGAAGAGACATATTTTGAATCTTCATTCTATTGGGGATATTTATTGGTATATTAGTGTAATCTATGGATAAAATTTGAATCCTACACCAAGCCTTTGTTTGGCTACAACTTTTTTCCTATTCTTCAAAAATTTTAATAGTGAGTTTTGGCAATCATATCTTCATGAGTCATGCCCACAACTTTACAACAACAACAGACCTTTATCCCGCTAAGTTGGGTGAGCTATATGAATCATTTTTTTCAATTGTATCCTATTAAGAGTCAAATTCTTATTTAAATATAATAAAAAATATATTTTTAATACATACTAACCAAGTCTTTTTAGATCTACCTCACATCAACTTCAAAAAAAAATAAAAAACAACCCTAAACAGACCTTACTCTTCGTGGCTGTTCCAATAGTTTATTTATAAACTGTTCTATTTCAGTGTAGATTTATTTTCTCATCATGATAATATTATACTTAATGTTGAAATGCAGATTGTGGGACACGGCAATCAAACTTGGGGAACTCCAAGCCCAGTTCAAATTGGCCGTTTGTCCTGAAGAGTATGCCAAAGAAAATCTCAAGTTTGGCCTTGTTGAAGTTGTTTACGAATGGGCAAAGGTGGTCATCTTTGGTTTAAAAGTGATTCAGATTTCATTTGGGATGACTTTCTTACTGTTTCTTAAAGCAGCTTCTAGTTTTATTTTTATACTAAAAAATTACTTTAGGAAGCAATAAGAAAGTCGTCCCAAACGAAGTCTTAATTATATAAATGTGTTTAGTATCTCAAATCCTACCTGTGATTCATTGCAGGGAACTTCATTTGCTGATATTTGTGCCCTTACTGATGTTCCAGAAGGTCTGATTGTAAGAACCATTGTTCGATTGGATGAAACTTGCCGTGAGTTCAAGAATGCAGCCTCAATTATGGGCAACTCTGCTCTATATAAAAAGATGGAGACTGCATCTGATTCTATCAAGCGTGATATTGTTTTTGCCGCTAGCTTGTACGTTACAGGCGTTTGATTTATGCTTTCTAGTAGCGATTCTGTTTTTTTATTTTTATTTTTAGCTCATTAGCAATTGTTGTATGTTGTATCAGCCAATTGTTTGGAACTCCTTTGTCCGGCTAAAACTAATTGCAAATTTTTGATAGAAGGATGTTAAATCTACTGTACAGAAAATGGGACTTGCTTATCTAAGTACTTTTTTAGTAAAAAAAAAATAGTAAAAATATTATCTCAAATGAAGCCTTAGTTTTGCTAATCTATCTATTCTTTTCAGATCAATGTGAGGATTCTTATTTTTCTTGCTTCTTATTTATTTGAAGTTCTATATTATTTGAAATTGGTTAAATAATTTAGTTGTCAAAATCATCAAAGCTATTTATCTTTGCCTATCTGAGTTTCATCAATTAAGAGCAAGAAACAGAAAATTTTTGAAAGTTCAATGACTTGGTACCATCCTTCTTTAGATTTATTATTCTGTCCGGAATCTGGAGGGCGTCCGGAGTCCAATAAAAAAGTGCCACGTCATTCAAAAAATATACCGCGGTCAGTACCCACAGTCGGTATCTAGGGGTACCAAGCGATACCGACCTCTCTGCACCGGATGGGAGAACCGTCCGGTGTCCGGACAGAATAAAAGCTCCCTTATGCAGCCTTTCATTCACCATATCACTTTCCTATTTTCTGTAACAAAGCTAATCCGAAAGGAAATACTTCTGGAGGAACTGAGCTGCATATTCTATATGCTTATCTGAGCAAATGAAATATAACTTTGATGTTTAAGGATTCGTCCGGGATGAGTAAAATAAATAGAAATTGTTTATGCATTTTAAAACGAAAATTATTGTCGCTTATTTATTAGTTACCATAATCTATGTGATGTGATTGTGAAAAGCAATTTTTTAACCAAATGAAAAAAAAAAGAGCTTTCAAATCCAATAAATAACGTCATATTTACAGTTCAATGGACATTTACTTTAATAAACTTTACAACAACCAAAAAACAAAAAATAACAATCAGGAAACGAATTTCTCCTTTAAAAACGCGCCTGGTAATAAAGTTTTTCATCAATCAGGCATTGACATTCCCCAGTTCATAGTATGGAATGTTTGCGAGCTTAAAGCTGCGCTTTCCTAAAAGTGGACCTCTAAAAGCATCCAACTTGCTACTGATCAAGCCAACAATTCGAAATCCTTCCTGATGCAACTGCAGCCTTCTGTTGGAGAGATATTCCCAGTTCTCCATTTGAATCTCTTCATCAGATCTGAAAAAATTATGATGAAAGACTCTTAATCAAGATGAAGGAAAAGCATAAAACTTTAAGCATCTTTCATGATTTTGGCAGTTCAAGAAGGAAAGAAAAATGAGAAAAAGATCAAAATAATCACAGAATTATTTATGGGCGTTATTGTAATCACAAACTATTTAAAATTTAATCCAAAATAAAAAGTACACCGAGTGTCAGTCAAACGAGAAATTATTCTGTACGGTCACCGAACGGTCCAGAGTCAAATTAGGATGCGCTTTGTCATCCGGTACATAGCACCGGTACATAGCAAAAAATAATGTGGCGCATCCTGATTCGCCTCTGGACGCTGTCCGATGACTGCACAGAATAATTTCTCCATCAAGCAGGGAAGAGACTCTATTTGATGTTTTACGGGCTATAAATAGTTGGAATAAGACTAATGATGATGAAAAAAAACAAACTTTTAAAATGTTAATGGAGGAATTGAGGAAAAGAAAATTTTAAGCATGGATAGGCCATATGAATTATAAGAGAAACATGGGATAAAAAATCCAGTAACCTCCCTCCAGCATCCCCACATGAGCAGATTCATTTGAGTTTGATGACAATAATCACATTTTGAAAGGAATTTTTTCAATCTTACGTCTAGCAGTCTGACATGTAACACTTAAAAAACCTTGGAGTTCAAAATTACCTCATCACCAGTGAAGACCATCCTAAATAACCAGAAGATGTAAGGGTGCTCTCCGTAGCCTTCCAGTGCTTTGAAGGCTTCCTAGTAAAAAGAAACAAAGACCAGCCACCTGCTCGAAGTTGCATGTAAAATCTAACAAGAAGAATGTGGGCCTGATGCTTTAGGTCTTCTATATGCTCGTTCCTGACAATTAAACACTGTTATAAAGACAAATGTAGATGACAAAGAAAGTAACAGCAAGACATTATTCAATTTACCTATCTAGAGAACTGATCCTACTAAAGTTGCCAATCAGGGAAAGTAAGTCATCTGCATCTAACAATATTATATCCAAACCATCATCATCTGGTGTTAGTCTACCAAAGTAGTCCTCTATAAACCAGATTGAGGTATTCAAATCTTTTAGGTAGTGTCTCTTACTATATTGAAGAGCATACAACTTGCAGTTTAATGGAAATTCACCTATTTCCAAGTTGTTTAGCTCAGAATGAAAGATATACAAACTACAATAATCATGTTGATCACTTTTCTTGGTGTGTTCGAAAATTCCAGAACTGCTACTTTGACAGGACTTTAACATCATAGTGAGTGCAATCAGCAAAGTTAGCATCAAAAGTCCGGTGGTCACAAGTGCAGCGACGAAGATAGTTGCAGTAAATGATGACATGAAGACACCAGATTCCACCACATATTGACTTCCCAATTCTGCAGTGAAGCTTGAAGGTCAGAATTTTAACATGATAATGATGATGCAAAAAAATAATAGTAAAAAAATATACAAGATAAATATAGATTCACAAGGTAAGGTGCCCTAAAACATAACTACTACAATATAACCATAGCAAAGAGAAATAATGCTATGAGCTAGGCACTTGTACCGATATTCCTGGGGAAAATAGCAACCAAAAACTGTAAATGCCTTCAGACAAAAAAACAGGTGTTTCTACGGGTATCCTACCAGATGCAATGTTCATTCTGTGTATCAAATCAGAGTATAATTTTAGTAAGAATTCACAAAACGCCTTAATTCTACAACAACATTAGATTCAAATTATAATAGGCTCTTCATGTTTACATCCAGATAGGTTAAGCTTGTTTCAAAAATCACCTAACCTATTCCCTCACATTATATATAAAAATGACTAGGTCCCTTACTATGGTTTCTCTCAGTAAGAACCTAGATTTTCATCCTTCTGTCCATTTACAGACTAATTCACCGTTATCTTGCTTCTATCTCTCCTATATCTTTATTAAAAAGAGAAACAGAACTGGTAACCAGATGGCCATCCCCTAATGCCCACCCATCTCAAGGATGGCTGGCGATTAGGATAAAAGTGCTGACAAATAAAATTATAGAAATTTAACTACTAGTCAAGGATAAAAATCAAAATCATTATAGAAAATTTTGTTAACAATTAATACAGAATTTTTATATTCACCTGAAAAGATATGATGTTAACTGTCTTCATCCTGGTATACAATAAAATTACCATGTTCTTGATTTCAATGATTCCGATAACATCTTGTCAAATATTTGAAAATTGTTAATCACTAGCTAATCATGATGCTTTTTATTCACTTGACGACTGTTAGTCATTAAGATTAATAGCCACCCAGTTTGACTTATATGTTGAGACCAGAAAACAGTTGCTCTGGCATGACCTACTCTTGTTGGTAATCACACTTGTCAGAAGCAAAGAAAATATGATAGCAAATACACAAAAAATGTTGCATAAAGTTGGAAAAGAACCTTACTGTCTTAAGAGGGGGCAAAAGTTTCAAATTTTAGGATGAAATTTTCAATAGGTGATCTTATATGTCACTAGAAGGATCTACAGAAAAGCATTATATTTTGATAATTATTTAGAAATGCATAAGCTCGCAGAAGATTTCATCTAAAGACCACAAGGAATAGCCATGATGCCACGTGCTTTCACTTTCAGATCAATCCACAACCACTGTTTTCATTCAACAAAGAGCATGAGAAAATAGGTTTTTGTAAGAATCAAAATATAAATATCATACCTGCAAAAAAGAAAATTGTACACAAAAACTTTCAAATATCATGAAGAAAAAAGTATGTTAAATAATCAATAAATAAATTTCTCCATATTTTTTTAACAATCTTTTTTTTCTGAAGTGCATGCCTTCACTATCTTTTTCCTAAATTGGCCTTGAACTAATGAGTAGATGCACATTTACAAAGAGCCGTACGTTTGAACCAATTTTCTCTGATAAAATTCAATTAAACTAGCCATCTGGGTTTGTTTCTGGTTTTGAACTGAATTAATTAGAGCACAGCATGAAAGCACTGAGCATCACTGCTAGAAATATTGAAAAAATGACCATATGCCCAGACAAATAGGCCGTGTTGGATGTTGGCAATTTGAGTAAAAGGAAATTAAAAGAATGGATTGAAAATATTAGATCAATAGCTGTTGATTCATAACCAAAACATCAAGCATCAAATTATTGTGATTTCATTTCATTTCCTTCACTTTTCTTCAATCCAAACAGTCTTCCTGGAAAAGAAATGGAGGGCTTCATACCAGATTGTCTTTGACTCAAAAGACTCTGGCTGGAGTCTCCAGAGTCAGCTGAATGAGGGAATGAAGACATGGAATCAATCAAACTTTTCCACTAATATCTGAGAAAAATAAAACTTCATCCAAACTCCTCTTGCAGAAGGTAGATTTCTCAATACGAAACATCAACCATCTTCCATCCTACTTTGCCTGCATCAGATTTGGAAGGAAAAAACAAACAAACTTTGGTTGGGGATGCAAAACCAAGCAAACAGAATAACAAGAAAATGATCAAATTGCGCAGTTATCGAATCACTTGATCCAAAACATCATTTTCCGTAGAAAAAGTTAGAAATGTCGGCAAAAGCCCCAATACTATCACTATTTAAGAACGAACAAATTGTCCAATAATAATCTCTCAACTCAGAACATCGAAATCAAAGACACAGAACCAGAGTGGGAACGAAGCAAACCGATGCGACGAAAACCCAAAGAGAAGTCGATTGAATGGACAGTGAAACAATTTAGACTTGGGAAGCTTCATGCCTCAGAGGGAGATTGAACCGCGTACGATCGCTCGTGGAATATACGGTAGAATCCAAGGCAGGGAGATGGCGATCTTCCATCTCCGCTCTCTCTACCGTCGGCCCTAATTCGGTCAAAACGTCCTCTAAGATTTAAAAACTCCATTTTGATTTGGATCTTATCATAAGATTCTTTATTTTGACAGTTAATAATTTTAAAATTTTAATTTTGATTGTACATTCAGTTATATTTTTATTATAAAAAAAAATTATTCAGTTTTTGGGGTGTTCTTCGTTAACTTTTTTTTTTTCTTTCTTGATATATTATAAAGTAATTTTTAAAAATAAATATAAATATTTTTACAAATACATACGAAATTTCATAAGGAAATAATTTTAAATTTAAATGTGAGAAATTTATTTAATGTTTTTTTTTTACATTAAATTAAATACATCAACTAGAAAAAAATATCAAACATTTTAATAATAATTTTAATGGGTTTTATATAGTAAATATGTCAATTATTAATTTTATAATAAATATGATTTTGTAGGGATATCATTTATTATATTTGATAGAAATAAATGTATATGAAAATAGATTCTTCATAATATAAATTAAATTCAATATAATAAATTTATTATGATAAATTGATTATGTGTATATGAACTTGATCATATGATTTACCTAAAAATATAGGATAAAACATAAAGCTACGATTTAAATAATAAAATAATTAAAATATAATACCAAAATACAATATGAACTAATTTAAAATATATTTGTTAATATTAAATATTACTAAAATATTAATTCACATTCAAATACTAAAAAATCTACCAATATATAAGAAAGATGAAAGAAAAATAAAAAGATGGCGGAGGTAGGAAGAGACAGAGAAGGAAGCTTCTCTATTCTTGATTTTAGCTTGAAAGAGAAAGAGGAAGATAGGGAAAGCTTTAACAACTGCATAATGAAAAAGATGAGATGTGCTGTCATAAATTATGATAGACAGCTATTTTACTATTTTCTAAATAATTTTTTAATATAATAATTTCATAAATTAAAAAATTTTATACTAAAAAATTACTTTAAAAAATAATTAAAAAGCTGTCCCAAAGAAAGTCTATGACTTCGATTGGAACAACTTTCTTATTACTTTCTAAAATAGCTTTTTAATGTAACTATAAATTTTTGTACTAGAAAGTAATAAAAAAGCTGTCCCAAACGAACCTAAGACTTAAAAAAAATTATTTGGAAAACAAACTTATCAGAAAGTTGCAGAAAGTGAATTCAAAAGTGAGCTCTCACGAAACAAAGAGATATTAGTTATTATAACTTATTTCAATGTGACTCGCGTGGAAGCTGAGATATAGAGATACTTACAATGAAATAAGTTGGCTGAGATCATGGAAACAAGAAGAAATTGCAAACATCTGGAACACAGAAAACATTCATGAATTGCTCTGCTTCCATCAACACAAAACCTCTCCACAAGTATTTATTCAGGTCAACAGTTACACCATACACAACGGTAAAACATTACAGCTACAAACAGCAAACGCACTTACAAGAAAATAACTTGCAAGCTTATACTATTCTGTAAGCAACAGAAAGTAGAGTCAAACTGCTAGTTCATTGTTGGCAAGAACATCACAGGTCACTCCTCTTAGGCTTGTGAGAAACTGGAAGCACCTTTAAAATATAAAGTGAAATCCTGTGTTTTAGTTTTTACCCAAAAGAAGAGGTAATAAGCCCGCAAAAAAAAATAATAATAATGAAAATTTGATTACCACATCAGTAGATGGAATCCATTCATTTGTTGCTGGATTCCCATGACCAGAAACATGGTCGAAAGATGTAGTTGAATCTGGAGTCAGGTTAAAAGAACTTCTGCTTGATTTCTCCATCTTGATGAAGCCTGTTCCAGTCTGACGCCACAGAGCATAAAGAGTGAAGAGGTATGAGAGGTTTTTTGCTCTAAAGACTGATGTCAATATGAATATAATTAGTCTGCCAGAATCAGGCGGCATTTTTAACACAGCTGAATGAAAATCTAACAGGGTTTGTTTGCCCGTAGATAGAAAACATGTTGCACTTAATATAAAAAAAGATTCCTTTTCTCTGAATAACATGCTTGGAACCAGACATCTAGCTGTTGTGAAACCGATGGAATCCCATATGTGCGTGTTAACCATACCAAAAGAAACTTTACCAGGCTCCCTAGATCATTGTTTCCTCATTATATCCCACCTCCCCATCTCTCTGAATCTAAACAACTATTTCCCTCTTCATAGTCACATCCCCACCACTAAGCATTGCCAAGCCTGGAGAGAGAATGTTCAACTTTTACATATATGCTTGTTTCGTATCCGGTCTCTAAGAGTAAAACCACTCATCCGCCTGAGCATACTCATTTCTGCAATGCTTGACTTAATATTATGCTTCTCTTTTAATGGACAACATTCTGCATCATAAAGCATAGCAGGTCTCACCACCATTTTATAGAATATTCCCTCAAGTTTGAGGGGGACTTTTCTTTTGAGGGGAACTTTTCTATCACAGAACAAGCCCGATGCATTCCTCCACTTCAACCATCCAACTTGAATTCTACTAGTTATATTCCCATCTATTTCACCATCACTCTGAACAATAGACCCAAGACATCTAAAACGTGTACTCTTATTAATGACTTGATCATCCAAAATTGTAATCCCTCCACTAGATCTACTACTAAAATTATACTCCATACATTCGGTTTTAAATCTACTCAAACGAAAACTTTTAGACTAAAATAAATTATAAAATTAAGCCCAAACCTTCTCTTACTAAGAAAAAAAAGGTTAAACGCAACTCTTACTTGTGGCAAACTTCCAAATATTTCGAATCTCAATATAGGCACAATAGATAAGGTGACAATCGTGTCAAACCAAGGTTAATTTGGAGGAAGTGGATGTTAGTGCTGTGGCCACTTCTAGGGTAAACGTCTTGGCAAAGGACAGCGTGATAAACTCTGGAGCTACTAAACATATCTGTAGCTGTAGAATGCCTTCTCTTCCTATACTGCAGCTAGGTAAGGAGAGGAAAGTCTTTTTCGAAAGTTCTAAGCCTGTATCAATTGTTAGTAAAGGGAAAATGAATTTAGCTAACTTCTATCAAGATCCTCTCACTAATTTATATCCTTCATGTGCAAAAATTTCATGGAATCTCGTATATGTTTCTAGTTTAGGCATAATGGGTGTCAAGGTTATCCTTGATGTTGATGAAATTGCCAAAAAATAAGGTGTTCGTATAAGAAAGAGGCACTCTCAAATTGTTTGTTTCTTTTGAATGTGTTTGATAATATTAATGAAGGCATTTTTGCTTATGCTTGCCGTCTTGAATCAACTAACTTATGGCACAGTTGTCTTGCATACGTGAATTATCTTTTATATTGAGGAAATGCAAGAACTGAAAAATGTTATGTATATGCGAAATCCAAGCTAGAAAAGTCTTGCAGATCTGTGATCTAAAGAGAAACTGAATTTCTTACTTCTATTCACTTTCATTTAGGTGACATTAAATTCACAATGTGTAGAGGTAAAAGAAAAAAATAATACTATGGGACTTCTATTAATGATTGTTCTTGCTTCACCAAATTATATAAGCCAAAAAAAGAATAAAACTTGAAAAATTCATAATTTTTAGGTCCATGGTTGAGAATAAATTATGTTTGAATATTAAGCGACTTAGGTCTGATAAATCAGGAGAATATGAAGTTGTCTAAACTTATTTTGTGAAGAGCATGGTTTACACAAGAACAACCCCCCTGTGCCTGCACACACACTTCTCTCGAGTCTAATGGTGTAGTAAAAAAAGGACTCTCAAGAAGATGATGGTATGTTGATTAGTTCTCACAATTTTCTTAAAACTGAACAAGACAATCACCGTGTGATTATCTCGTTGTATGTTGTTGTAGATGAATTGATAATCTTCAGTATTAGTTTGAAAACTATTAATCAAGCTAAAAACTTATTATCATCACAATTTGATATGAACGATATAGGTGAAGCAAATTTCATTCTAGGTATTGAATAACCTATATTTAAAAGTTATCATGCCACACGAGCACTTTCTTAAGAAAATTGTGAGGGAAATTGGACACTTGGACACAAAACCTGTTTGCACCCTTATGATGCAAATTCTCGGTTGTAAAATAATTTAGGTGCTAGTGTTTTATAGCCTGAGCATGCCAAAATCATTGGTAGTTTGATGTACCTTATGAATTGTTTGAAACCTAGCATAGCATATGTTGTGAGTATATTGAGAAGATATACTCATAGGGCATGCTTGGTTCAGCTTAATGATAGCGTCTCTATTTTAAAAACATCGAAAAAAAAAATTCAAGTTGTTTGGTTGTACTATTTGATAAAAGTAGTTTGTTCAGAACTCCATTATCTGGTCAGTTTCCAAAACTTTTTTTATCAATGCTTATCCAGAGCTTTTTCTGTTTTACATAGATGAAAAGTCCTAATTAACCCGCTTGTTCACACGATATCTGAAGCACACCCCAAAACCTGCTCCACAATCCCAAAACATAGCTCTCATGATTTTGGCTCTCTCACTCCTTTATCACTGCAGATTTCCAAATTTCAGCTCGCTCATGGCATCGAAATCTTTTCTTCTATGTTTTTTCGTTTTTGTTTCCTTGCACTGAAAGTAGCATAGGCCTATATATCATCTCTAATTTCATAAACTTTGCAAACTCCATCTTCTTTCCAAACATTCTCTTACAGTACACGTAGCTTAATATAATTTTAAAATTTAAATCTGTAGTGTAATAAAGTCATTATGTAAATGAATTTTAATGTAAGGGTGTTTTAGTCTTTTATAAGAAAAATGGTTAAATTAATATAACAATCAAACAATAAATTTTTGCTTTTGAATTTGATTAAGCACATGAAAAGGAATTTATTCAAACAGATAAATAAAATTAATTGCAGTGTTTTCTGAAACTCCATCTTCTATACAACTGCTTCTAAACAAACTTGTAGAACAGCAAAAAGCTGAACCAAACAAGCCCATAATCCTTATAAGGATTATAAGATCATCTGTTGCTTTATGTAGGAATCATAAATTATTATTTAAATTTTATGAATTTCCAACTGCACTTGAAGGATACAGTGATGCAAATTGGATCCTATGTTCAAATGAGACAAATCCACTAATGGCTGTCTTCACTAGTAAAGGAGGTTTAATTTCATTGAAATTTTCTAAGAAAAACTGTATTGCTCAATTCATTATAGAATACAACGTCATTGCCTTAGAAAAGGCAGGAACTGAGGCACTGTGGCTTAAAACTACTAGCAAAAATACTTAGGTGGATGAGACCAGATCCAGCAATATCATTTCAGTGTGATTGCCAAGTTTTAACAGTTAAGAAAAATAATAAATTATAATAGTAAGAGCAAGCATATTGGGAGACAATTATTGAATATTGGGGGAATTTTCTTCAATTTTGTGAGATTAAAGATAAGCCCAGCAAATCCTCTGCCAAAATCACCAAGCAAAAAATTAGTGAAAAAAAAATGTAAGAGAGTTGGAATTTTCCGAATAACAAAAGTTTAAAAAGATGGTAACTGAACCTATGTGTATGACGATCCCATGAAATAGATTTGTATGGGTAACACGTCTCTCAGTGATTTGGAATGCCAATGACTCTTAATCATCTTCAGAGGTACATTTTATAGTAATAGTTTATAACTCCAATGAAAATGTTGAATTATTCTCTTAATGATCTCCACAATCCTTCATATTGGTTGGTGTTCAGCTACAACACAAACTTGGAGTCACTTGCATGAATGTGGAAGTGAAGCTAATTCCTATTGAGCCAAGCCTAGCTCTTTAGAACGATCATGAATAATGGAATGATACAACAACAACATCAAGCCTTTATCCTATTATGTGGGTCTGCTACATTAACCATTTTTTCTCCATTATATCTTGTTAAAAGTCAAATTCGCATTTAAGTCTAATAAAAGAAAAGTCATGTCTAATATTTTCTAACCAAGTCTTTTAGGTCTACCTCTACCTTTTTTGAAATAGGCCAAATCTAATACAACTACTCTCCTAATTGGGTCATCAAAAGGCGAATGTTTTATGTGACCAAAATATCTAAGGTGACTCTCTCTAATCTTATCTACCACTGGAGCTACTCTAACCTTTTTATGTATATACTCGTTTCGCATTTTATCTCTAAAAGTGAAGCCACTCATCCACCTGAGCATCCTCATCTCTGCAACACTTAATTTTATGCTTCTCTTTTAATGGCCAACATTCTGCGCCATAAAGCATTGCACGTCTCACCACCATCTTATAGAATGATGTCATGACAAAATATAACAAATTGCAGTGAAAACCCTTCTTTAAGAATATAATGTGTAAAAAAAATCTAAATCATATTCAAAGATGAAATTCATAGAAATGTAATTTCACTAAATTCGTGTGAACCGATTCTCATTGAGCTCATAGTTCAAAAGACATAAGTAGTTATACATCACATTCTTGATAAAGTAATGTCTTTGAAATATATTATGGATCATTAGAAAATTTCAAAGAATATTCTAGTTATTTCTCTATGTAATGTACAATCATTAAGTTGTGAATTTGTTAGCATCCCAAACATGGGGTAAGACTTATTAAATAGAAACTTAATCAGCTCCCTGAATCACAACTTCCTAGCTACATCCCATCTCTGTCACTCAAAATAAGACCGACTCTATTTCCCTCCTTAACCACATCCCCATCACTTAGCAATACTAAGCTTAGAAAGAGCTTATATAATCTTTAACATCCCAGTTGGATACGATTATAAGCTTCATGTCATCTTGATGAAGAGATATTGACCTCTTAAAGCATTTAAATTGAAGAAGCCAACTATATTTGCCTTTATTGAGGCGCCATTGTGAAATATAAGTCGTTGGACACCAATGTCCAACAACAAACATGGCTGCTAACCCACTGCATCATCCACCCTGAAAGTATTAGTTGACAACAAAGCGACAATGGGATGTAAGTGAGTCGAGCTGGCTCACATGTAAAACTTATCGACCAGGATCTCGAGCTTGAGCTCATATTATATAAGCTCAAACTTGATGAGACTCTGCTCATTGGCTTGCAAATTGGCTCAATTTAATATTAAATTATAAATATGATTCTCTCTTGCCCACTGTGCAATTTAAATCCAACATTGCTAATCCTAAGACCTCTTACGAATAGTTAAATCTCAACTCACAAACTCTTCATCTTCATCAAATGCTATTGGTTTGTCCAAACCTCCTAAGAATTTACATCTCCATTCTATGCAATAGCTAGGGAATTCTTCTTTATCAAAATGTGCTCTTGATCCCGATGATGCCTTCTCCAACAAAATCCGGTCAATGCCTCCAACAAACTCCTCTACTCCATCAAATGTGGATGGTCCTGACGATGCCTTTTCTAGCGAACTCTATCACAACTACCTTTGGGGTCCTGTCAATGCCTTCTCCAGTGAGTTCCCATTGATGCCACCTCGCACGATTTTACCTCGAGCTCCAAATTTAAGCTCGAGCTATTGCTCTTCTATCAAGTTGAGCTCGAATGCACCGTATGAGCTCAACTCAAGCTTGGACTCAAGTTTTGTCTAGCCATAGGGTAAGCGAGCTGAGCTCAAGTTAGCCATAACTCAAGTGTGACTCAACTTGTTTACACCCTTAAGCTTCAAAAAAAAAATCTCATAAAGCTAATCTTGTGAACGCTACTAGAGAGTGCATGATATGAGAGAAGCCATTTTATCATGGAGAGTTGTCTCAAGGCAACTTTGCCCAAATGCACATTCTCTAAGAGGCAAAAAGGTCCTGAAGAATAGAATAACTCAATGATAAGATTTCTAATATATATATATATATATCACCGATATTATTTAAACTGATTACCTTGCTTCTATGTATTGCACTTATTTTACAATAATTTCACTCATTTTACATGTGAGTGAAGATGTAATCATTAAATTAAAGAGTTTTTTAGAGTGTTTGTGAAGCGTAAATTCAATGTCGAATTTTAGCTACACAAAACAAAAAGATGCATCTATCAAATTTCAAAAAAAAAAATCTAATCACATTTTCCAACCAACTAAACAAGGGATCTATGAAATCTACTAATTTTTTGAAACATGCTGCTAACTTCAACTCCAAATGAATCATAAAATAGAGATGCAAAGAGTGAAAACAGACACATAAATGATGAAGTAAATAGAAAAGCCTGCATGCAATGCAAATCAACATTTAACTGGTTTTATAACAAATTAAGTCATATGTTCAAGTCTTCAAGATAATATTTCTATACATCCTAAATTATTAAAATAATTGTTTATCAAGTATAAACACTATTGAGCTGAGTTTTGATCCAATTTAAACATTTTAAAATGTTTTATCGGGCTCCGATAGTTTCCGCAGAAAGTTGAATGAAATCATCAAAACTAGAAAAAGTTAAAAGCTTCATCATTTATTCAATTTCCAAAAAGTTATCTATTTGGGTGTGAATCAAAGAGGGATTAAAGTTGGTTATATTAACTTATGGTCAAACGCATTTTCAACCAAATAAACTTAAGCATATTGGTGAAGCCCAACCACTTTGTGTTTCTATGCTAATATATTTTCAACTATTCGAATAACTAAACCCAAAGTTTAGCTTGCCTTAACAATCTCCTCCATGCATAAGAGCTCTTCACATTGGTCACTACTACTCAAACAAAAGTTTATCAAATATCATGCGCCAAATGCCTAATAGATCCGTCATGGGAGTCATCACTCTTAAACTTTGCTCAACTTTGATAGAATTAACCAAAGATCCATGGGAGCCACAAACCGCATGAATCACATGATACCAACCAAACCATCAACACTGATATCACTTGTTAAGGAGAACTAAGAGGGGCCAAAGTTGCATCAAATGCATCATAGGACAAATCCATTTTCAACCCAAAAGCTTAAGTGCTTAAGCCTATGGTTGAGGGCCAACCACTTAATATCACTAAACCAACACATTTTTGAACTATCTGATATGAACAAAACCCAAAGCTTCACTTGTCTAAATAATTATAAATATTTTTTAGACATTTGGGATCGAGCATTAAGAAGCCTAAATTAAAACATGACTTAATATAAAAAATTAGAATTTCTTAGAATCTATATCGAGAGTCATACAAGTGCCTCAATCTACATAAAGCAAGTTCGGATTACATCAAGGAATTGACTTTGACCTCCGGGAATAGTGTAGATCCCAGGAATTGACTTTGGATCACAAGTGCCTCTCTATATATCTTTACATGCATGTGATCGTCAACAGCAACATAAAAGATCTTTAATATCAAGGTTAAAGCATGACATACTGATCTCTCATATTCCTCACATGCCTTCTCAAAGATGAAGAATTGACAACTTCAATGGTGCATACAAGAAGAAGACCTTTGAGTGAGTTATTTCATTTCATTGTATTTGTTCCGTGGTGAAACTTTCATATAAAAGCTTGACACAGCTTTCCCAACAAACTTGCATCAAAGCATAGATTATAGATTGATACCATGAAATTTGAGATAAAGAAATCAAATGATATGGTGCTTATAGAGCCAAGATTAATGTTTCAGTGATCCATTTATATGGAAAGATATATTTGAAGACATAACCAAGGAGCGGCCATAGTTCATGCTGGAGAATTGTAACTTAGGGAAGCGGGAAAGGATTAGTTTCTTACGAGCTTGTCACGATAGCACCAACGCCACACCGCCTGACTCCTATTGTATCTCTCTGCTAGCTCTCTACAATCCGCAAGGTATTTAATCTTGACCATACCTTCTTTTCTCATGCTAGTGTAGAAATATTCAATTTTAAGTTGTTAGTGTTATGAATTATCTCTATTGTCTAATTGTTTTGTTGAAAGTTGTTCCTGGTAAATTCTATTAAGTGCTTCTACTCGTATAATTTCCTTCCCTAGTATTCTATCTGCAGTCAGCATTCAGTCTTCAAAGACTTCAATCTTATAAGTAAATGTGTTATGGTCATGTTTCTTGTCTTGTTTTTATTTTTTGTGATAGTTGCTATATGAAAAATAAATTGCTAGATGTATAACTGCTATTTGGGAGTTAATGTAGAAAAAGCAAGTTTTTTTATACTCTAAAATTCAGTTAAATCAAAACCAAACCAAACAAACCAAACTACACTGTGGTTTTGTTGTCCTTGTACACTAACCTACTCGATTTTTTGGATATTAGATCCAAAATCAATTAGTTTAACAAATCCATCAACCAATCCATCTACATCGACCGAATGCACAACTCTAGTCAGGCATGACATAATGGAAGGAATCCATAAGGTAATTGAGCAAGGCATAATGTTATGATGTCAATCTTATTATTACAATAATTAGGGTGAGTAGACCGCTATTTTAAAGTTATAATTTGTGTTAAGTACACTTCTAGCATTGACAGATCTATCTTTACATATAATAGATGTGTTTTGGAGGTCTTTCATGGATGTTCAAAAAATAGGTGATGCTAATCCTTTAGATTTTCAAAGTTTAAAATACTCGGCTTGGAAAAGATTCATAGAGGTGATCTAAGCAATCACTTTAATATTAAGTTAAGAGGATCAAGTATTAAAGTTAAGATATATTTAGGAATATTCTTCTATATACTAGTTAAGGAATCGGAATTTTCATAAGAAAATTTGCTATTAGGAATCATGCATAGGATCCAAAGAAAGCATGCCAGGCTCAGGCAGCTATATATCCAGACATTGCTTCTAGGTTTTTTGAGCATATGGTGGAAGCTTCTATGGCATACCCTTATGACTAAGGTATGAAATTTAAAGAAGCCAAGATATACCCTCTCTGCTAAGGTTTCTTAGAGTCCATACCTCTCAATTTTGGTTTCTCTCTATAGATGATGATTATAGGATTACGACATTGGTGAGCAACATCACCTTGGCTTCAGCTTGGTAGTTGATAAATTGATTAGAGATAACCATCTCATTTTTTAGAGTTTCAATTTGACTGCTTTGTCTGTCTGCAGGTATACATAAGATTTGAGAAGGATTCCTTAATGTTCCTCCATTATGTACACTGCATTTTGTGGCTTATGTATTTAGTAGATTAGATCATTTCTCATCTCCCATGGGCATAGATTTGATTAAAGTCAAACCAAATATGACTTTGTCTTTATTTTGTGTATTTTATTGATCTCTTATGCATTAATTTTGTGGCATATCTATTATCCTCATGATGTGATAGGGTTAATAATTATAACGGATATTTTAGGAATAGGATTGTAGGTCAGTCTATGTAATAATATTCCATAGATAAGTAGCGAGTATTAGGTAGTTAATAAGTGATTAATGAGTTATTAGAAATCTTTCTAATTTTATAAATAATTAAATACTCTACATTATGAAGTATTAGGAACTCCATAAATTGTTATTATAGTTCATTCTTCTCCCTCTCCCAATTTATCGAGTTGTCGACATCCGTGAGTTTGTCATTTATATCAATCCTAGCAATGGACACAAATTAATGGTGCTCTTGTTGAGCCTTCTGTCAGGTGATCTGCCTCTTCTCCTTCGCAATTGACGCTCAAATCCATCCATGTCTTCCCTACACCTCTCCCGCTACTCACAACTCTTCGATTTTACCCAAAAAAAATATTGTTTTCCCCAACCACATCATTCCAAGTCCACAGCCAACGTCATTCAATCCACAACAACTTCGTCGCCTCTATCGCATCCCCAACCACACCACTCCAAGCCCAGACTGAGTGTTGTTCATCTCAACATGACTTTGTCACCTTGGCCCAATCCAATGCCATTCCTAGATCTTATCTCTGAAACATTTGTCCCTAACCTAAATCCAGCGATCCTCCCAAGCTACAGTCACTTGATTTCATTTTCTCCAAGTCGTTATTGCCACAAATGTCATTCTCCATCACCCCTTTCTAGATCTGACCACATTTGCCAAAATCAAACCCGATCTATCATATCCCAACCCTTCCCCTCAACCCTAGTCACACCAATGCCTTAACTACGCTGTCACAAAGCAGTTATCACTTGATCTGACCATCTCCACGTCTCTCACCGCATTCACCTCTAATCTCTTCTTCAGCACCCCTTTTAGATACAATCACATCCGCCCATTCATCTCATTTCTTTCTAGTTTCTTCGAACTTGAGGAAAAGGTCGGCTTATAAGGGGTGGATAAGAATATGATTAATTATCATAACACGTCATTTAGGATTGGGTTAGTAAGTCATCGTGGGGGCAATCCATAGGTAAGTAGTTCGTATTAAGTACTTGATAAGCAATTAATGAGTCCTAGTGATTCTTTCTAATCCATAAATAATCTCCTTTATGAAGTATTAGGGCATCAAATGAGGAAATGAAATAACATCTTCTCTTGTGATCATGGTTCCTTCTTCTCCCCGTCCTAATTTTCAGAGTTGGCAGAATCCTCAAATCTGTCATTTATATCGATCCCAACGTGGCTCGTATCATGATACTTCCACATTGACTTGTTTGACGCTCATGTTACAACAATGTCAGACGAGATCATTCTGCAGCAGACGAGACCAATTGAGGCTACCTATGAATTCTTTTCCGCTGAAAGAGATCCGACCGTATAAATCTAAACTAAAAAAACATGTATTTGTATAACAAAATCTGAAAGGTGCTACAAAACAAGAACACGGAGAAAAAAATTGAACGGAACAGACGGGAAAATTTTACTTATACCGTATGATGCTGCTTGTCTACGCAATTCAGATCCTTATAGTACTCTGTCTCCACATATTCTTCCTCCACTTCACTCCCATCACAAACTAGCTTCTATGTAAAAATAAGAAGAAGAACGCAGAGAAGAAAGAAACAAAGGTATTGGTTACAAAGCAAAGCAATTAAATTTATATAAAAAAGTAGGAGTTTTCACAAGAGAGAGAGAGAGAGAGAGAGGAAAAATAAAATAACCTCTGGATTGGCTTCGAGATTTCGAAGCTTGTCGAGTTCGGGGATGGGATCTCGGTCGGAAGAGCGTAGATCATCAGAGTAGACGGTGGAATACTCACTCCGGGAGGGCTTCGTGTGACGCTTTGGAGCTACGCCGTCGAAATACTCACGCGTCTCCGCCTCCCTCCTCGCTTCCTCCTCAGGTGGCAGATGCGAGTCGCTCCGGTCCGCCCTCTGCATTGCGCTCTCAGGATCGCTACGCCTGATTTGCTTCTCCTTATCTCGAGCTAGCAAGATAGATATTTCAGGGACCGCGAGAGGGACGGATAATGTCAGGGACTGTAGAAAACTTAACATTCTCACTGCTGTTTTTTTTTTTTTTTTTTTTTTTTTTTATTTATAATTTATGGTGAAAAAATAATTTTTATAATCAGAGTTATTAATATATAATAATTAAAAATTTATGTAATTTAATATAAATATATATTTATAATATTCATAATAATTTATAAAAATTTAATTTCTCAACAATAATTTTAAAATTAAATTTATAAAATACTACAGTTATTCCTAATCGTTCCTAATTAAAATGACTATCAAATTTTCCAAGCCATGCATGATATAAAAAAGTTAATGAATAAATTAAATGATTTATAAATGTTAAATTCATGTATAATCTAATAATTATTAAATGTTAAAGACTATGTAAAATAATCCTTCCAAAAATGATTATATCTTTAAAATGATAAATTTAAATCTTATATTTTATGAATATTAAATAATATATAAAATTAATTTGTATAAAATATTGCTTAAAATAATTAATTTAAATGATTGTTACAATAAAACTTACATTTATATGTGTATCTTTTAGAAAATAAATAAATTGACAATAATTAGTTTAAATAATAAGAACTTATAAATAAGATATATATGCTTATAAGTTATAATTATTCCCACAAATTGATAATATCCATTAAAGTAATTATATAATAATTAAATTTGATAAATGATTTTATTTTTGCTTCTCATGTAAATTTTTTTGTTGTTCATAAAAAATAAGTGTACAATAATTTAATGAATAGTGAATATTAGAAATTGAAGATATATTTTGTGGCTCGAGATATTTCACTCTTTTGAAATTGTTATTGTATTTTTGCTTGTTCGGTGAATCTGTCACATTCCTTTACTCGTCAACAACGCCAATGCTTCCCTCCAACATTATCAACCAATCAAAAATGTTTGTGCTTTATGTGTCGTATTATAAAATTATCTACTAGTATATGCTAAATGATCATATCATATAGTGACAATGATATTCTATGCATCAATCCTTAAAGTTATATTCTCTCAACATCATGAGGACCCTCTCATTAATTAAAGAAAACTTGGTGTCCTTGATGTTATAAGTGATATCTTTCATCTTGCCATTGAAGTTGGCATGAATGGGGAAAACCTATATCATAATGCTAAGAAGCCACTGTGGACCTCCGAGAGGACAAACAAAACACCGCCGCCCCACGAGGGGAGACAGTATATGTGGTGCCAATGGGAGGACAGATTCGATCACACATACAATTAACCATTGAGGATAGTGGATCTCACCAACACACCCCGATGGATAACAATATGTGCGATCTAATCACAACGGGTTTCCCCCACCCGATACATTAGCTCGAATGGGGTTTATTTGAGAGTGGGATTCGGTTTCCCACGGGCGCAAGCCCCCGTGGTTAATTACATCTCAAGCCGGGGACTGAGAATACGCTCGATTAAGGATTATACATTATACTTTCCATATTGGGATTGGCACACAGGGCGGAGACTAGGAAATCCTGCTCAAAGGAGAAGAAAGGCTCAAACTGGCTTAGTTAACATACACGGCTCATATCAGCATCCGGAGGGATTAAGGCAGTGAGAAGAAACTGGAGAAACTAAAAGTCATACACTCAGAGCATGCAGGAGAGAAGGATGGAGGTGGCGTCATCAGTATGACGCGGATATGTAGGGCTTATGATCTCTGGAAGACAGAAGACCTACCTACTGATGAGGCGTATTACGGAACAATAGTAGCCTTGAATCCTAAATCTAATGGGTTTAGTGTTCTACGTACACTAACACCCGTGTCCTAGCTAATGCAATGCAAAATCTGGACTTACCCCGGCCTGGGAGGGGGAGCCAACTAACCACCTAGTCGCTTCAAAACCATGCTGTCCAGTCATTTAATGAAAGATGGGTGGGTAGTTTATAGTTCTTGGAAGTAGGGCCGACGTCTAGAGGATTTCCTAATTGGCCCCGGACTGATGTTGGGTGAATGCTCCTATGACTAATGCAATTAAAATTTTGATTTAGTTGATCTCTAATGCAATGCATGTTGGTTAAAGTATCCAAATCAGATATGCACAGAATTTTAAAAAGGCTTATAAAAATAATTTTTTGAATTAGACTGGGCTTCCCCAGATCCGGCACCTCATCCTCATAGGTTAGATTATCCGGACTCTACTCGCAGGCGGGAAAGTGTCTTATAGAAGGAGAGAAGAAATGCATTAATATGCATGCGACCCTGGACGATTCCGGCAATTCCCTAGATTGTTATGTTTCTAGATTATTTAAGCCTTAAAAAATTTATATATTAGTTATGAGTAGAAAAAGTTTTAGTCCTTAGAGAGCCTAACGGAATTCAGGCTAAAATAAAAGCGACATGCAAAACGCCAAGAAACTAAGAAATGCAAGCAACCCTAGAGGCACACAATCATAAACAAGGCACATCAAAATTATCCAAACAAATTAATAAATGTCCATAGGCCAACTGCCCTTAATTACAACCCAGGGTCTGCAGAAAATTAAAGTGGTCGGGCACCACTGCCAACAACCCGGATTTCTAATTCTAAAACAGACGCAAGTTATTTTGAGTGGGATACTGTAGATCTTCACCTTCTTGATCCTCTCTTTCTCGGACTCCCTGGATCTCAGCTTCCTTGGACTCCTTGGGTCTCCTCTTCCTTGGACTCCTCAGGTAGTAGAATGATCCAAATTTGAATTTCCAAATAGAAAAGGACCATCCTCATATTGGGTGCCCTTTCCTCTCTGGAATCCAATCTTTGGATTCTTGTATCCCCACTCAAAATTCACTTTCACAACTCAATACCAGATTACAAATGATTTACATTAATGAAAAGCAGTAAATCTAGACTCTCCTGCAAGGTTATCCTAATAAAAATCATCCCAAGCAGTTTAATATATCACAAGCAATTATAGGAAAAATAAAGATACTCAATCACAGCCACACTTGGCCATGCTCTTAATCATTTTGAGGGCTAAGCGAGCTCTGGAGCATCTGTAGCAATTTATAATGATTTTTAATTAGCCCTCATTTATTTAGGGGGGGCTGAGCAATTTCTGAAGCATCTGCATGAAACAACATTAGTATTTAAATCACAAATTTTGCCCCCCCCCCCCTTTTTATTTAGTGCTGCATGAGCATGGCCACCTGCAGAAGACATCGTTAGTATCAACCTCGATCCTAACCTATGGGTAGTCTATCGTGCAACCACATTAAATCCCAGAGTGCAGTAAAAGTAAGCAAACACACTAACAGTTCAATCACAACATGCAGTGAAAACCCGGAAAAGCTCGGCACACAGCAAGAAAAGTAAAACACCGGCCTAGCCTAAGTCTAGAAGTGGTGCCCTAGCAAATAATTCTATAGTGTGTGTAGAAGCCTGTGTGGCTGAGGTAGATCCTAAGCTGGGTAGTTAGTTACAATTGCCTACTGTCCAGGTTATTGTAGGCCTGAGAAGGGAATTTTATTTAAAGTCCAAATATTAGTGAATTAAGATCAATTTTAGTTAATTTGATGTGTATGTCAGTTTTAATGCTTAGGGTGACAATATTTAAAGTTTAAATTACATTAGTGAGTTTTAGGGGGTTCGGGGTCCACCTAACATTAGGCAAAAAGGGGGGTCCAAAATTGACTTTTTGATTAAAGGAGGTTTGTGAATAGATAATATTTTTATAAAATACTAGGCCTTAACCTGATCAGTTAGACAATTAGCATGCCCAATTTGGACTCTTCTATCCAAAGTTATGAATTTTTGAAGTTTTGGGTCTTGTTTTGAACTAAGTTTGACCGGATTGTTGACTTTTTGATTTAAGTTGAATTCTGGAATCTTAATATTTTTAATAAATACTAGACCCTAATGTGAGTTGAATGCCTTTTAGTTTGCCCATTTTAGAGTTTTCTGTAATTAGTTATATTTTTTAGAAGTTGAGGTAATTAAATGAATTATCGGAATTGCCTAATTAGGGGTACTTTGGGGGTTTTGGCCCAAATCAGCTCCAAACTGATTAGAATCACCCCCAAAGGTCAGAAATGACCTAAGGAGGTGTTCCCAAGTGTTTGGAGAAAATTTGGAATTTTTAATGATTTAATTAAGGCAAAAATATAATTTTTGATTAAGGTTGAATTAAAGTCCAGATTAAGATCCAATTAATGGGCCCTAATTATATAAGGTTGGGGACTGAATTCTGAAGAGTTTAAGGTATTATGGGTATTTTTTTGATTTAAAATAGATTTATTAGATTTTTCTGAAGTTTCTAAGGTTTAATTAACATGTAAATTAGGGTTTGCTAATTAAGTGTTTTAAGGAGTCCAGAAAATTCCTAGAAAATTCTAGGGGGTTCTAGATGTCACTAAAGGTTAGTGTTTAAAGTTCTACAGTAATCTGGGACCTATCCTAGGCCCTAGGAATATTCTAAGTTCGCTAGACGGTCCTTAATTGTTGTCCTTAGGGTGTCACTACGTTATATAGGAATGAAATGAAGTAACTAACCCTTAGGCATAATATAGAGGGTAAATGCAGCAAATGTAAATACACCAATCAAGTCCTTAGATTTAGGAGAGCCTAGGCTATGTGCTTGTGCAACCTACACATGCAAGGACTATGAAAACACTAAGTAAAGAAGCCTAATTATGAAGTGATTAGTGAATGATTGGGACACAATCATTCACTAATTCTCCCACATGAATTGCTCTTCATATACATAGCTTAGGTTTAAAATTTCACAAAAGGTGGACCTCCCAAAATTAAAAGATTTAAATAATGTTTAAGATTAAAATAATTTTAAAATACCTAATTATTATAAATATATAATAATATGGGTTTAAAAATAAGATAATTGAAATTAGTTCAATTCATAGGCATGGGAGGCCTACCAGCCACCAAGGGGGTTTTAAAATAAATTTTATTTTAAAATATTTAATTATATTAATTAAATAATATTTAAATAATTAAATAAGCAAGTAATATAGAAAATATCCAGAAAAGATAGAATCACATTCAGAAAATATTTTTAAATTAAAATTTACATTTTTCTGAAAAGAACGAGGTATTGTGCGTCAATCCGATTTAAAACGAAAAAGTTATGATTTTTTGAAGTTAAATAGGTTTAAAATTTTTTTTTTTTTAATATTTTAAAATAATTAATATTTGAAAATAATTAATAATTTTAAAATAAATCAGATATAATAATATCTAGATTTTAAAATATATTTTAAATAATAATAATCAAGATATTATAATAATATGAAATAATAAATATTAATATTATAATGATATTAATATTATCATAATAATATTATTATTAAAGATAATAATAACATTATTAATTAACAATATTAATATTATAATAACATTAATAATAATAAATACCAATATTATAATAATATAAATATTAACATAATAATATCATTATTTAAAAAAAATATTATCAATGGCAATATTAATATTAATAATAATCAAATATTAACAGTACAATAATATATATATATTAACATAACAATATTATTATTAAAACAATAATATTATTATTAATTATAATACTAGCATTATAATAATATTAATAATAGTAAATATTAATATTATATTAATATAAATATTAATCATAATAATACTATTATTCAAAATAATAATATTATTAATTATAATATTAATATTATAATAATACTAATAACAATAACAATAAATAAGATTTTTTGTTTTAAAAAAAAGTTTTGAAATGATAATAATAATAATAATAATAATAACAATAATAATGACAATTGATATTATAATAATACAAATATTAATAATATTATTATTATTATAAAAAAAACAATGATATTAATTATAATATTAATATTATAATAATACCAATAATAATAGTAATCAATATTATAATAATACAAATACTAATCATAATAATATTATTATAAGAATAATAATATTATTAATTATAATATTTGTATTATAATAATATTAATAATAATAATAATTTTTTAGAATAATTTTCTAAATGGAAATAATAATAATAATAATATTAACATTAGTATATTATAATAATACTAATAATAATATTATTATGATAATAATATTATTACTAATATATTATAATAACAATAATACTTAATATTATTAATATATTATAATAATATTAATAATATTATTATTATAATAGCATTATTATCACTAATGTATTATAATAATAATAATAATAATAACAATAATAATAAAAATAAAATTTCTAATTTTTTTTATTGTTATTTAAATAATAATAAAAAATAATTAAAAAGAAAAAGAAAAATAATAAAAAAGGGAATTTCCGGCGGCGGCGGACCGGCCACGTGTCGGCCTGGGACTGGCTCTGCGGTCCCGGGCATTGATTGGGAACAGAACCGCGGTGGCGGCTCGGTGCAGGCCACGTGGCAGAGCCGGATTCGCTCCGTGGTCTGCGGCCATGATTGCCGACAGGGCAATCATTACCGTAATGAATACGGTAATGATTGCTGCGGACGGCACGTCCACTTAGCCACGTCGGCGAGGCTCCGGAGCCGTCCGATCTCCCGCGGTATGAGACGGACGGTCTGGATTTCGCCGGACCGAGAACGAAACCGCGGGATCACCGCTGCGGTTCGCACGACACCGTAGAACGACCGGATCCGCGCCGTTGATCTGAAGATCAACGGTCCAGATCCCGAGCAATTCAGGCGGGTGTATACCGAACCCTAGAATGAGTTTTGAGCTCGTTCTTGCGATCCAATGCATGAAATCGAACGAAATTTGGAACATAAGGTCTATGCATGAACAGGAATCGTGTGGTATAGTTTGTTCAGCTTAAAACGCACTTATCAAAATGCTAATTAACTCTAAGTGTTTAGACTTAGGTTAAGGGTTTTAAAGAAATTTCACCGTGGGATCTTCGGGATTTTGGTTAGGTTGCACTTGTAGATTGTCCTCGTATGATTTCCTAGTTGAAGCCACGTTCAAACGAGCTCTGGATCAACCGGATCAAGGCCTTGGACGTCTTAAGCTTTGGGTCGCCGGAATCTCACCGCCGGCGAGCGTTTGCCGGCCGAATTTGAGTGGGGGAGGTGGGGACAGGTTGTGGGAGTTCTCTCACCAAATCTCAGGAGCTGAGGATGCTTGGGGAAAGAGCAAGAAAAAAAAGATCCATAAACCAACCCTAATTTCATCTATTTAAAGCTCTAACCTCAAGATTAACGGTTAGGATCCAATCTAGGGTTTGACTAGGAGGGAAATAGGCTATCAAGGCCGTGGTTTGGGTTTTGAATAGATTAGGAAAGGTTTGGAGCTTTAATGGGTCTTAACTTGACCTAAATAGGTCATTTTGACCCATTAAGAGTTAGAGTTGACCAAGTCCATGCTTGACTTGGTCAAACCAGTCAACTAGGCTCAAAGGATCAATGGATTGAGCCTAGGGGGGTTGGGTTTGATTAGGATTTGATTTGAACATGAATAGACTCATTCATGCCTAATGGGTCAACCTGGGTTGACCTGGTCAACCAAGTTGACCCAAAGCCTGGGTCTGACCTAAAACAAGGTCAACAAACGGACCCCCAACAGGAGTGGCGAACAGACTAGTGAACCGCTCGTGTTGGCGTTGACCAAATGTGACAAAGGAATGGAGTAAAGACCTAGGAAAAGAGCACCAAAAGAGGTGAGAGGGGGCAAAGGAGGATCTTCTCCTGGCCTTGCCTTATAGCAAGGGCAGAGCCGAGGAGAAGGTGAAAAAGTAAAGCAATAACTGGCCACCAAAAGGTGATAGAGTGGGGGAGATCTTCTCTTTGCCTTACCCTATAGCGAGGGCAGGGCCGAAGAGGGAAAGTCCCAAAAATGTAAGGTAGTAAAGCAAACCAACTATCTGTCTGGCCATATCGAAACAGCAGTGATAGAAGGTGAAAAGGAGGTCATCTCTTGGCCTTGCCCTGTAGCAAGGGCAGAGCCAAGAAGAGAGCAAGGAATAAAGTGGTAGAGTAAACCAACTACCTGCTTGACCGTGTTGAAACAGCATGATAGAAGGTGAAAGAGTGGTGAGGTATGCCTTCCAGGGACACTGTTAGGCTCACTCGACCGAGTAAAGTCTGATGTCTGCTTGATCAGAGCAGAACAGTCAGGGAAGAAGTAGTGGTGAGGAATGCCTCCCAGGGACACTGTCAGGCTCACTCAACCGGTAAGTAAAACCAACTACCTGACTGTTCATTTCAAACAGTAGAATAGAAGGTGAAAGGATCCCGTCCCCTCCTGCTCCTTTCGGAACAGCGAATATGGGTGACTCAATACTTCTGCCTGACCTCAACAAAAGTAAATAAGATACGAAATTGGAGTCTACATAGTCTTTTACAGAACATCCAGAGTAAAGGGGTGGTGAGGAATACCTCCCAGGGACTCTATCGGGCTCTCTCAACCGGTAAGTAAAACCAACTACCTGACTGTTCATTTCAAACAGCAGAATAGAAGGTGAAAGGATCCCGTCTCCTCCTGCTCCTTTCGGAACAGTGGATAGGGGTGACTCAATACTTCTATCTGACCTCAACAAAAGTAAATAAGCCACGAAATTGGAGTCTGTGTAGTCTTTTACAGAACATCCAGAGTAAATGGGTTGTGAGGAATGCCTCCCAGGGACTCTGTCGGGCTCTCTCAATCGGTAAGTAAAACCAACTACCTGACTGTTCATTTCAAACAGTAGGATAGAAGGTAAAAGGATCATGTCTCCTCCTGCTCCTTTCGGAACAGCGGATAGGGGTGACTCAATACTTCTACCTGACCTCAATAAAAGTAAATAAGCCACGAAATTGGAGTCTGCGTAGTCTTTTACAGAGCATCCAGAGTAAAAGTGGTGGTGGGGAATGCCTCCCAGGGACTCTGTCGGGCTCCCACTCAACCGGGTAAAGTCTGATGTCTGCTTGATCAGAGCAAGATGATTAGGGTAAAGGTCTGATGTCTACCAGAGCGGCAGGACAGTCAGGGTAAAGGTGTGGTGAGCTATGCCTCGCAGGGGCTCTGCGGGGTGCTCCCAACCAAGTAAAGCCTGATGTCTACTCGGCGCATATGCCTGCAGCAGAGCAATCAGGGAAAAGAGGTGGTGAGATATACCTCCCAGGGGCTCTGTGGGGCAGTCTCAACCAAGTAAAGTCTGATGTCTACCCGACGCATATGCCTGCAGTAGAGCGATCAGGGGAAAGTCATCTCAACCATACCCTAACACGCATATGTGTAGGGGCGTGAAGAGGAGTAGAAAGGTAGATTTAGAAAATTTCAAAGAGAGAAGGGTCGTCTAAGGAGTTTCAGACTAATGTTTTGGGTACTACGTGGTAGAGGACAAATCGTCGTGGCCACGGGTATCCAAATATCAGTGAAACTGCCTAGGCAAAACCAAGATCGTACAAATCTGGAAGTATCAGGATGATGCCTCGAGAGACAGTATGGAAGGGCTGTATCAAGGAGAAATAATCATAAAAGACTATAGTGGTACACCCACATAAGCTAGTGGGACTCTGTAGAGGTGGAAAGAAATATAAACACATCCAAGGGACCGCTCCACCGCCAAGAGTCGGGTTACGGTGGGAAAGTATGTCACTACAAGAAGAGTGAAATGATTTTCTGCTAGAAAATCAAAGCTCACTAAGAAGCGATGCTAACATCTGAGACTTGATGTACTGCATCACAACCAGGAAAGCACACAAGAGTAGCGAGGGGACACACTCGTCACTAAGTGAAGTAACATTGCATAGGAATGATATTTATGAAAAGCTCACAGTGGTGGTACCCACACAAACTGGTGGGATCCTATGGGAAGTGGAATAATATCAGTGCATCCGTAGAGCTACTCTAGCAGCTGAGAGTAGAGTACGAATGAGAGAGAAAGTAAAGTAGAAAATGAGTTAATTTTATGCTAGAAAATCAGAGCTCTCAAGTCAGTGATGCTAACACCGGTAACCAGACGTATCGCAACACTACTGGGGAAACAACTCAAGATAGCGAGGAGACACACTCGCCACTGAGGAAAATAATTTATGAGTAAAATCAATAAACATCAAACATTACAGCGGTAACACTCACCCTGACTGGTGGGACCCTGTGAGAGGTGGGAGCAACACTACCAAACCCATAGGACTGCTCTAGTAGCTGGGAGCAGGGTAAGGGTGAAAAAGTAGGTCACTAAAAGAAACTAGAGAGCTGATTCCCTGCTAGGAAATCAGAGCTCGCGAAGGTGGGATGTTAACATCTTGAGCAAGATGTATCACACCACTAACAAGGACTATCATGATTGTAAAAGACCATAATAATCACAAGTGTAAACTCATCCTTGAAGCGATCACTCAGACGCTTCGTAGGAGAAGAAAAGAAAGACTTTGGGGGGAATTTGAGCTCTTAGAGAGTATTACAGGGTTCCACCTGTGACAAGGGCAACTGGTTTTGCTCTGCTGAGAGCTTCCCTCTTTTATTTTATAGATGCATTTTTTATATGTTCTCAATCATAGACTAAGTATGTCTCGTACTGTCGAAGACAACACTCGGCAGAGAGAACGTTTACCATATCCGTGTGTTACTCCTAGTATGAGATATCTTCTAATGATTGGAACACAAAGAGGGAGGTAAGATTAGCTTTGATAACCCATGCCATGTTCGCCACATGAATAAAACTGGGGGCACAATCAGAACACGATTGATATGTGAATGAAATTTAGATTTGGATAGTGGATCAACATTACCATCCCAAGCTAGCATAGGTTGGTATGGACCCAGTACCAAAGAAGTCTGAATTGGTTTTGATATTCCAGACCACACTTGGGAGCACCAAGTGAAACTGGGGAAACAGAGAGGGGGAAACTCCCAAACTATCGGAACTCAGAAGAGGAAGGTACAATAAATGCGAGATTCTTATCAGTCCTTAAGAAGGGTCTATAATCAGATGGTGGGGTCAAAATATTTCTGTGCACGAATTTTTTTTAAAAGAATATGGCAAACATTTAAACAAACTCAATAGTGGGACCACTAAGAGATGTTTAAGCCCATACCAATCAATTTGAGAGAAGTCTGATCCACACATTTCCTAAAGAGTGAAAATTTCATCAGAGAGTGAAAGGACTATTTTAGAAATGAAAAATTAACCTCCGAATCACCTTGAACCTTAGAAAAGGTTCAGAAAGTTCGGCAATATATGTTGACTCCATCTAAACCCGAGAAGGTTAGGGATTTAAATTTTGCTAACCCAGCTTAAGCTCCCTACAAGCTAAGCTGGGCTTTCTCCCTTATATATTTTAAATAAATATCTAATTCAAAAGGGTATAAATTAGAGTGAGAAACTGAATCTTCTCAATCTTCTTGCATGAAAATATTTTTATATCTAATAGAACATCTTTGCACGATGATGAAACCAGAATCATGATTTTCAAACTCAAGTATCACAAATATCAAAGGGTATGGATTTTTTGAGACTTAGAGATTTACAAGAAAGGGAAGCCATTTACTTATTCACTTTGGGCTCATTTTGAGCCCCTCAACTTGATTTGGCGCACTGCGCATCTTTTATTTACTTGATACACTTTGTGCATCCTTGACTTTGTGGCGCATTTTGTGCAATTTTCACTTTTGATACACTTTGTATATCTTTGATTTTTGGCACACTGCGCATCTTTTCATTGTTTGATACACTTTGTGTATCTTTCATTTTGTAATTGACTCCCTTTCTAGATCCCTAAATGAAAGCTTTCTCAGTTGTAAAATTATCCTCCAAACATAAGAAAAGGAAAACTCACTCTCTTGTGCAAGGAAGAAAAAATCCACAAAACAAACCCAATCCTATGATAAGAATGAACAACTTGAATGAGGAAATTATGAGATAGATTCATTAGTATGCGAAAGACGCCTATGAGATAGAAAACTGCAAGATGACTAGGAAAATATTCATCTCTAAATCTAATTTCAATTTGATATAGATTTTAGTTCAAAATAGGAAATCATCCCAAGCAAGGGATGAGAGAGAAGGCACGCGTTCTTTTTTTTTGAATCATTATAATCATCCTTCAAGCGCTTAGAGGAGTCAACCACCAATTACTTCACTTTCTAAAGAAGACAGGAGTAAATTTTTCATTAGGAAAAATAAGTCATGTACTTTCTAAGGAAAAATTCCCTCAAAAACTTATTTTATATTTCAAGCTCTCAGGCTTTTCTCAGATTAATCTTTCTTTTAGAAATTTTGTGCGTCGAATTTAAAGACCCCATCATTGAAGATAGAACTTGAATCTGTATTTGGACTGATATGGGTCAAGATCTGGCCTAGAAGAGTTCAGGCAAGGGAGATGATAGAGACTAAAGTTTATGCTAGTGAACGAATCGTATCATCTCACCTCACCACCCCTAAGGATAGCCTCATACTTCTCGTAACAAACGTCGTGTGGTAGAGGATAAATCGTCGTGGCCACACAGACTGCCGAAAAGTGGAGAAGCCCCTCCAAAGGGGGTGCATATACAGAGAAGTATTTACAGGCGGTAGGGAGACCCCCTCCCTTTCGAAGAGCGAACTCAGGCATAGTACTTTTTCAAGTGCTGCCCGTTGATGACAGGTATAGGGTGAACACCATTGGCATCAACGAGTAGGTAGGCACCACCTTCATAGACTTGCTCTACAGCGAAGGGGCCCTCCCAGACAGGCTCGAACTTACCACTTCGGCGACGGTGCGAAATGATAGGTCTGCGTAAAACAAGGACCAACTCGCCAACCCGAAAAGCACGGGGTCGGACAAGGTGATCATGTGATCGAGCCATACGAGCCTGGTATAGTTTGAGGTTCTAATAAGCTTGTAGGCAAAGCTCCTCTAAACCATCAAGCTCTTCCATCCATAGTCGGGCGTTATCTTCGTGGGAAAGATTGTGGCTGACAGCCACACGCAATGAGGGGAGCTCGACCTCAAGTGGGAGGACAGCCTCAACCCCGAAAGCCAAAGCATATGGGGTAGACTGAGTAGGAGTACGATATGTAGTCCTATAGGCCCATAGTGCTTCGGGAAGTCTATCATGCCACTCTCGTTTGTTTGCGATCAAGATTTTTCTTATTAATTGCACGAGAGTTTTATTGAATGCCTCCGTCAAGCCATTGGCCTTGGGATAGTAAATTGAAGAGTATCGCCAATTGATGTTATGCTGGCGGGCAAATCTGGAAATTTTGGTGCTTCTAAACGACGGGCCGTTATCTGAAATAATACGGCGTGGGACACCAAAGCGATAGACAATATGATCACGAAAGAAACGCATCACGTCTTTTGATTTGACTTCCTTAAGTGGCACAACCTCTGCCCACGTAGAGAAGTAATCAGTGGCAGCTAAAATGAACCTATGACCCTTAGAGGAAGGAGGGTCGATAGGACCCACTACATCCGTGCCCCAGCCCTCAAATGGCCAAGATGATATAGTAGGGTGCAGCAGATTGGGGGGTTGGTGAATCACCGTGCCATGAATTTGGCACTGGTGGCACTTTCTAGCGTGCTCCATGCAATCACGGATCATAGTCGGCCAATAATAACCAAGGCGATTAATTCTGCCTTTCATTTTTGGTCCGGACTGGTGAGCACTGCAAAGACCTTCATTAATCTCGCCCATGACCTTGCGAGCCTCCTCATTATTGAGGCAACGCAACCACATCTGGTCGAAAGAGCGTCGATACAAGGTGTCGTTCACATAGGTGAATGATAGAGCTCTCTTTCTGATCTGAGCAGCAAGGGATCTATCATCTAGAATCATGCTATGCTTCAAATACTCTATAAAGGGTATTCTTCAGTCTGACTCTTCCTCAACTGAAAATACTGTGAGGGTCTGATCAGGAGAAGACAGGTCTGCGGGGCATAGAGCTTGACGGCATTGGACAACGATAGACAGTGGGTTGCCAGTTGGGTCAACCAGTTCCTTTGCTAACTTAGCTAATGCATCTACCTTGTCATTAGCAGATCTAGGGATTTTAGCTAAGGTCACTTTGGGAATCAAACACAAGAGCTCCATTGCTTTGTTGTGATAGGGCAAGAGCTCCGGCTTAAGTACTTTGTAGACTCCCGCTACTTGATTTATAATTAGTTGTGAGTCTCCAAAGATTTTCACCCGCATAACATTCATCTGAATGGCCAACTCCAATCCTAAAATCAAAGCTTCGTACTCAGCTTCATTATTGGTACGAGGTTCTAAAAGACTATAGGAATATCTCAGAGTGTGACCTTCAGGGGATACGAAAATGAGGCCCATACATACCCTAACTATAGGAGTTTCATTCAGGCTCAAAGCTCTAACGGATGACGCACCATCAAAGTAAAACTCCCAAGTAGGGGACTCCTGCTCATCCACACTCATCATTAGCTCGTCAGGCAGCTCATCATTGAGTGGGGAGTCTGCAGGGATCGGGTGAGCAGCAAGAAAATCAGCTAGAGCCTGTCCTTTAACGGCCCGCTGAGGGATGAAAGTGATGTCAAACTGCAGTAGGATCATAGACCATCGTGCCAGACGACCTGAGAGGGTCGGACGGGTCATCAGATACTGCAAGGGGTTGACTCGAGAGATTAGGTTGACCTTGTGTGAAAGCATATAATGCCTGAGCTTCTGTACCGCAAAGATCAAAGCTAGACATTGCTTTTCCATCACCGGGTACTTCAGCTCTGCGGGTATCAATCGTCTACTGAGGTAGTACAAGGCATTCTCCTTGCCTTCCTCATTCTCTTGAGCCAACAATGCACCCAATGACTCATCCAGGGCCGTAGTGTAGAGAATTAACGGCCTCCCTGGGATGGGTGCAGCTAAAATAGGGGGGTTTATCGGGTAGCGCTTTATGCTCTCAAAGGCCTCCTGGCAACGCTCATCCCAGTGAAAGCGGGCGTCTTTCTTTGCTAGGGTAGCAAATGGGTGACACCTGCCAGACAAATTGGAGATAAATCTCCGCATGAAGGCTAGCTTTCCTTGAAAATACCTTAGCTGGGTAAGGCTTTTAGGGGGTTTTAGATCTACTATGGCTTTGATCATGGAAGGATCAATCTCAATGCCACGGTAGCGAACTATAAACCCTAGAAACTTTCCTGCACTAACTCCAAATACGCATTTTAGGGGATTCATTTTTAAATCATATTTGCGCATGCGTTCAAAAATGATTCGTAGATCTCGAAGGTGATCTCCACGGACCTTGCTTTTGACTACCAGATCATCCACATAACATTCAACTTGCTCGTGTATCATCTCGTCGAAGATAACAGTCATAGCACGTTGATAGGTGGCCCCGACATTCTTGAGACCAAAGAGCATCACCTTGTAGCAAAATACACCTATAGGTGTGCGAAATGCAGTAAACTTCTCCTCCTCATGGTCCATCTTTATCTGATTGTAACCAGATGAACCATCCATGAAGGAGAAAATGTTATGGGATGATGCTATATCCACCATAAGCTCGGGGATAGGAAGAGGAAAATCATCCTTAGGACATGCCTTGTTTAAATCACGGAAGTCGATACAGACACGAATCTGCCCGTTCTTCTTCCAGACTGGAACAATATTGGCAAGCCAAGTAAGGTACTTCTCTTCACAAATGAAACCGGCCTCTATAAGCTTCTTAGTTTCAGCGATCACCTGTTGTTCTATCTCCAACCTCATCCTACGAGGTGCTTGCTTAACAGGGACTGCATCAGGCTTAATGGCTAGTTTGTGGACTGCTACATCTGGGTTTAGACCAGGCATCTCAGTGTAGTTCCAGGCAAAGTAATCTCTAAACTCTGAGAGTAGCTCGATGTATTCTTGAGCCTCTGAGTCAGATAACAAGACACTATGAAAAATAGGTCTAGGATCTGATTCAGTGCCTATGTTTACCTCACACAATTCATCCATGACAGTCTGATGCCATCTTTAAACTCTTGAGGAGCATCAAGTACTCTATCCTCGTCATCACCCGAGTCTTCTTTATCGGTAAGAGAAACAACCGGATATGAGTGGAAAATCGCTCGAATGTTAGCGTGGCTAGGTGAGCTTTACTCGACATAACCTAAACCTTGCTTAGTCTGAGGTATATCGGTCCGCCAAACACGAGCCTATCGTAGAGCTTGCTCATATGACTAGGTCGAGATAACTGCACCCAACTCTATACAGTCTTCCACAAAAGGGGAAAAATAACGAGGAGCAGTCGTGACCTTGTTATCCATAGCGGTCTCTATTGAACCCTGACTCTCAGGACCCAGTGGGGCACCTACACTATGGAATAATGAGGCACACTCACTAGCTCGTGGTGGCACAAATGTTTCGTACAGAGGAGGCAGAGGGCGACCTCTAACTTGTAGTGCACCACCATCACTAGTGGAGGGGGTAACCAAAGATCTTTGGTGAGACTCCTCAACCCTTATTCCACGTATCTGATGGGAAAGGGGTTGTTGCCTAATGGTCTGACGTCGGGGGTCTACTTCCTCGTCTGAACCACTGTCAATAACTAAACCACCCTCGGGTATAAGGTACTTACGAAAGGTAGGTAGTGAACTATAATCAGTGACATCTGGGGCTGGTGAGGGAGCTGGGTGATGAGGAATAACAATCATCTCATCATCAGAGGAGGCGGACTCGACAGTCAAAGGAGAAGCGTAAAGATATGAGGGAGGAGGAATTTGAGTGTCGTAGTTTCGCGGCGGGCGAGTCAATCCTCTACCTCTACCTCTACCTCGCTCTCCCCTACCTCTACTAGGGGGAACATCGTGCCCAACTGTAAATTGGAAAGGAGATCTAACAGGATCCGCAGTTGAGGTATCTGCCTCAATACTAATCTATGATGGACCTCGCGCAGGTAGCTGTACATGACCCTGTACAGTGCTGGCAGGTATCACTGGTGACTGGACAAAAGGAGGTTTACTCTTCTTACGAGGTATGTAATGCTCAGCGTCATCGTAAATAGAGACCTCGTGCACAAAAAGGGTTGGGTATCCCCGGGAATGGAGTACTCGACTTCATTGCTCATATACTTCATACATTGGTGCAGGGTAGAGGGCATCATTCCATACTCATGAATCCAGGGCCTTCCTAAAAAAAATAATGATATTAATTATAATATTAATATTATAATAATACCAATAATAATAGTAATCAATATTATAATAATACAAATACTAATCATAATAATATTATTATAAGAATAATAATATTATTAATTATAATATTTGTATTATAATAATACTAATAATAATAATAATTTTTTAGAATAATTTTCTAAATGGAAATAATAATAATAGTGATAATAATAATAATAATAATAATAATAATATTAGTATATTATAATAATACTAATAATATTATTGTTATAATAATATTATTATTACTAATATATTATAATAACAATAATACTTAATATTATTAATATATTATAATAATATTAATAATAATATTATTATAATAGCATTATTATCACTAATGTATAATAATAATAATAATAATAATAATAATAAAATTTCTAATTTTTTTTATCGTTATTTAAATAATAAAAAAAAAGAATTAAAAGGAAAAAGAAAAATAATAAAAAAGGGAATTTCCGGCGACGGCGGCGGCGGACCGGCCACGTGTCGGCCCAGGACTGGCTCCGCGGTTCCGGGCATTGATTGGGAACAGAACCGCGGTGGCGGCTCGGTGCAGGCCACGTGGCAGAGCCGGATTCGCTCCGTGGTCTGCGGCCATGATTGCCGACAGGGCAATCATTGCCGTAATGAATACGGCAATGATTGCTGCGGACAGCGCGTCCACTTAGCCACGTTGGCGAGGCTCCGAAGCCGTCCGATCTCCCGGGGTATGAGACGGACGGTCTGGATTTCGCCAGACCGAGAACGGAACCGCGGGATCACCGCTGCGGTTCGCACGAGACCGCGGAATGATCGGATCCGCGCCGTTGATCCGAAGATCAACGGTCCAGATCCTGAGCAGTTCAGGCGGGTGTATACCAAACCCTAGAACGAGTTTTGAGCTCGTTCTTGCGATCCAATGCATGAAATCGAACGAAATTTGGAACCTAAGGTCTATGCATGAACAGAAATCGTGTGGTATAGTTTGTTTGGCTTAAAATGCACTTATCAAAATGCTAATTAACTCTAAGTATTTAGACCTAGGTTAAGGGTTTTAAAGAAATTTTACTGTGGGATCTTCAGGATTTTGGTTAGGTTGCACTTGTAGATTGTCCTCGTATGATTTCCTAGTTGAAGCCGCGTTCAAACGAGCTCTGGATCAACCGGACCAAGGCCTTGGACGTCTTAAGCTTCGGGTCGCCGGAATCTTGCCGCCGGCGAGCGTTTGCCGGCCGAATTTGAGTGGGGGAGGTGGGGACAGGTCGTGGGAGTTCTCTCGCCAAATCTCAGGAGCTGAGGATGCTTGGGGAGAGAGCAAGAAAAAAAAAAGATCCCAAACCAACCTTAATTTCATCTATTTAAAGCTCTAACCTCAAGATTAACGGTTAGGATCCAATCTAGGGTTTGATTAGGAGGGAAATAGGCTATCAAGGCCGTGGTTTGGGTTTTGAATAGATTAGGAAAGGTTTGGAGCTTTAATGGGTCTTAACTTGACCTAAATAGATCATTTTGACCCATTAAGAGTTAGAGTTGACCAAGTCCATGCTTAACTTGGTCAAACCAGTCAACTAGGCTCAAAGGATCAATGGATTGAGCCTAGGGGGGGTTGGGTTTGATTAGGATTTGATTTGAACATGAATAGACCCATTCATGCCTAATGGGTCAACCTAGGTTGACCTGGTCAACCAGGTTGACCCAAAGCCTGGGTCTGACCTAAAATAAGGTCAACAGCCACTCAAGTTGTTGATTGTTTTCCAACACCTTCTCACATAATCTTTTTTCACACCGGATGAGCGCCCTCTTCCATAACCGTCTTTCAAATCAATTGTTGAACTTTAAAGCAGAGAGATGAAGTGATTGTGAAGCGCAAAATTAGAGATTATTAATACATTGTTTTAGTTTATTTAATGATTTTGTTTATGAATGTTAATGATACGATCTTGAAATTCCTCAACCTAATTAATCTGAGATGATGAGAGAAGTTTTCTTTCTCTTTGTGGTTTTTAATAGATATTGTTGCATGTTAGGAGTCATAGTGATGGAGAGAATTTGATTACATTAGCTATGAATGATAATTCATGTACAATTAGACGAATACATAAAATGGGACGGGGATACCAGATTTTTACATGGAAAATATGAAAAATGTAAAAAGCAAACAACTAATTCAGCCAAATTAGCTTTCTTTAACAATAGTTTTGAATTATAAATGGATCATTTTTAACTTAAAGAAGGTTTTAATATAAAAGCAAGTGTAAGTTATTATTATAATACTTGGTATTTGTGATATAATGAGATTGATTATTGAAACAATCTTCCACATGAGGTGGAAGTGGATTACTTTATTTTGATGGACAAGGAGATTTAATAAGGTCAAAGAGACTGTTAAGGATGGCCTAAATAGCTCTTAAATTTGATAGCAGCTCAACCAAAAGCCAGTGGACAAAGTAGTTTGAGAATGTTATGGTAACCACTATGGATGTTTGAGACAGTCTCCCACATAGAATTGAAGGTGGCATGACTAGAAAGTGATAAATAAAGCAATATAAGAAAGTAATGGAGGCTACTAAGGATGGTTGTGATGTCCTCCTCCTAAAGGTAAAGGTAGCATGACCTTAGGATGCCCAAAGAAACAAAACAACTAGGTTGTATAGGTGATTAAGGGAAGTCAAGATTATCCTCCTTATAGAGGTGGAGATGGTATTACTTTCAAGCGGCATGCATGCAAAGGGGTGAAAGAAGGTTCTAAGGCCATTAAGGATGCTCACGTTAATCATTCCCATTAAAATAAAAGCAATACGATATAAATGTAAATGTTCATACAACATAAGAAAGTCATCACAAAATTATTCAAGATATGACTCTTCTAGCGATAAAAATAACACTATATACAAGGTGCTACAATGTAGGATGATATTGGAGGTGATTAATGATAACCTCCTTATACATATAGAGATGTTACAAACCCTAAAAGATAAATAAGACAATATAGAGAGTCATAGGGCCAATCCTCTCTTGAAGATGAAGGCAACATAACCTTAAAGTGATGGTACAAGATAGTGCAAGATGGTCAAGAACGTGACTAAAGATAGGCAATAGATGAACTATGTTTTAGAGTTAAAGTTGTGCAACATGGAGTTGGTGGAGGATATGACACCATAAGGTTATGGAATTAGGTAAGAGTAGTCAAGTAAATCCTCCTTCTAGAGGTGGGGATGATTATGGCATAAGCATAGTTATTGTATAGGCCTTAAAGTAAATGATTATATATGATGTAAATAAGATTGTAAGATTGTGATATAGGTTTTGAATAATGTGGTTGTGGCAAGAGAGATTGTGGCATTTTCTTGAATCACATGCTCAAAATTTAGTGCTACAAAGGGAATATCTAACTAAATTGCTAGCAAAAAAAAAGACACCGTTATGGCACATTTATGAAAAATCTATATGAATGTATGATTGACTAGAGACACAAGACCATTATAGTACATGTATATTTAATATATGTATGTTCCTTAATGGCATGCATTCAAACTTATTAATAATACTGATGTTTATATTGCACAAAGCTCACTATTTGCTTAAGCAAATTTGAAATTGACCATTCAACCAGCTTTCAGGTGCATAAGATCCTCTTAGATGATACACTAATGTTTGTTGATCAAAATCCTCTAGTCAAGTTAGAGTCATTATCTCTACTGACTAACTAGATCAGAGTCCATAGCCTATCATGAACAATAAACCATGGGATATTGATTGAGCGAGTCATCATCACCTAAATAAAACCACTATGAGCTTGATGACCACCTTTTTTGTATTGAGAGAGCCATTTTAGCTATACACTTATGTGTTAGACAATGTTATTAGATTTAATAAAACATGCTCTCCCTTAATGGACAAGTGATTAGTATTGTACACTTGTGTAATTGGTGAACTATCAAAATGAAAAAATAAAGTCATCACAAGAAGGCAAAATCTCATAGCCTTTTTATTTTCTCTTGTTTAATATACCACATGAAAATGACATCTTATATTGCAATGATACATATGCTTTTTCATAGCCCACAATATAAATAATTCATCAATTTTATGCTAAAGAATATTCATCTATGATAGTTTGATGTATTTTTACTCAGAGGATTTGAATTGGTCAACCTTACATAATTTTTAGGTGCTTTCAATTTAAAATAGGTTTATCGGTTGAGTATTGTATTTTTCTAATATTTTTATAGAACTAAGACTTCTACTGAGGGTAATTACAAGTCATATGTATATTCATAAGATTTTATTAATATAGAAAATCTCCTTAAATGATCAAATTATCTCATTATATTATTTTTAAGTTGTAGATTAATTTTAATGAAAATTAAATTGTTCAGACACGAAGCACCTGAAGACTATATATATATATATATATATATATATATATATGAACTTTTTTTTCTCCTAGGAGGAAGAATAATCCCATCCTCTAAAAATTTTGAGCTATTGGATCTTTAGAAAGAAGCATGTATTCAGATAATTCATTGGAAATAAAATTACATAATAATATATAAAGTAATATATGCTTTTCATATTTCACGAGCTATTTTAGCATTTTATTCCTTACATAAAAAAATATTCAATTTATGGTCAATTATAAGTATAAATTTGCCCTCCAAACAGTTTTAAAATGCACTAAAAAACTCCCACCAAGTTGAGAAATTACATTGGTCCACAAAAAAAGATCAAATTTAGAGGTGTAAACGAGTCGAGCCGAGCTCATGTTACATCTAACTTGAGCTTGAGCTTGATTAATTAATAGAATTTGAGCTTGAGCTTTGTGGTTCACGAGCCTGCTCATTTATTACGAAATAGATAAAATGATTATGATTAAAACAAGTATTATAATAAACAAATAAAAAGAATGAGAAATAAATAAAAATAATAATAAAACCACTTAATATAAGAAAGTGAAATATAATTTTTAATTATTTTTAATAATTTTGCACTTAAAATTCTAATGCTAGTATATTTTAATTTTTAAATATATTTTATATTAATATTTTTTAAATAAGTCAGCTTACGAGCTAACTAGCCGAGTCGGGATAAACTTGGGTCATTATCATCAAGTTCAAATCACAAGTCATTTTGAGGGGCTATTTGGTATTGGATTGGATTTAACTTTAATGGGATTTAGTCAATCCTGTAAATCCAGATTTAATAAATTCTGAGGCTGTTAAATCGTGAAAATTGTTTGGTATAACAAATATTAAATCCTGTTAAATCCTAAGGAACTGTTTGGCAACAACTTTCAGGATTTATAGCAGTTAGAGATTTAAATATGAAGAAATAGTGCTGAATTACATCAATAAGCTAATTATAAATTCAAGATAACTCCTTACCACATAATAAATTCAACATGAGCTCGTATAATAGAAACTACGATGACATGCAAAAAGAGTACATGATACTATGATAGAGTAATTATGATATAGACACCGATAGACTACAATGTAATCTAGGATTTAAGACTATTAGTTTATTAAAATTTTAAATTTGGTTTATGTTTTAAATTTAATTAGTATTTTAAATACAAATTACTTATTAATTATAATTGTAATTAATGTTAATAAATTATAATTATAAAATAATTTAATTATGAAATAGCTAATTAATTTTAATTTTGATTATATTTTTAATTATTTATGAATTAATTATTAATTTTAATTATCATTACTAACTAATTATTATGAAAAAGATAATTAGAATTTAAATTAATTATCAATTAATTTTAGTATTAATTATTTAGTAATCATATTATATTCTTAATTAATTTTAATTAACCTAATCAAACCAAATTAATTTAGGATAATTTTTTAAACTAAACATCGCTGAAGATTTAATTAAGTGATTAACCACTGAAAAAAAAAAAATTTTAAGAGTCACCAAAGTCGCCCTTTTAACGGGCGACTTATATGTTAAAGTAACCCTATTTATTAAACTCCCGTGAAGCCCCCATTTCTTGCTTCCCTTTTCTACCCTAAACTCGCAAAATTGACTGCGATAGTGGGCGGATCTCCAGGATTTCGACATTCTTCCGTGAGGTAGGGTAGTGTGATTTTTTTTTTTTTGTTAAATTTATTTCCTTTAGTAGTATTCTTCGTTTAAATTTATTTCCTTTATTTTGAAAGTTTAGCTTTTCTTTAGTGATTAGATTTATGATTTGTGTGTACTATGTGAGTTTTTATTTTGAAAGCATGAAGAATAGATCGATATGTGGAAAGTAGTTAGTTCTTGCTAGGCTTTGTTTGGGTAAATATAGAATGATATTATTTTGATAGATATAATAAGTTGAACATATATTTTTAACTTGAATGTGACATAAGTATAACAATAAAACTATATAAATGCTATATTTTTAACTTCAAAGATTATTTTTGAGAATATTTAATTAAATGATAATATGATTAGAATATTAGCCTAAAGTTGTGCATCACAATTTTTGCTATATAAATGCTATTATATTTTCTAAAGGAATATTATGAAGTTTTTGAAAAAAAAATTTATGAAATTCATAGTCATATTATCCTCGCTATCAAAGGATTATATTCAAGTTATGAATTGATTTTTTTGATTTTGGTGAATGAGATTTTATAAATGTAAAATTTTTATATAAATTATTTAGTTATCCTTTTTGTGAAAAAATGATATATATGTAAATATATTTAGTTAAATGCTTATGTGTTGGTTCATTTAGTTAATTGAGGTAAGATTGTGTTGTGTAATCATATGTTATCAGAAGTGATACGTAGCAGTGCAACAATGTCTGGACGGGGAGCGTCCTTTATTCTTATGTATGATGGACAGTTGTCTTTAGATGAAAAATATTCACTAACATATGTTGGGGGGAGTAACCGGCCCTTGCAAGTGTCTGTTAAGACGAACTTAGAGCAACTGAAGATTAGGATTCTGAAAGCCCTTAAATATGATATATCAAAGTCAAAATACACTGTAAACTTGGTTTGTCGTCTTCCCTTAGGGAATGAGTTCATAGCTTCGACTGTAGAGGATGATGAGGTATGTCAGATGGTTTTATCGCATGCAATTGGGCAGATACTTCTACTTTATGTAGACGTCGAAGATATTACTACAGAAAATTTAGTTGTTGAGCAATTAGCATCTCAAGTGCATGAGACATATACTTTCGACGTGGTGAGAGAAGGCGGATCGACGAATCCAAGTTTTGTTCCGCTATATGCTGAGTAAGTTTTTCATTTAAATGCATAATAATTAAAGTATTATTGTCTGAAAAATTCTTCCTTGTTAACAAAATATTGTTTATGTGATTAAGTGAACGACAAGAAAGATTTTGCCAGGACATATCAGGAACTTTCGAGAGACCATCGGACAATGTCGATGATGGTTACAAAATAATGAGAAGTGGATCGAGCGATCCAGCTCCTGATGATGGTGATGATGACGCACAATATTGTTCAGCTGAAGTTAATGTTGATATGAACCCTGAGATCCATAGCATAGTCCAACGTTATTGTTACACGAATATCAGTACTGCAGAATGCATATCTGTAAACAATGAGTTTGTGAAGGCATATTCGATAACTCGTGAATGAGATGAGGACGTAGCAAATGATAGGGAATATGTTGATAGTCAAGTCAAGGAAGAATTTTTAATTCCAATAAAGCTTATGGAGGGTATGCGTTTTAGTAAGAAAGAAGATCTTCAGTTTGCATTACATGGTTGGTCAGTTATAAAGAATGTGGAGTATGTTGTTGTAGCTTCGAACAGACAAAAATTCACAGTGATATGCGCTCAGAATGGCAGGTCAGACATACCATGTATATGGCATTTACATGCGAGGATGTGCAAATGTCTAGGAGGCATATGAAAAATATCTTCCATGAAGAACCAACATACATGCACAACTTCGATTCTAGCGACAAGATATAGACAATGCAATTCTCAATTTATAAGTTACTTCATATTGCCTAGTATTAGAAGGCATATGGATCTCAAGCCGCGGAAGATTATAGGCCAAATTGAAGCAAAGTTGAACATAAAAGTTTCGTATATGAAAGCTTGGGATGTTAGACGAAAAGCTGTAAAAATAGTATTTGGTAGCTGGGATGAGTCTTATCGAACCATAAATTTGTTCATTGATGTCGTCGTGTTTTTGATGTTGGAAACCGTCTATAAGATACAAACGTCAGCGAATCATAGATTTGAGATATTATTTTTCTCGTTTGGCCCTTCGATAAACGGTTGAACCTACTATCGTCCTCTTCTTTGCCTTGATGGTACATTCTTGTTAGGTAAATATCGAGACACTTTACTTACCATTGTGGGAATTGATGCAAACAATGGATTGTACCCCCTCGCCTTCGCAATTGTAGAATCAGAATGTGTTGATTCATGGGTGTAGTTTCTGAGTCAATTGCATATACTAATTCCAATTGTGCATACCCAAAATAATTTATACATTATATCTGACATGCATGCTGGTTTGGTTCGTGGTTGTCTTGAAATTTTTCCAAATGCTGCACATCACCATTATCTATGCCACCTACATGAGAACTTTAAGAAAGCAGTGCGTTGAATGGGTGTTGGTGACGTAGAGTTTCTGTGCCAGAAGATGTACATGGCAGGGAACACTAATAACCCACTGGTCTTTGATAGGTACATGATAGATATGATAAAAGTGAAGGCTGATATTCACCAATGGTTGGTGGAGCGTGATGTTACGTCGTGGGCTCTAATATATGATGATGGATTTTGTTATGGAGTCATGACAACTAATGCATCAGAGTCATTTAATGGAGTTCTTAAAAGAGCTAGGGGTTTGCCTGTTTAAGCAATTTACTATAATATTGTGGTATTGCACTTGCGAAGAACAGAAATACTAGAGGGTTCTGAAATTAATATCAGTAGTCCCTTCGCACCAAGAGTACAAGAAACACTATGAAAGATCGAGCAAGAAGTACGTAGGTTACCACAACCCATTCAAATTAATATGCATGAGTTTCAAGTAGTGGACATGTTATATCAGTCTTTCAGGGTTGATTTGATAGATGATAAAAAATGTATTTGTAGTTGTGGCAAGAGCATTATATATCATATCACGTGTGCACACTTAGTTAGTTGTATTTTAATACTGAGGCAAAGTCACCATAATTACGTCTCAGAATACTACAGCTTAGACAATTACAAAATGGCATATGCTAGTCAATTTCATAATATTCCATATCGATCCAGTTGGGCACAACATGATCCAGTGAGTGGCATACACCCACTCCTCCCCCCAAATTTTAGAAGATATACTGGGAGACCTAGAAGAAATTGTTTTAGGAATGCAATGGACGGGGGAAGATGTAGGAGTAACATACAATGTGGTGCATGTGTCTCAATAGGACATAACAGGGCTACTTGTCCTACTAAGTAAGATTAATATTGAGTTGGTAAATATATTGATTTTTCATATTAATAAAATTTTCTATACATTTGAAAAGCTAGTTATGCTTACTTTCAAATATTACTTTGAAATGCTTGTTATGATGACTTTTGATTATACATTGTGATTTTTCCTCGTTGTTTGGATTAATATGTTTTTTTAATGTTATGAAAATTATAAATTATTTATATATGCATAACATTTTTTTTTCTACCAGGTACCATGGCGACCACAGAAGATAGAGGACGCAGGTGCCGCAGGCACCCTTCCAGTGTAGAAGCACCCACACAGCCACCTGTATATACCATCCATCCTAGCATTTCTTCACCTGCAGGTAGCCACCGAGCAGCTCATCCTGAGCAGGTAAATTTATATAAATGATGAATTACTTTATTGTACAAAAAATTCTCTCATTTTTTTTATTAACAATATTAATAGTTAGAAAAGGGTAGAGTGGCATTTTCCTAATCGAGTATTACAGTAGTTTGGATATTGCCCGTCCACCGATATCATGCCAATAGATCCTAGTTTTGTTAGATTGGATGGACGTGGTAAGGAAGATACATATTGGGCTTTGTATCACTAAGCAAGTATTGTACTGTGGGAGAGCAAGAGAGCATACATTATTATAGAAGAGATTCCCGAGCTGGACTATGATTACAAAGTGAAGCAGTACTTAACATAGTTTCGTTCTTGAGCGACATTGTACATGCTAAAGGCCCCAGTGATTCCTCCGAGTATATACTATCCAAGATCACCAGTTGAACATCACATGGTAAGTTAAAGTTATATAAGAAGCATTAAATTATATGATTAACTTGGACTTGAATTACTAATCTTTGTAGCGAGATTTCTTTGTGAGCATAGAAAAGAGAATGCAACCATACTTTGGGGGGACTGAGGAGACACCCATGCAGGTGGACGTGAACATTATTGGAGATATGTGTCAGAGACTACGCCAGCAAATATACATTGATGATGCTCATTATTTCGACGAGACAGATACTCACCTGACAGTGTTTAGTCCACCCGTTCTGACTGCATATCCATATGATGCTGGGTCATCCTCCTATCCTGATCTAGGCCCCTCTTAGAGCCACTTCACAGCAAAGTTCAACTTCACCTCCACACCTCAGTTTGTACCTTCTTCCTTGGGAGAGCTCCCAGTTACTCAACATAATGTTAGTGATCAGGAGCAGCGCCATCTATACATCAGGCCACTATGAGCAACACAACATTTTACTCTAGGCACTGATGCGATACCACATCAACATAAGAGGAGGCATTAGTGTTTTGTATCATATATCTTTTACTTGCTTTTATTTGATTTCGTTGTTGATTTTATGTATCTCATTATGCTACTATCATTAAAATAAACTATTAGATTTTAACAAATTAGTCTTCACTTTATTACATGATTAGCCAGTTATATTTAAATATTACAAAATTTCTAAAAGACACAAACATACAAATTCATATATTTTAATAAACATTTACAAGATCATTGATTTTAACATAATAACAAACTTAACAAAATTTAACATACACAACCATAACAACGTAAAATAAACAGACAGGGATCATACTCAATATAGAATAAAACATAGATTTTTTAATTCCTAAGCAGCAAATGCAGACGTGATTAGAGCTGTGTTTGTGTTGGACAATATTTCATATCGACCTTGAACTCATATTGCATGTCTTGCCAGCCCTCAATATTGAAGAACTGTTTGAGCTGATCATCAGGTAATACCTCTTTCATCCGATCTTATAAAAATCTACAATGTACTTATCAAATCTCAAACACCAACTACAATATAAAATGACATGCTCAATGTCAAGGTGACTACAATCAATATCTGGCGAGGAATGACCGCCATCTCTATGGTGTTTCATCTCATGATACCGCATTTGTAAGAAATGAGGGCTGACAATGTGACCATTCTCTTCCCGAAACCTAATTCCAAGAGATTTCCATCCAGCAGTGTTTAAGAAATCTCTTGTCCTATATAGTTTTACCCTTATTAACTCAGCATGCATATTCCAAAGACAATCATCCTTGTCTTCAGACCACTCATGCACGCAACACTTAAATATCTCACTCATTCGTCTTATGCTCCAATGGACTGTCATTATCTCGTGATATACAAGCATGTATTCTTCGGCTTGCTTAATTGAACCTTTCTTTATTAGGGATGCCTTTAAGCTTCTCCATACATGACCAAAACATTGTGAGTAACTCAAGAACCTGCTCAAAAAAATACCTGATATCTTTTCTATGCACCTTTTATATAGCAGTGATTTGAGATATTGAACCATAACTTATAGCTATATAACATATTAGGACTTGAATGGACATTATAACTTTACAGGTCATCTGATATGATAGGCTATTACAAGCTACATGTAATGTCAGTTCACATTAAATGAGACATTATAAGAATCCTATACTCTGAATGTCACAGGCCATCTGAGGAATCCAATGTCCTCAACAACAGCACATTAATTACTTGTTATAGAGGAATCCAATGTACTCTCATAGTGATATTAGTTATAGTAATTATAACTTATTTTATAGAGTATAATAAATATAAATTAAATTAAAGATATTTTAAGATTTTTGGATATATGATATATATATATATATATATATATATATATATATATATATATATATATTTCTATCATAAAAAAATTCATATATAACTCAATGATAATCCTTCTTATTATCAATAAAATAATTTGAAGATCTGTTTTAATTCTAACTTCTCTAATAATTATCTTAACATTCAATAGAAACAAAATTTAGTTATAAATATTTTCTATCATTTGACAACACATAATGATATGTAAATATGAACTGGTTTTATAATACAACTTTGTAGGATTTGATTTGACAACACAACTCAGAAAAAATGCATTAAATAGTACGCATACAAATGAATTTTATTTTATTTTTAAAGTAAGAAGCCAAAGTTGCCCGTTTAACGGGCAAATTACTGGCAAACCCATTTCTTGTTGTTCGTCTGGTTGCTCAGCATAACGGCTACCTGAGCCAGCATACTATAATGGACATAAGTCGCCCGTTTAACGGGCGACTTACCTTAATAGAAAAAAGTCACCCGTTAAATAGGTGACTTTGGCGAGTTTTAATTTTTTTTATTGGTTAATCACTTTATTTAAATTTAAACGATACTTAGTTTAAAAATTCCCCATTAATTTATGTGTATATTCTATGGCAAGTTCGTCACTGTCCTCATTAGCCGCATGTTTTCTTTTCCTCTTCTCTTGCTATTCGTTTCCATTCGACTTCGCATGCTTCACGTGAGAGGCAGTTTTGAACAATTCGCTTAATAACTTATTCCTTCAACAACATTCCTTCTTGTTGGATCTGAAATCATGCGTCCTCCCCGTTCTCTATTGGATCGGAAGTAACGACGATGACAGGAGCTTGCTCTTGCTCGTTGCCAAGGTAGCCATTTTTCTTTATTTTGCGTGCTTCTTTAGTCAAATCCCGTTAAATCCTCTTCTCGATGGAATTTAGATTTACGTGGATTTATACCATAAATCTTGTATTTACCCAAGCGTCAGATTTATATGACATCCAAAAACTATTTGGCTAGATTTACCTTAAGTCCTGCTTAAATCCAAGTGCAAATTTGATACCAAACAACCACTTAGAGTTGAACTTGAATTGATTCATTGAGTCGACTGGACTCATTTATACCCTACTTCGATACACCTTCAAGATGATAACTATTTAAATCATCTCCAACCGAACTATAAACGCACGTATGCCATCCGCCAATTGCTCCACTTGAATGCCAAACGCGACTCTATATTCCCGCCATGAACAGTGTGACCCCAATATTGACGCCGCACTGCTCACCAACGAATTTTTTTTTTGAAAATTCAAAAAATTCAGTTATTAAGTGTAGGTTCTTTATTATTAATAATTTATAAATATATTATTTTTTACATTTTAAATTTTTTATATAATTAATTTATTAAATTAGTTTATTCATTTAAAACAATGTAAAATGCATCTCATCCATGTGTATTTTTTTCCATTCATATTCATATGTTATAATGTAATTTTTATTTTATTTAATAAATATTTATTTTATTAAATGCATATTTATATTCAGAATTAATTTATCGAATATAATTTATTTTTATTAAAAAGTATATATAGGTCTAATTTGAAAAAAATGATAAATATAAAAATATGATTAAAAGATAAATATAAAAATAATATGAAAAAGAATGTATATAGAATATTTTTTTTTCTCTGATAAAAAATAAAATTTATTGTATTTTGAAGTATTACCGTATTTTGGAGTAAAATAATTTTTTCGATTAGGGATGGCGTTAATGATCTTAAAGGATAAAAGAACGCAAAAGCTAACCAAATCGAAAGGCTTTTACTCTTTTCTAATACGTCACCGGTGGAAGTGTGCTTATTTATTTTCCAAATACGAGAAAAGGAACAAAGATGACGAACGACTATGGTGGTTCCTTGCCTTTTAGGCTGGAAACCGATTCATCCCAACCCCACCTCACCTGTCGCCATTCTCACCATTGTCAGACCCCTTACCTTCTTTGCTTTTCTACATCTCGCACCCATCGGCGCTTTTTTCCGGCTAGTTTAGATGGGATCTTGGAGGCGGAGAAGTGTTCATGAGATGCTCGGCGGCGGACTGCGTAAGTTAATTTCTTCTTCTTTGACATGTCACAATCTTGCTGGATTGTTATATGAGGATGGGCGTGGAATGATTCCTGATTTAATTATTATGTCTGGTTCTTTAATAGTGATCTCAAATCGTGTTCTTTGGATTGTAGCTGATGGCTGATGTTGTTTTAACAGTTGCTGATGTGATTATGTGGAGAAGAAGGAATATTACGGTTGGAATATTACTTGGAACCTTTGCGGCTTGGGTGATATTTGAATTGTCTAGATATACTCTGGTGTCACTTGTTTCAAGGGTTTTGTTGTTACTGGTGACTATACTTTTTGTGTGGGCGAAAGCAGCGGGGGTTCTCAACAGGTAAAGCTGTTCATAGAGTGATTATTGTTGTACTTCTTGCTTGACGTGGTTTGTTTATGCTTTTGATATTCATGCCTTGGGAAAATTTCGGTCAGGAGAACTCTTATGTTTATAATCTCCATCAATAAATGTAGCTGCTGCTCATAAAAGTACATGCACAATTACTTTACTTTAGTTTCAGAAGGATTTCGTATGAGACGTTGAAATTCTTTTTGGGAGATAATGTAAGAAAAGAAGGGATTTGAGCAGAGAGACAAATTCTAGATTTTGACTGGGAGTTTTAAGAGTAACGAAGAAAGTTATTCACTGCATCATTTATTGGGAGTAGAAAGAAATGAAAGGATAATAAAATTTTATAATTGATTTGGCATATATATCCTCACAAGAAGAGAGATGATTAGCCTATGATTAAGATGGAGTGATTTTTGTTATTTCGTTAGAGCAAGCATTATATTGGTAATATTAAAAGTATACTCGTATAAATCAATCTCTCCTTTTTCTGTGTTTTGGGGTGAAACAAAATCCTTCTTATGGTGGAAGTACTTTCCTCTCATTTCATTTCTTCTCTTTTCTTCTCATTTTAAATCCTCAGTCAAAAAAAGGAAGCACTTTCTTTCAAATTCCTTTTTTTTTTCTCTCTAAATTTTAACTACCCATCAGGGTGAAAAGATGGGAATGAGAACCGGAAAGTGAATTCCATATGTTGTAATTTACTTGTACAGGGCTTAGAAGTTAGAACTTAAGGGTGTCTGTGGTTTTGAGTTATTAATAGGAATGGACATAACTATGAAACGTGATTAATATTTCTACATGGCAAATATCTCAAATTGAAAGAGTTTTCATCTTCATCAGATTTATCCCATCAATTAGAGAAGAAATTTAAAGTTGGGGTTTTATGTAGGTTAGTGACATGCATCTCCTAATAGAATGATGATTACGACAAGTTGAGTGTTTGTAAGGATGTGGTTTCAAGTTTGGTTCTGGCATGATTATTGGCTTAAGAAGTTTAGGACACTGGACACCATAACAGTGGTAATAGGATCAGGTAAATATGATGCCTGACCCAATGCTAGCGGGTATTGGTAAAGAAAAAAATTTATTGGGCTGGGTAAGGAAAACAATACCGGAATTTTTTCAAGCATGGTAGTGGGAAGAGGGTTCCAGACTTTTTTATGATGGAAATTTATAGAATTGGTTGTATATATAATTACTAAGTGTATACATTAAGATGGTAAATGTACTTTTAAATACTCTAGTTAACCAGTTTCTGTTTTGGATGTACATTTTTTTAATCAGTTTTCTTGAAATTTAATAGGATTTGATTGGTTATATAATCCTCATAATTATCTCACTATTTATAATTTGGATTTGTGATTAACCTGCTTGAAAAATGATAAGATTTGGTTTTCTTATTTGTTTTGTAAGCCTATTAATAATTCACGTCAATTAATATTCAAAACTACAAATGACCCTAGCTTGAACATGCCTGACCTGTTGCCATCTTGAATCTATCTAATGGTTGTCTAGGGTATATGGGCAGCGATAAGCAAAATGGATGGTTTTAAGCTCCATAAACCCGTACCTTTTATTATATATACTGATAGGCGACTTGGATGTGTAGTGAGGTGATAAAAAGAGTTATTAAGTAAATGAAGTATGCTTTTAACAGTGGCAAAAATAGAATAATTTTGGGTCTAATAATAATTGTAAGAAAGCTAGAGGTATTGCTATTGTAAAAAGTATAGTGAACAAAGCAAAATTAATAGCTTTTGATGATTTATATAATAATCTTGGAATTAAGGAAGTGAAAAAGAAGATTTATAGAATAGCTAATGTAACACAAAAGAGATGAAGAGATTTTGATCAAATTAGATGCATTGAAACTAAAGATAATGAGAACTTAGGATTTGGTTAAAGATAAAATGATGCAGAACAAATGTGGAAGTGTTCATCATCTTCAATGTATGATTATTATGATCAAGAAAGCATACCATGATCATCAAGAAGGCATCAAGTTTCTGATCAAAGAATATCCATCATGCTTAGTAGAAACATTTAAATTCCAACAATCAAAGTATAAGGAAATAAGAGGATCACAATTTAAAGTTTAGAGGTGGTAAATTAAATTCAGATCATTCTCCATGTACTTAATTGACAACGACTCCACCTTCCAAGTTGATGAATGGATGTGTCTAACTCTCTTCAAGCAAGCAACATGTGGAGTATTTGAAGAACACTCGCCTGCCAAATAAGCCATAGCCGAAATTTGTCTCATAAGGAATGAATTTTATGCCACATGATTATCTACGCTCTTTCCTTATTGAAGCATATGGTTTGCCAAGCTAATGTCAATGAGGTGTAATATAATTCAAGGCTTCTAAAAGGGAATTCAACTTCAAATTCCTAGAAGATGTAGCTGGCCTTACCTATCTCTTAATTAATTTATGTATTTTGCTTTATCTCAAAATAACTGTTATCAAATACTATAAATGTGTGGTGGCCTTCGTATCAAGCTTAGACTTGGTTGAATTATTGCATTGAGTTGCTTGTGAAGCAATATTGGGGTTGGGCTTGGTGTCTTTCTTCAGTTCTTCTAGATAGAGCTTTGGTAAATTCCATCAAATAATGTTTGTTTCTTTTTATTTTTCTTATGAATAATATCCCTTCTTTCCAATATTTAATTATTCATGTCTTCATTCCACTCAGATTGTTATCTCTCCTCATCATGCATGACTGAATCATCATCCTAAACCTACCCTTGGTAGAGACTCCATCCATGGACATGCCTTTCATCATTTTTGTATCAAAGAAAAAGCAAATCTGCATTCTGTTTTTGAAAAGAAATTTTATGATTTCTTCCTATTCCTTAACTTTCTTTAGCGAGAATGTTCAAGCTTGCAATTCGTGATATTGTCTTAATTTTGATGCCAAAATGTCCAAAATCTTCTTTGCTCTTGGCCCTTTACAGGTTACTTGTTTTCCTTCTTCTCAATCCTATAAGAAGTCAAAGGTTTGGTTTTCCTTCTTCTCAATCATGTAAGAATTTTAGGGTTGGTGGCTATCTTGTGTTTATTCTTTGATGAGATTTAACCCTTCTTAGACTATTATTAGGAAAGAAATAATTATTTCCTTTTATTGAGATTAAGAATAATTATCCTAGTTCTGGTTTTTTTTTTTTTGAAGTTCTATTTTCAATTTCCTGCTATCTTAGTTTCAATTCCTGTTGTCCTTTGGCCTTTAAATTAAAATCCTAGATTTCTCCTCTACAAAGCTATGCCAACATGTTATCTTCAATCTATATCATTAAAATTTTTTTTAACTCGCCTTGACTAGAGTAATCAAAGTGGGGAAAATTAACGCATAACAGAGGAGGAAGTTTTCATCATCTTTAGCATATAAATATCATCATCATCAACGAGGTATCAAGTTTCCAACATCATGCTCAGTCAAAAAATTCAAATTCCAACAAATTAAAGTATAAGAAAAGAAGAAGATCACAAATCAAAGTTTAGATTTGAATATTAAATTCAAATTATGTCCATATACTTAATTGACAACCACTCCACCTTTGTAATTGATGCATGGATGTGCAACCCTCTTCAAGCAAGCAACATGTGGAGCATTTGAAAAACATTTGAAGAACGCTCTCTTGCCAAATAAGCCATATCCAAATCAAAATTTATCACATAAGGAATGAATTATATGTTGCATGATTTATCTACGTTCTTTCCTATTGAAGTGTGTGGCCAACCAAGCTAATTTTAAAGATTCGTGACAAAAGTAAAGGCTTTTAAGAAGAAATTCAACTTGAAATTCAAAGAAAATGTACCTTCCATCTCTCTCCCAGGATTTATGTACTTGCTTTATTTCAAAATAACCACAATTAAGTGTTATAAATATGTGGTAGCTTTTGTATCAAGCTTATACTTGGTTGAATTCTTGTATAGAGCTGCTTGTGAAGCAATATAGAGATAGGGCTTGGTGTCTCTCTTCTAGATGGAACTTTGGTGAATTTCATGAAATAATGTTTGTATCTTTTTATTATTGTTATGAATAATATCCCCTCTTCCCTCTATTACGTTATTCTTATCTTCATTCTCCTTACATAGCAACTTCTTCCCATTATGCATGGCTTAACCACAATCTTTCTTATGTCGGGCTCTGATTATGGTTCATTTACTAAGAGAATTTTCTTTATTAGACTCATTATTATTGTCTAGAACACAGTTAAGAGACAGAAGTATCTTTTCATAGTTTTCTATATGATAAGTTGCTTCATGAGCATAATGAAAATTTCCCAAAGATCATACATTGAGAGTCCAAGGAGTAATATTATAATCTTCATAGGTGATTTCTGAAGTATTTTTTATATCAGTTTTAACAGAATATGTTGCTTTGTAGAGTTTGCTAAGTGGAGGATTCTCCTTATGCATGGGAATTTTCTCATAAAGATATTTTGTTAAATTTTGTTTAGCCATTTTGCCAATAGTAAGTTCTTTTCCTATACTTAGTCATTTGTGAGAGCAATTTTCTGCGCCTCATTGTCTTGGACTTTGTTTAGGTCGGGCCATTGGGCCTATACAGTTACTGAGTTTCGTTCTCCCTCTACCTTGTAAAATTTTACTAGTACGAAAATCAGATAACGAGTTAGAAGAACTAGAGATATACTCATGTCAAAGACAAATATAAATAATTTAGCTTGTCATCCTACAAATATTTATTTAGAGGTTAGATGGTTGACATCCTTTTTTGTAATAGATTTGATCATGCTACAATCATGCGAGACAAAAAATTTTGATCACATAAAATCATTCTGGAATTTAGTAAAAAGTTTTAAAATGAAAACTATGTCTTTCTTGATTGTGTAGTGCTTTGCTTTGAGTAGCATTCCGTTTGCCAGAATAATATCTAACTGATTATTTAGCAGAAGAAAAAGTTCTTGTTGTTTGAGAATACCACAAAAGTAGATATTAGAGGCATCGATTCAAATATTTTAAAAGACATAAGGATACACAAGACTTGAACATGGGAGGTTTTTAGCTTGTTTAAATTTGTGAACTGCAAGAATATGTTCATCAAATCATGTCGGTGTATTTTTTTAATCTATCATAAATATAACATTGATTGCTAATTTCTTATAAAAACCATCTACATAATTTTGAGATTCAAGGAACCTCTATAGTTGTTTAATATATAATATCATATGTAAATTTAGAAACAAATTTGATACTTCAATCTATAAGGATAATTGTCCCATTTGGAATATTATGACCTAAGAATCTAACATTGCTTTGAAATTTTTTTTTTTGAGCATAAATTAGTAAACCATTTTGAAACTCAGCATGATGCGGACATCCAACCGTCCATGCCTACCCAAGGAGAAACTGAAGATCGACGGCCGTGATCGACCCACGTAATCTTAAAATTTTTATGTGTAATTTTTATTTTTCGTTTTTACCCTTACTTGAGGGTCTAGTCTTATGTAAGCCCTAGGGCCATGCTTATCTTATTTTAGTCTTTTTATTTCTGAGGCCTATATATAGAGGCCCTTGCTATTGTATTGGTATGATGGAGTTTTAATAAAAAAAAATTGTTCTGCACTTTTATTCCTTGGGAGGACTTTGGTGAGATCCCTATGGGAGGGAATCGTAGTATCCACCAGTTGCAGGATGGGTCCGGGCTTGTGGCTTGAAGTCCCTTGGTGAAGGGCAACGCATCACCTGTTAGCCACAGGAAGCGTCTGGGCTCACGGTTTTATCTTTTCCATATTGTTTCTTCTTATTTTTATTTCCCTAAAACTACCTTGCTCCTTCCTCCTTCCCCCCCCCCCCCCCCCCCCCCCCCCCCCCCCCCCCCCCCGCCCCTTCCTTCTAAGCCGCCGGCCACACCACCTCCCCCCCACCTCCAACCGCCGGCCCAATCAACCCCTTCCTTAGCTGTCGGCCCTCCTCCACCCCAAACCTTTGATTTCAAATTTCTCACTCCCTCTTGATTACCTTTCTAAATTAGCTCTTTATTAATTTAGAAAGTTATTAGGTTTGAAATCAAATAATTTTGAATTTCAAAATCTTTCTGATTTAATAAGTTCTACCTTAGGAAGCCTCTTCCATTTACTCCCAATCTGAAATTAATTTCAGATTTAATTCTCAATCCCAATTAATGCTTGATTCACATTCATTGAACCTAAACATCTCCTCTTTCCCTCTCTCTTGCCCGCCCCCCTCTCTCTCTATCTTAATTATTTTCTCCCTAATTTAAGAGCCCCAATTAAGAAGATAATTAACCCCTCTCTTCTCTCCCTTCCTTTCTTGTATGAATTTCAAATTCAAATCCCTTAATTAAGGGAAATCTGAAATTGAATTTCAAAATTTTTAATTTTATTTAGCCCCCCCCCCTCTTCGTTCTACATTACAGCAATTTAAACAACTCAACATGTTTAAATGTCTGTATGGTATGTTCACATAAATAGGAGCATCATTGATGCAAAAAATAATTTATTATGAGTAAGGAGTGAATATATCATTCATGATATTTTGAAATTCACTTGGAGTATCCTTCAAGCAAAGTAGCATAACATTGCATTCATAAGGCCTCTGATTTAAATTAGCTAATATTCGATCTTTAAATTAAATTTAGAGATTATAGTTAATAAAATAAGAGTGTGTATTGTTTTGATGATAACGAAAAATTAATCAAACCAATCTTGTTTGGTTGCTTTGCTTTGGTTGTTAAAGTATCGGTTCAGTTATTAGTGAGGTTTTCTTTAACTTTTGGTCATTGGTTTGATTTTGTTTTTTAAAAACCAATTAAATTAAAAACTAAATCATACTATTTTCTTTAAATATTAAGTCAACAAAGCTTATGAATTGAAAATAAGTTATAGAAAAATCATCATGGATATCATTTATTTTGCATTTCAAAATTATAAACTTTAGTGAAGCTTACGAAGTATTTTTCTTTGTTATTTAAGCTAAAGATAATTAAGTTTATTATTAAAGCTAATTATATTTTGGTTCATCCATAACCAAATCAAATTGCTCAAACTAAAGCTCAATTTAGTTTAGTTCTATTTTAAAAAAAAGTTTGTTGGTTTGGTTTTCTGTATTTTAGAATCAAAATCAATTTGTTTAGTTAATTACTAAACCAAACTAGTTAAACTAGCCAAATGCACATCCCTATAATAAATTCATCTAAGTAGATTGTTAGACTAGTCTCTCTTGGATCGGTCAAGCCGGTCCCTCCTGGACCGGCTCACGTATACTGCAGGCGGAAGTTTTCCCGCATTAGACCCGTTGAAATTTCTAGGTGGGGTCCAGTAGCCAATTGAAGAGGGAATTAAGGATTAGTTAGGAGGCAAAATTCAAAGGAGGGCTGATTTGGGATTTACATCATTATTGTATGCTTTAAATATGTTATTTCCCTAGGGTTAGGGTTATGTATTGTTTGTTGAAATTAGATTGTTCTTAGGTTGAGTGGGTTCTAGCCGGTGGTTAGGGATTTGGGAGAGCCGGATCTTCCTTCCAATTGAAGATCCATTGTATCTTGTTTGTTTTTCTTCCATATATCATCAATTAAGAGGTTTTCTCTTGTTATTCCTTATAGTTCTTCTTATAGATTGTTGTTTGGAATTGTTGAAATTAAAACTCAGCCAATGGTTCTTGATTTCTACAAGCACTTTCTATCAAATTGGTATTGGAGCAGTGTCCTTGGTTGAAATATTGGATGTCCTTGCTGATTTCTATTGTGTTTTCCCCTTCGTTTTGCTGATTTCTGCTGTTTGAAGGCCATAATTACTATTTTTTGCTGCTTGGCCAAGATTTGGATACCTATGGCGGCCAAAAAAGTTGATGCTTTGGAAGAACGTTTTGGAGGAGAGATGGGCCAAATCAAAGCAATGGTTGATGACATAATTTCATCAATAGAGGATAAGTTCTTCAGCTTAGAAGAGATGGTGAAGAAGGTGTTGGATCTTCACAACCAAACGGTGGCATCAGAGGCAAGAGTGCCGGTAGGAGGACATACACATTCCGACAGTCGGAGGTATGATCATGATGTGGAGATCTTGGAGGGAGAAGAGGGAAGACCTCTTCTAAAACCTATTCATAGGGAGGAGATAGGTAGAAGGTATGAGGAGAGGCATGAGGGGGTTGGGTATGAATGAAGGAGTGTTGAATTTGAAAGAAGGGAGGCTGGATATGATTGGAGAGGTGTTAATTTTATAAGGAAGAGGGATTTTGATGAGGGGTTTGGTTATGAGCGTGAAAGGGATGATCGGGACACTTTGGGGGGGACCACCTACTTGGGTAATGGGAAGTTATGGAGGAATCAGGGGGAACGGAGGAGATCCGAGGGTGAGGAAGTTGAAGATGCTTATTTTTGAGGGAGACGATGCACATGGGTAGATCTAAAAAGTGGAGAGATATTTCTCCGTCAATGGGTTAACGGAGGAGAAGAGACTGATGGTAGCTGGCCTGTATTTGGAAGGGAAGACATTGAAGTGGTACTAGCAGCGGGACATGAGGCAGCCCATATGGAGCTGGAGGGAGTTTAAGGACTGCGTGTTGGAACGTTTTCGAACCAGCATGAGAGGGGATTTCTATGAGCAGTTCTTCGCTCTGACACAGAAAGGATTAGTGGTGGAGTATCGTGAGAGGTTTGAGTACCTTGCTAGTCAACTGGACTGGCTTTCTGAGACTGCATTAGAGGCAAACTTTATGAAAAGGCTTAAATCAAAGATTCAAGAGGCAGTTAGAGTGATGAAGCATCGTGAGTTGGGACAAGCTATAGAGTTAGCCCAGTTAGTGGAGGATCAAAAACACCTAGAGAGGTGGGCTCAAGGCAGCATTTCAGGAGGCTCGTATAGGATGTCCACCACCTTTTTAGCATCCAAGGGGCCGACATCGGGTATCCTTCGAGAGACCCCAAAGGAGAAGCCTGTAAGAGGGCGAATTTGGGGAAACTTCAAGACTCACTGAGAAGGATCTGCAGGAGAAGAGGGTGAAGGGACTGTGTTTCAGATGTGATGAGTGGTATACAACGAGGCACAGATGTAAGGACCTAACTCTTCAGATTCTCACCGTTTGTGATGACGAGGAAGTTGAGGAGGGAGGTGGGACTGAGGCATTGGTAGAGAAGGAAGAGCTACATTTAGACACTGTAGAGGTCTCCTTGAACTCAGTGGTGTGATTTATTCCAAATCACATCATGAAAATGAGAGGATAAATAACAAACAGGGAGGTTGTGGTGTTGATGAACGGTGTGGGTACCCACAATTTCATCTCTAACTAGGTTGTAGACCAATTGAGGGTGAAACTGGTGACACAGGGTGTTATGGAGTGATGATGGACACAGGGAAGGTGGAGACGGGTAGAGGAGTGTGTAGAGGAGTGGTTTTGACTATACAGGTGGTCCAGATGAGGGAGGACTTCCTTCCATTATAGTTAAAGAGTACTGATGTCATCCCGGGGATGAAATGACTACAGATCTTGGGGGATACCAAGGTTAATTGGGGAGCACTGATGATGGAGTTGGTGGTGGAGGGAAGAAGGTTGGTGATCAACGGAGATGTAGGGTTATCCAAAGCCATGGTGTCTCTCAAAATCATGGTAAAGACCATATAAGAGGTGGGAGGATTTCTAGTGGTGCTGCAGAGCTTAGAGGGGATCAAATTGGAGGGGGATACATTCCTCTTTCAGTACAGCTGTTTATATAGTAGTTCAACGAGGTCTTTCAGCCACCTCAAGGATTGCCACCACAGAGGGAGCAGGAGCACGCTATTACTGGGAGGGGGGTGTCATCTATTAGTATCAGGCCTTACCGCTACCCTCAGATCCAGAAGGATGAGATTGAGAAGCTGATCTAGGAGATGTTGGAGGTAGGGATCATCAGGCCGAGCTTGAGTCCTTTTTTTAGCCTAGTTTTATTGGTCATGAAGAAAGATGGGAGCTGAAGATTTTTTGTAGACTACCATGCTCTGAATAAGGAGATTATGCCAGACAAGTTTCCTATTCCGGTGATAGATGAGTTGCTGGATGAGCATTTGTGGAGCGTCGATATTCACAAAGATGGATATGAAGTCCAGGTACCATCAAATCAGTATAAGATAGGAGGATATCTTGAAAATTGCATTCAGGATATGAGGGATACTACGAGTGCTTGGTGATGTTGTTTGGCCTCAAGAACACCTCTGCTACGTTCCAATTCCTCATGAACAAGGTGTTTCGTCCATACCTCAGGAGATTTGTATTGGTTTTCTTTGATGATATTCTGATGTATAGTAGGTTGGATGAGGAGCATTTGGAATACTTGAGGGTGGTATTAGAGGTGTTACATGAGCACTAGCTGAGGGCCAACCTGAAGAAGTGTTGTTTTGCACAGCCCAATGTGGAGTACTTGGGGCACGTGGTATCTTAGGAGGAGGTGGCAGCTGATCTTACCAAGATTGAGGCAATGTTGAAATGGACGCTACTTAGGAGTCTGAAGTCTGAAGGAGCTGAGGGGTTTCCTAGGGTTGACTTGGTACTATAGGAGATTTGTGAGGGGATACAACACCATTGCATTACTATTGACAAAGTAGTTGAAAAAGGAAGCTACCCAAACCTTTGAGAGACTGAAGAGGCCATGACCACGATACTAGTCCTAGCCCTACTAGATTTCAGCTAGATTTTTGTAGTAGAGACTGATACATCAGGGTATGGATTAAGGGAAGTGCTCATGCAGAATCATAGGCCCATAGCTTACTTCAGTCAGGTGTTGACAGCTAGAGCTAGGCTGAAGTCAGTCTATGAGAGGGAGTTGATGGCCATTGTGTTAACCATTCAAAATCGGCGACCTTACTTATTGGGCTGACATTTCATTGTCAGGATAGATCAGAGGAGCTTGAAATACTTGTTAGAACAGAGGATGGTAACCGAGGAATATCAAAGGTTGCTGTCAAAGCTGTTGGGGTATGATTTTGAAATCTAGTTTAGACTGGGGATGGGGAATAAGGCAGCTGATGCCTTGTCCAGATGCGTAGGGGAGCTCTAGGAGTTAGCTATTTTGATACCACTGATGTTGCATTGGGGGGCTTTTAAGGATGAGCTTCTGCAGGAGCTGAGGAGGATTAGGGTGGATCTATTGAGGGATGAGAGTAGCCACCCTGGCTATTCCCTAGAGGGGGAGAGACTACTGTATCATGGGAGGTTTGTGTTGCCACGGATCTCGATCTATATTCCACACATTTTGCAGGAGTTCCACAGGAGCGCTATTGGGGGTCACTCAGGGGTGTAAAAGACATACAGGAGATTGACGGCAGAGTTGTTTTGGAAGAGGATGTATAAGGATGCAAAGGAGATGGTGGCTAGATGTGAGGTATGCCAGAGGAGCAAATATATGGTCATGGCTCCGGGGGGATTACTGCAACCTCTAGCTCTTCCAAAAAGAGTGTGGGAGGAGGTCACCATGGATTTTATAGATGGGTTACCCTGATCTAAGGGGTTTACAGTGATTTTGGTGGTGGTGGACAGATTGAGCAAGTATGCTCATTTCATTCCCCTACAACATCCCTATATGGCGGTGATAGTGGCGGCGACATTCATCAGAGAGGTGGTCAGACTGCATGGGATACCGGAGTGTATAATGTCTGACTGAGATAAGGTGTTTCTCAGTCATTTTTGGAGGGAGCTGTTGAGATTGCAGGGGATAATGTTGAAGAGGAGCACTGCTTATCACCCTCAGACAGACGGGCAGATGAAGGTGGTAAATAGGAGCCTGGAGATGTACCTATGATATTTTTCTTCAGAGACACATCGGCTGTGGACCAAGCAGTTGGCATGGGCAGAGTATTGGTGTAACACTCCGTATCATTTGACTTTTCAGATGACTCCTTCCAAAGTGTTGTGCGGAAGGGGCCCACCTCACGTGGTGCACTTTGGATAAAGTAGCACGCCTGTCTCTTAAGTAGAGCAGTATTTGGAGGAGAGGGATAGGATGTTGGAGGAATTGAAAATGCACTTGTTGAGGACTCAATAGATCATGAAGAGACAGACAGACAGGCGCAGAAAGGATATCTAGTTTGAGATATGGTATAGGGTCTATTTGAAGCTTCGTCCCTACAGATAAAGGATGGTAGCTAACAGGAGAAATGAGAAGCTGACCCCGTGGTATTTTGGATGTTACGAGATACTGGAGAGGATTAGAGCAGTAACTTATTGCTTGAAGTTACCCCCAACAACTACTATACATTCGGTGTTCCATGTGTTACAGCTGAGGAGAGCTATCAGGATCATGTATCCAATTCAGAGTTACCGGTGACACTGACAGAGGATTTGGAGGTGGTATTAAAACCATTGGAGCTGAAAAAGGTACAATAGGGAGAGAGAGGGATCAAGTGCTGATAAAATTGAAGAACCTACCGGATTATGATGCCATATGGAAGCCATACGAGAGGGTGAAGCATTAGTTTTTGTCCTTCCACCTTGAGGACGAGGTGGGTCTTTGGGAGGAGGGTATTGTTAGACCAGTCCCTCCTGGATCGACTCACGTATACTGTAGGCGGAAGTTCCACCCGCATTAGCCCTGCTGAAATTTCTGGATGAGGTCCAACGGCCAATTGAAGAGGGAATTAAGGGTTAGTTAGGAGCGAAAATTCAAAGGAGGGGCTATTTTGGGATTTACATCATTATTGTATGCTTTAAGTATATTATTTCCCTAGAGTTAGGGTTATGTGTTATTTACTGAAATTAGATTGTTCTTAGGTTGAGTGTGCACTAGTTTGCGACTAGGGATTTGGGAGAGCCGGATCTTCCTCTCCAATTGAAGAGCTATTGTATCTTGTTTGTTTTTCTTCCATATATCATAAAATAAGAGGTTTTCTCTTGTTATTCCTCATAATTCTTCTTGTGGATTGTTGTTTGGAATTGTTGAAATTAAAATTCAGCCAAGAGTTCTTGATTTCTACAAGCACTTCCTATCATAGATCTATCTTATTTGGAAATTAGATATCAAATTCATTGTCTTTATTCAAAGGTTTTGTAATTTATAACCAATATTGAGTGACAACATTATTTTGCAATAATAATCATAGCATAGAAAGTTGTTCATCGAGAGTAAAACTTAACAAATAAGTCATTTTTTTCATAAAAGTCATTTATTTACTTTTTACATTATTTTAAATAATTTTTGTTCATTTGATAAGATTTGTCTTTGTTGGAATATTTTTCTTATTAAATCCTTCTTTATAAATAAGAGAAACGCAGTGAATTTTATCATTCAAAAAGTCATTTAGACCACATATTTCACCGTTGAGATTCATAGTAATAGCCTGAACAATTTCTCACTGCAATTTTTCATGTATTGTTCTTATATGAACTTCTTTTTAGGATATCTAAATGATTTTTTTTTTTCATCTTTTTCATTTCATTATGGATGATTTCATTTGGATCGGTGATAAATTAAAAAAAATATATATATATTTCAAAATTTTCTGACTATATTCATTTATTATCAATTTTGATTATAAGCATTAAGTACATGGAGTGCTTAAAATCATATGATATGAAAGATTTTCTTACTATTAAAAATAATGTATAGATATAAGTATCATCTCTGCATAAAAATACTTTGATGATTTGTAATCATGCTGTTTCTGAAACCACCAGCTGAGATTTAGTTTTGGGTAAATATTTAGAAGTACGATTTCTTCTTTAATACGATTCATATATGACCCGCTATCAACTAGAACACTAAGATGTGAAATGATATTTTTTAAATTTATAATCATTGGAACGTAATAAATCATTTATGCATGATTATTTTTGGTAAGGTGTTTTTCTAAACCAACGATTATTGGTCTTCTCCACTCTTGTATATGTGAGGATTTTAATTGATTTATTCGTTCATCTACTAGATACTTTAGATTAACGAGTCTATCATTGATTCTGATGGTTGGATTGTGGATCATCGACTCCACTTTCAGGTGTGCACTAGGAATTTACCTTTCGAAAATCATATTTGAACTGTTTGGCTTGATCCACTTGTTCTCTGCTTGTGAAAACTATAAATTAAAGAATAGATATTTGGAAACCAGTAATGCTTGTAATGAACATGCAAAATGTTAAAATTTAGATATGAAAAGCTGAAATTTTTGACACGTCAATGCCTAAAGCACTCCTAATGTGCTTTTCTACTGTGGTTTATCCAAAGAAATGCTTCTTTGTTCTTTAGTTTCATAAATAGATATCTTTATACAGGATACTAGGAGTATTATGCCAAATTAATTGATATACTTCTTAATTGCTTGGTTTGAGTGCAGGCCACCTCCACCTTTACCAGAGTTACATATTACCGAAGAGGCTACAAATCAGGCAGCTGACTTCGTTCGAACTAAGATAAACATTATACTTTCTGCTTCCCGTGATATCGCACTTGGCAGAGATTCAAACCTTTTCTATAAGGTTGCGGCATGTCTTTGGCTAATTTCTGTTGTCAGCAGTTGGGCTGATTTTCTTACCTTAGCGTACACCAGTAAGTCGCCATGTCGTTCTCTTTGGTTTATTCACATTAAGAATTAATTTATTATATTGACTGTTTGAAGGTAATTTAGTTATCGCCATATAATATTGCTCATTTTTGCTCATTTAAGCATAAGTTTTTTCTTCTTTGCATGATGTATTTGTTAGCTTGGAATCCCTTTTTTTCATGTGTTCTGAACATCTTTGTGATATAATAATCGGTATTTCATTGAAGTTGTTGCTTGCTTGAGAGAATTCTGCAGAATTTTTAAAGGCTTAGAATCAATTTAATTAGAACTGGAACTCATGAAGTGTAACAACCCAAACTCTTAACTATCAAGATATTATCCATTTTGGCTTAATGGTCTCATGGTTTTGTCCCGTTGGTGTGTAACTTTCCAGAATGTCATGCATCCTAGTATTGCTCCAACACGAGCACGCTTCACCATGGAGTTTCTTGATGAAATTCCAACAATTACACCAAAAGACGCCTCAATGTTTAAGAGTTTAACTTCTTTTTACTTAAGGGGTTTCACAATCTCTCTTACTTATGTAACTGACTTTCTCATCAGTATCCTTATCCCAGAATCATCCACCAGGCATATAGGACTTTAGAGGTGGCCCCAATTTCAAGTGGTGGCTCCTGCAATATAGCTCTTTGTCTCATATAGGGTTTAAGAGGTGGTTCTCATAGCGTAACACTTTATCATGTATGACACTTAGTTTCTATCTTCCTACTAATGTATTGCTCTGATACCAATTTGTAACAGCCCAAACTCTTAACTATCGATGTATTGTCCGCTTTGACCTAATGACCTCATAGTTTTGTCCCGTTTGTGTAACTTATCAGGATGTCATCCATCCCAATATTACTCCAGTATGAGCACGCTTAACCATGTAGTTCCTTAATGAAATTTCAACCATTTCACCGTACGCCTCGATGTTTAAGAGTTTAGTTTCTTTTTGTTTAAGGGGTTTCATATGAAGTATGCTTTCCCTACACATGCATCTTAGTTTAGGTTATGAACTTATGTCTTGAATTTGTTGCCAGATATGCATAGGAAGTAAAAAAATCAACATTGAATTTGCTTGAGGTCAGTCTTTATCAAATCTAAAGGATTTAAAAATCATTATCAAAATTTTTTCCCGGGTATGTGTTGATAATGTGATTCAAATTACATAAGACACAGACGATCCCTTCACTATGGTCTGCTTTTGCGTTCAATAAGCACTCTAATACCTTTTTTCCAGGTCTCGCTGTTGTTTTGACAATCCCTGTATTATATGAGAAGTATGAAGATGTCATTGACAACTTTCTACTCTTAGCCTATGTAAAGCTCAAGCTTCTATGTGAGAAATTGGATGAAGATTGCTTAAGAAAGGTAAAGAAATGGATTCTGGAGAATAGGAAATTAAGCTGAAGCCACTTTCATTCCCTTCGTTATATGGAGAGCGAACAATAACTTCATTTGGCTTTTCCATAATTTTGACTTGTCAAATGAGGCTTTTCTCTTTTCTGTGCATCTGGAATGAAGCTCTAAATTTTCAGATGCTTGTTTTGCTTCCAGTTCTGCTTGGCCCAGTTGTGCTGGTTGGTGCTTTTACGGTGTTGTATGTAATAAATTCATCAGAGAAAGAGGAGTTGTTCTTATAATTTGATACAAGTTGTATGTAATAAAATTAGATATGAAGTTGTTGCGGAGGAAATAAATTTTGAAAGTTATTATGAATATTATAGATATTTTTATTGTAAAAAGAAAAATGGACAGCAAATTTCTTTTAATTATGGCATTTTAGCTGATTTTGTTGTGAAAATTTTTCTTTTACCATGAAAATGATAGCCAGATCGATGCCATCTAAGGCTTCGTTTGGGATGGTTTTTTTATTGCTTCTTAAAGCAGTTTTTTAGTTAAAAAATTTTAATTTTTTTCTAAAAAGCTGCTTTAGAAGCAATAAAAAAGTCATCCCAAACGAAATCTAAATTGAAGAAAGCAAGTGCTTAGGACATTGAGAGAAGATTTCAACACTTCTCTTTATCAAGATTAAGATAGTTTAGATAATGTTAAATTTGATTAATATGTAGTTTCAGCTCAATCTTACCCATTAATATTATCCAGATTTGTCAGATTAAATTCCTTTTGTTATAAGTAAGCACAATGTAATGCTACATCAAAGAAATTAAGGATCTGTTTGAGATAATTTTCACTGTTTTTTTTTTAATGTTAATTATAATTTCATTTGGTTACTGTTTTTCAGTTATTCTGTTATTATTCTTTAAAAAAATATTTTTATAATAATAGTGATAAATTTGAACTGGGCTGCTTTTACTTGAACTAGGCCGACTTGATTTGAATCTGATCTTCTGGATTGATTGTAGAACACCTACTATTTAATCACAACATATTTGATGTGCATATTAGCAAAATCATTTAATGCTAATTTTAAGATTTAGAAAATTGAACTGACTAAATTATTTTCCAAATTGAATTAAATTTTAGTCTGGTCATGATTTTGGATGAACTAAAATGTCATTAATTTTAATTATAAATCTAATTACTATTATCTTACATAGCATGTAGTAAAAAAAGCAGAAATAATTTTTATTAAAATTGATAATTATGACTTATAAAATAAATATTATTCAAGTTGATCTAAATGTCAAATTTTTATTATTAATTATTTATTTATAATTCATGAATTTTATTGATTTAATATTTGAATAAATTATTAGAATTTGTTTTCTAGTTTGATAGATTTTGTAAGAGAAAATCAAACAAAAAATTAAAAAAAAATCAAAAATTCAATTGATAATTGAACTAAAATTTAAACAATGAAATTGAAATTGAAACTTTTTTGCTTAATTTTTTTCTTCAAATTTATGATGATTGAAAAAAATATTTGAAATATTTAAAAGAATTAGAATAAATTGAATGGAAGAGTAGAAATATTGCTCCTAAAAAGTTATTAAAAAGAAAAAAAAATTAGAAAATTAATATTCAATACTAAAGAGGAAATTATATTTCAATTTTATTAGATTTATTTGAGAAGAATATAATATAAAATTTAATTTTTTATTTATATATTTATATTTAGTTAAAAATATTTTAAATAATCGTCGAGCTGCTCGTTGCTTGGTTTGATTAAAGCTCGTTTGTGATCGTTTAACTAAATAAATAAACAAACTTGAACAACATTTTAAATATTCGATCCTTAAATAAACAAGCTTGAACATTAATGTGTTCGGTTCATTTATGTTCACAAACAATATTATTTGAAGCTCGTGAACAAGCTCGACATTAAGCTTGATAAGAAACTTGATTCGTGTTCGATTTAGAATCGTGAATAAGCTCGGTAAAAACTCGATTAATATTTAATTATAAAATTGTTAAATATACATAATATAAATATTTTAAATGTATTATAACATACTGATATAATTATTTTTAATTAATAAAATTTAAGTAATTAAATATTATAATATATGTTAACTAAAATTAATTTTACATATTTATTAAATCGATGTTATATATTATTAAATATTATAATACATGTATTTTTGTAGTTTTGACAGATATATATGCTTTATTTGTCTATATTTGCTAGATTGTTTATTTAAAATATTCATAAATAAATATAAGATGAATCATAGATCGTTTGTTCATGAATGAGTTCATTTGGTAGTTCGAAAATACTAGTTATATATATATTCACGTTCTTGCTCATTTGATAACTCAAGAATACTCGTTAGATTTGTTCATGAACGTGTTTGTTTAATAGTTTAAAAAAATTCGCTAAATATGTTCACGAACATAGCTCGTTAAGGCTTGTTTGTTTAAAGCTCGATAAGCACTAAACTAACTGAAACATGAACCGAACATAAACCAAACATAAACACCATTAATTTAAACGAATCAAACATGAACACAAACAATAAAACTCGAATCAAACACGAACCAAACTTGAATAAGCTAATAATAAACTAACTCAAACATAAATACTAATATCAGCTCGATTCGGTTCGTTTGCAGCCAAATGATCATCATATTTTATCTATTTTTTTTCATGATAAATTTATATCACATTATTGTCTGGTTATATGAAAATAATAGGACCTAATAATTTCTCGGTGTAGAAACGGAACAATCAAGTTCGGTTCTTCGCAGTGTCTTCCCGCGCCTAGGGTTTCGGTAGCCCGACTGAAAAACCTTTAGTCCATGGCAGCTTCTCCGCTGTTTACATCGATATCTACGGGCGGGTGTTCGAATTTTTCGCATTCAAAGAGGATCAGCCGCTTCCCTTCGGTTCGTTTCTCAATGGCTCCTGCGATCTGTTATTCAAAACAGAGGGATCTCTCAGCCAGCGGCAGCTTTGACTGCGATGCAGTGAATGATTCCGCTGGTGAGCAGACGGCTAGGGAAAACGAGCAGTTTGTGTCTTGGTTTCGGCAGGCTTGGCCGTACATAAGGGGGCATCGGGGGAGTACTTTTGTGGTTGTAATTTCTGGGGAAATTGTGGCAAGTCCTTATTTGGATAGTATTCTCCAGGTGCGGATTCTGATCATCCATGATGCCTAGTTAATTAATTTATTTTTTTTTTAAATTTTAATAGTCTTGATTTATCTCGGTTTAGCTGTTTCTTCTTATGATTTAGTTTTTAAATTTGCAAGTAAAAATACATGTGCCCAAGTGCGCCTGGATATGCTTATTTTTACTTAGAAAATGAATGTATACTCCATTTCAAATCTTTGGAAAGTAAGATGTTACTTCGTGTCAAATTTCTTCGTTCAATTTTTTATTTCTTAACTACACAAACAATAGACCGAAATGATAATATGAATATAAGTACAACTTTTGCAAGTTCTTATTGCAGTGAACTAAAGTTCATGATCATTTGAATATCTGTAGAACAACCTTTCTATATAATTTGAAAAACTAAAAAATACTCAGAGTCTTGGATAATATTTGATGTTCTGTTATGAATAATATAATAAAGCTTCCACAATAAATTTAACGAAAAAAATAGATTTAAACAACAGGGTTTCAGCTAAATAGTTCAACCAAAAATGCATTTCTTAATTATTTCTTTGAGAGCATAGGACTTTCTAGTGTTAGCTTAGACAGTTGCCTTTGACTATACTGAAGAAAAAATTGATATGACATATGAGCATATCAAATATAACATCCCAAACATTTAATTTATTTGTCTTTATTATTTCACATTTTTTTCTTACATGCCTTTTCAATAGTGAATAACACACTGTGGCTTAAAAGTCTTTTGGAGCTGTAGCTCCTAGCACGTAATATGGCACATGATTTAAAAGTTATCACAAATCATGGTAAAGAAACAAAAACAATGTTATATAAATATAATGTATGTTGATTTAACATACAAGAAGGTTAATGATAGACAAATATTTGGTAAAGCTAATTAACATATCAATGAAAACAATTAGGTTTGCAAATAAAACTATCATGATGGTAATGTTAGAACAATATGCTAAACATTTAAGTTTAGGCTCAAAATATAAGCAATAATCTGTTGAAAGTTTCCATATTCATCAAAAACTAAACTACTCATATGAGAATTATCTTCTTCTTCATCATAAACCCAAATATGATTTTTTTTATTCAATAATATTAAGTTAAGTGTTGCAGAGATGAGGATGCTCAGGTGGATGAGTGGATTTACTCTTAGAGACAAGAAATGAAATGTGCATATACGTGAAAAGGTTGGAGTAGCTCCAGTGGCAGATAAGATTAGAGAGAGTCGCCTTAGATGGTTTGGTCACATAAAACGGCGGCCTTCGGATGACCCGGACTCTCTTGGTTGCTTGTTTTCTCATACCATTTTCACTCATTCTTGCTCCTAGTGTTAGTAGCTTCCCACTCACAAGCCACTTCTCGAGAATGCTTCTTGATGCCTCATATTGATATTCTCACCTCCTTTACGTAGCTTTCATAACAATTTCTAGTTAGCTACTCCATCTCATTAGTTTTTTTTGAAGTATTTTTCATAACTTCTTATTTATATATTTATTTTTTTTCCTTTTGGGTAGCTAAAAATTGTTGTTATTTGTTAACCTCGATTTTTGTGCATATTTCCTTGATCATGCTCGGCCAGCCCAATTGAGCCTTGTTGAACCCAATTCGACTCGAATCGAGGCCGATTTGGGTTCAATTTCATCAAATTAGTTCGATTGAATCGACTTGGACCCAAATTGACTCAGATCGAGCTGAATCGGGTTCGATTCAGACCTGATTTCATCCCAAATGGCTTGATCTGAACCTAATTAGCCCGAGCTAAACTCCAAAGCACTTTCCAAACTAGTTTGAATTCGTTCTAAATCAAGAAGCCCAAATGAATGGCCATGATTGCATTAGAAATCTCGATTTGCTGTTGTCTGTCGGTTCAATTGCGTGATATGCCAGTTTCAGAACGGAGATGAGCAACTTTGACAGATATTGAATAGTAGGAGGGCGAAAGGCCTCATTTCGTGTATAAGGAAAATCGAAAGAGTAGAACGAGTGGGGGATTTGGTCTTCGGGCAGCCAGAACCAAGGGGGGCAGCTCTCGATCACTTCTCACACCCCAACCCCAAGATCCCGAACTCCCTCTCTTGTTCGAAGCAGAGCCCAGGCCCCCAGCCAACCTCTCTCTCCTCCTGTTTCTCTTGTTCGAACCAACCCAGGCAGAAACCCCTGACTCCCGCAGCCCTCTCTCACGCATGACTCCAAGATCTCGATCCCCTCAGGCTCTCGTTGGTCTTGTTCGAATAAACCCAGCTAAAGCCCCCCAATCCTCCTCTCTGCTCTCTGGGTTTGATATTTGAAGCCGCACCAGCTGAAGCCCTCTCGGCTACCTTCCTCTCCTTACGCAAAACGAACCCACAGGAGGTCGAAGCTCCCGTAATTCCGACCTGCTGCGAGCCCGACCCACGCCTCTAGGTCGATCTCCGACCCCAGCTTCGATGACCCTAGCTCCGCCGCCGTCATGGCCTCTCTCCTCTCGAGGAGCAGGTCTATTTTCTCCTTCTCATTCTTCTTCTTCTCTACTTTCCTCTTCTTATTCCTCTCTACCTTCCTCTCCTTCTTCCTCTCAATCCTCTTCTTCCACTTTTCTTCATTTTTTTGTACACAGAACCAATGATCCCCAACCCCTTTATTTTTCACTGCAAGTAATTTTGGTTACGTATACATATGCAAGCTCAAAAGATGGTTTCTATGTATTGATGTCATTCTTTTCTCACTTTTTTTTGGCTTAGATTTATTACATTAAGTCTAGATTCCAATTAGAAAGTGTGATAGATTGCCGCTGTTATCATGAAGCTAATTGTCATTAAGGCCAATCTCCCATTCTTGTTCAAAAGGCATCTATGTTGGAAACATTTAGGCTTGTTGCATGTGAAATATGTTAGAGTGTCCATATTTTCATCTACATGGTTAATTTCTAGTTGATGCTAACAAAGGTATATGTTTTCCTCAAATAAAATTGGGAAATAAATTTATAAAATAATCAAATTTTTTTTTTTCATGTAAGCTATCATGCCAAATATAGTGAATTTTAAATGGATCCATTTTCAGTTGCTCCGATTATAGATACATATGGGGTCGGTACAAATGCAAGTGTTCTCATAATAGTACTTTCATTTAAAGTTCGCTCCAAGTAGCGCCTTACCTATTACATGTTAGACGCTTGATGAAATGTCTTAATAATGTGGTGAATGATTATTTTGTTTGTATTAAAATCTTACATGGAAACTTCAAGTGTGAGTTTTGTCATATTCCCATGTGTAGATGTATAAAAAATTACAATCATAGTTATCATTTCTAGTTTATATATGTTTGGCTATCGTGTGAATCATGCTCGAAGAAATGGTTTAATATCTCATCAATCATGTATGGTTGTGTTTAAACATCTCAACTTGCATGTCGTATAGTTTTGATAGAGCTTTGATGGACTTTCATGTATTGTTTCATATGTTATCTCGTGATAGGTATCATATTGCATGTCAAACCCATTACATTGATTTGTTAGTTGCTTGCATACACTCACAAATCTTAACATAGGTGTTTGGATACTATGTCATGTAAAGTTTTGTGGTTGAGTTTCAAAATTATTTGCAAGCTTGATTTTAATGGATCATAATTATGACGAGGAGTTTACATATGAATGTATATTTAAAACAAGGGATTTTAAAAAAAAAATTCTTACATGCATATTTGTAGTTCCAACTATTGTCATGAAGTATGTTTAGTTAGTTCATTCATATGCTCATATGGTTTTTGATTTACTAGAAGCATGTTTAGCCTTAAAAGAAAGCAATCATGTTACAACAATATGCTTACATACATTCATAAATCTTAACATCATATGGGTTCTTAATATTATATAAAGTTTGATAACCATGTTATACAATCCTATTTGCTTTACGCCTTAATCATGAATGTATATAAATTTGATGCAAAAAAATGTTTTGTTTATGTTGGCAAGGAGTGTATACATGTGAATCTTCTATATTTTGTTCTAATAATAAAAAAAAAATATATGTATGCATATATAATGAATTTGATACATCTTATGTCGAATTTCATTCATCCATCTTTCAGAAACGTACATATACACGCCCATGTATATATATATATATAAAGCCACCCTTAGGAACCCAACCCAACTCTTTAAGCACCCAAATATCAAATCTTAAGTCAGGTAGAACCCTCGTATATTTGTAGGTAGTGAGTTTTCTATTCTTATGTCAACCTTTAAAATTGATTCATCTTAGACATAGGAAGCTTAGGATTTTCTTTTGTGGTGGGCAATAGGCCCGCTTAGTGTGTCACCTATTGGCCCTACCTTGAGTCTTAGAAAATCAATAGAGGACTAACTGACCTTGCCACCTCATAATCATTTCAGCCTTGATTAGGTGTAGGATTGAGAATGGGTCATTTTCCCCTAAATTCTTTACAATTCTAGCATAGGTTAGAGCCTATGCATTCAGGCTCTTCATAACTTAATAATTGGAACTGTAACTCTAGAATTAAGTGTTAATTAATTCACTCTAAATGGCTAATCACTTAAAAGAGAAATTTTAGGGATAATCAATTGAATAATATGAACCCGACCTTGCAACTTTAACCTTTCACATAATCTGGGGTAGTTAGGTACCACTAATTTTTGCACAAACTTAGGTATTGGATAGGACATGTTTTTTTGTAGGCATCCTAGAGCAGAGTGTAGCCAGGATTAAGGGTGTAAGTGAGCCAAGCCGTTACCAAGGGGTTGATAAAAATGTTATCATAATAATTATAAAATGCACTTTCTAACAGGTACTGTGAGGAATGCTAAGCCCTTATAAATTTGACTCTAAGGATTAGGTCTAATGTATGTATATATATATATATATATATATATATATATATATATATATATATATATACACACACACACACACACACACACACACATGTTGTTATAATTGAGCTAATCTTTATTTTGTAGGGTGATTATGTAATTTTCATTTTCAAAAATATAATTTTAGTTAAGTCATATATGTTGGCATTTCAGGAGGAAGCAGGCCAAATAGATGAAGATCGATTAAGACCTCACACACCATTTCAGTTTTGTATAGATTTAGGATGAGGTAGTTATGGTAGAGCTCAACTACCTCTTTTTTTTCTTTTTCTTAGGGTGTATTGCAGAACCCAGCTACATTTCTGACCTTTCATTATTATTTATTCTGTGATGATTGGAGTATTTATATTGTTTGTGTATTAGAACTGCATGCTTTTTTCTAGGTTTCTTTCTTTATTTTATTTGAGGTGGCTCGGACGAAGTCAATGTTAGGCTCTTAGGATGCTAAATTTTTTATAAATGTGGAATCTTTCTAAGACAAAATGAACATAGGATTTAAAATCAACAAACCTTTTAAAACTAAATGCATGACCACTCTTAGGGTCATTTTTTTTTGAAAAAATGTGATTATTATTTCAAACCAAGTCTACTTCATAATGGCTATTGGCTAGTTCTGATTAGCCCTACCCATACATGCATAGCTTGAGTTAAGCATATAAATTTTACTTGTTCATCACATAGAGGGATAGTTCACCATTGCATAGCATAATATCACTCATGGTCTGGCTTAACGCCCATTCCTCTTCTGTACCTCCACTACTCGTGCATTTTTATAAGACCGGACTGCATGAATTTGAGATGCTATGTGGAGTTTTAGCTGGTACCCTTTTCGAGCAGGTGGTAAACCCAGGTTGGGGCTATTTAGATCTCTGGTGGGGCTTAGGTTGTAAGTCCCCTCCTTGTCTTGCATTAGTTAGGTTATGAGCATTAGTACTGAGGGTATAGTATGTCCTTTGTAAATCTATGATCAAAGGCTGACGGTATAGATATATCGCCACATGTCTTATCGTTGGGTGATCTCTCCATTCTTCAAAGACTATAAATCCCACCCTTCTACGTCACGCTGATGACGTAGCTTCCATATTTCTCTCATGCATACTTCGTATGTGATATTTCCTCTCTTGATTTCACCTCTTTTAACCAGCCGAGTGATTATATGATCCTTATGTGTTGAATGGCCTAATTGAGCCTATCTTCATTTGAATTATGAAAGCCTAGAGATTCCACTATACGCCAAATCAGGAAGAGAATAAAAAGTATCCTTAATCAAAAGTATTCTTAGGTCCCCGTGGGAGAGCGACCCCCCCCCCCCCCCAGCAAGAAACCGACACACATATCAAATAAACCTCATTCGAGCTAATGTATTGAATGGCGAAAATTTTGCGGCTATTGAGTTAGACATATTATTATCCATTGAGATGTGTAGGCGAAAGCCGTTATTCTCCATGGATAATCATATGTATAATTCTATTGGTCTGCTTGTGTGGAGTGTAAAGACCTACGACCGTTTTATCCTGTGATCATACACTTTTTATTTTGACCCCCGCGAGTAGCATCCTTTCGGAGACCCACATTATTAAACATATCAATATATTTGCTGAAAATTATTGCATAATGTCATTTGCTTTTGGCTAATTGAAAATTGTTGTATGCTTGTAATATATTCATATATGATATACAAGCATGAAAGCTCTAGTTTGTAAGCACCACTTCTCTTTGTGCATTGAAGTAAAAAAGTAATCCTTGTGCAACGCTGCTCCCAATCATATTGTTTTTCATCATCCTCATCATTTTCATTTTCAACTAGCTAGGCATAGATGATGAGTCTTTTTATAGAGACCTATTGATGGGGATATCAGCACATGGAAAGTCTATCAAAGATGTGGCCGTCGATCTACGACCACGATCGAGTCATTATATTTCTGAGATTGTTTTATGTATTTTCTATTTTTATGACATATAGTATTTTGCTTTATTAGTTCCTATTGTACCCTTTTATTAAAGGATGTCGTAGGTAAGCCCTAGGGGCATTGTCGTCCTTTATTTTTGAGAGTATTTTGTATGAGGCTATTTATAGCCCTAGTGTGATCCTTTTGAAGTTAATGAATTATTATGAAGAAATTTCTGTATTCTACTCTATTGTGAGAATTTGAGAGCTAAGGAGAGAGATCCCTAGGAGAGGGAGAAGTGCGCATCACCCACCAACCTTGAAGCGTCGGGTTCGTGGCTTTAATTTGTTTTATTTTCTTCTTCCTCCCCTCCTCCACCTCTCGGCCACCCTTGGGATCCCAACCGCCGGCCACCTCCAAGTTCCACCACCACCGGTCACCCTTAAGCCACCTCTCCTACTCACGGCCCACTACCAAACCCCTCCAACTTTCATACATAACCACTCCCTTCTTCTCATCATCACATCACACAAGCCTAACCTAACCCTAGCCTAACCGTCCCAACCCCTCCTCTTCCTATTTTCCCTCCAATATTCCACATCTTCCATATTTGCTTGATTTGAATTCAAGTTGGGAGAAATAATTTCAGATTTCAATCAATTTGAAATTTGAAAATATTCCTAAAGTTGGTAAATTTATTTTAGGAAAGTTTTCAAATTTCATCCAAATCAATTTTGAATTGAATTGGATTTAATAATTACTTCCTAATTTATCAATCCCAATCAATCAAGCATTTAATCACCCCTCCAATCCCCTTTTCCCCTACACCATGCCGTCGGCCCCTCTCTCTCTCTCCCCTCTTTCTCTCTCCAATTTCCCCCCTCCACATTAACTCCTAGCCTTTTGGGAATTAAGTTCAAATTTTGATTTCTAATTTCCCTCCAAGGGGAAATCTGAAAATTTATTTCAGATTTTAAACTTTCTCCACTCAAAACCCAAACCCTAATTCCTCCCAACCCTAACCTAAGCTTCCCAAGGAGCCCCCCCCTTTGCCGACCCCTCCTCCTACCTCCTTCCACTTGGATTTTGAAGAGGAGGCTCCATTCCCTTGAAGAAGAACGATAAGGACAGCAAAGATCATGGCCATCAACACGTCAACGTTTGGGAGAAACTTCTTTCTCTCCAATTGAACCTTTTAAAGGAGGCCACAACGGATTTTCCTCCACATCTTATTTCCGGACTTGGATAAAGGTGAGCCACTTCCCCTTCTTTTATTACTTGCCTAATCCCCTATTCTTATAGGTGATGACAAGTCATAAGGAACCGTGCTCCATCATTGCCTAAGCTTAGTAAACGTAGGACTTTTGCTTGCCGTTACCTCGAGTGTAGTAAACGTAGGGATGAGCATGCTTTCTTTGCTTCTAATCTTATTGTTAGATTAGGGATTTTGTTTGAAAGCTACTTAATTGCATAATATTGATATTCTACGTGGTTTTGATAAATCTAGCACACGGCTTAGCCTAAACGTAGACACCCCTCTCTTGTTTTACTTTGACATTTTGGATTGATAAAAGTTCTAATCATAATTGTTTTATCAAGAAATCGTGTAAGTTCTAATCACATCCATCCAAGGCATTGTAGTTCTAATCATAATTGTTTTATCAAGAAATCGTGCAAGTTCTAATCACATCCATCCAAGGCATTGTAGTTCTACATCACCTATCTCTTTCAATGGTATCAACGTTAATTTGTCTATGCAAACACTAATTCATCATTCATTTGACTCATCATCTAGTTTCATTTTGAATTAATCATTAACGCTATCTATGCCATCCAAAGAAATTGAGTCAATAATTTCATGATTTTTGCATCTTCAAATAATGATTTTATTATATTTTGTTTAAACCCAAAAAACTCATGCCAAAGCACTGAATAAAAAAAAAAGAACCAAACAATTGAAAATTAATTAAAATATCAAATGCTAAAAAGAAGTGCTTGCTATTTTTCTATTTCATGCTTTTTATGCCAATGCCATAAGAGGTGTTCCTTGTCATGATTTTGGCTATAATAGACTATTTTGCACTGTTGATGAGCATTACTTAGACACGTGATTAGAAATAACCTATAACTTATACCATATATTTCAATTTAAGATTCTCATGCTTGTTTAGCAGATGCTATTATAGCTCAATCAGAGATAAATGATTAAATCTAGCACCATTAAAAAGTTTGTAAATAAGTTAGCAAATAGTCATTTATAACATCCCAATGGTGCCTAAATATAATAAATTAAAATCTTATTAATAATCATAAAAACATAAAATTTAGTTTTCTTAACACTGCTTCGCAAGAAAAAAGGAGATTAAAACCTTTTGATGTGAATTATACTTTGTGACCAGGAATAGGATATGTGGGTTCAGCTAGTCTTTAAAAATGTAGGATGTGGGTGCATCATGCATACAACAAGAGACATAGACAGGGACATTATTTACATGTATTTGATGTCGTTTGCATATGCTGATTAATGCACCACTTATTTGTCTCTCTTTGTGCACATGTGTAAATAGGTGCAAAAACACATTGAGATACTCATGAATACATGCCAGGCATATGCACAAAGTTGGTAAATATAAATATACCTGGCTGTATCTGAGGCAGACGCTCCTATATAAAAAAGTTGTCCAACAATGTGTTTAGAAGTGTTTTAATATATCTAATTTTATTTCTAATCAGATGTTGAATTGTTCCAACCATATGAAAGATACGAACTGGATTCCTAATGGGCATATTATGCTCCATAGTTGAATTGAATATGAAAACAACATATATTGAATATGTTTCTATTTTATATTTCATAGAAGGTGGGGTAGGTTATTTCTTATGTTTATAAGCCTAACGTGCATGCTTTTGTGTGTGTTTTTCCTGCTTGTATTTCTATTCTCCCACACTGCGGTACATGCTGTCTTTTATAGGGAGAAGATTATTGGTGGTGACACTAAAAATGAAAATTATAGCGTTAGGCATGCTGAGGTCTCTTGCTCCACTCCCTTTTCTTCGACATCATTGGCCTTATCTTGACTTTTTGGGGTTGGCTTTGTAAATCATTATTTTCATTTCATTCATTTTGAGTGTTGCATGTGATGTTAAACTTATTCTTTGCAAATCCTATTGAATAAGTTTAATTGATTTTACCTGAAATCTGCCTTTTTTTTTCTTTCACGTGCTTTGTCACTAAAATATTATGTACTCATTTAATGGGTGGATTTTTTTGTCATTTGTCATACATGTTCAAGCCACCTACTATATTCCCAACTATCTTATAATTATTAGAGTCTTGCTAATCACTTATTTAATATAATTATTCTATAATGTATCATTTCTAATCTTGCCAAGCTTCTATCTTAACCTTCTCTTTTTCACCATGCTCAACTTAATCATCGACTTTTTTACTGCCCAACACTTAGATCCATACCTAATGTGCGATAAGATAGCCACTCCAACCCCTACTTGAATATATTTTTTCCTTAATATATCATTTCTAATTTTGCGGTGCATCTATCTCAACCTTTTCTTTTCCACCATGCTCAACTTAACCGTCGACTTTTTTACTGCTCAACATTTGGATTCATACCTGATGTGGGATAAGTTGGCTAACTTGTTAAAGAAGATTGCCGTAGAAATTTTAGGAGTTATAGAAACTTATTGTTCATTATTAAGGATACTTGATGGTGGGATGATGAGGTATTCTTTCTCCATTATGTGTGTATTTCTAACATTAGTTTGATAGCAGCTTTTTTTTACCATGCTTCTTGAAGATTAGTGTAGGTATGCTAGTTGTGAAGATTACAAATACTCTGCTTAGATTTGTACCAAGCATGCCATGATGAAACCTTATTTCACCTTTTCCAATGTTGACCTCTTACAATTATTTCATTACTAAGCATCCATGTAACTGTTTTGCAGGACATTTCACTCCTTCATGGTTTAGGGATCAAATTTGTACTTGTTCCTGGGACCCAACTCCAAATTGATAAACTTTTAGCTGAGAGAGGTCAGTGGGGTTACATTTCTTATAATTCAAAATAATATCTATTATATTATATTTTTATTACAGGTAAAGGAGGTGTTTTAGGCCATTCTTATGTATATACAAAATTTATTTATTTATTTGTTTTTGTCATTTGAATGAGTGAATTGCGCACTCATTGAACACGTTGTAACGATGGTAGTATGGAAGTGCTAGATGGTCAAATGATCAACATCTTAGATCAAATTCGTTTTTCATCCGGTGTTAAATTCACTTTATAGCAAAATGAACGCCGTCGAGTAGCTTTGCTACATAAAATAACATACAACTTCAAATAAAATGCAACAAACAGCCTATTACTGAACAACAGAACAAGAAGACTACTTGAGTGGAGTCTTTCAATCAATGTTTGAAATTGCACAATAAGGTATTGAAGCGTTTTTTTTTTCCGTGAGGCGAGGCGCTGCCTCAGAATCAAAACCATCAAATTAATGATGAGTAAGAAATAATAAGTAACATACTAATATTAAAATAAGATTAAAATAAGATCATAAAAAATTAAAAAGCCCATTAAAACTCATACATTGCTACAACCAAAGCAAAATGACTAGTTTTTCCAAATCCCAGTTTAACATAAACAAGTATTGTAAAGTCATAATTTATGAATTTAAAATTCCCCTAGCTCTCATTACTTAGAGAATCTTCATTAAAATAATAATTGTAGTTAATTGCTTTATGTTCTCCTTCATACTAAAAATAAATGGGCATTCAACAACAAGAGGAGGGATGTTGAAGGAGAAGTGGCGATGGTGTAGCAGCAACAATGACATGGCAGATTGGCTATGGGTGTGAGGTTTTTACAACGTGTGACTGCGAGTTTGAGGTTGTACGATTTTACTCAAATTTGATTTGATTTAGGTATAATAAATAAGTTTAATTATATTTACAAAGTTTATAAATTAAAATTATAAAATTACTTAAATCCTAATTTTAATCTTACATCTCTTTAAAATTGCGTTAGAATTGCACTGATGTGTGTTTTGAGGCACACTACCCCAACTGAGGCGTAAACTTCATTTGGCAAGCATGCCTCGTACACCTCATTGCCTTCTTGTTAATTTGCATTGAGAAACTTTTGAGGTAGGCCTCTAATTGTGAAAATTTAAATCATACTTTCAATAGAAACAATAACTTGCGTTTGTATTGTGTAGCCCTTCCACATCTTTCTCATGACAGATCAAGTACTGCCATCATCCTAGGAGATCATTTGCAGCCTAGTGCTTTTTTTTAATTTTCGTTTCCTATGTGGCTAGACCTGTCAAAACATTAACAGAGATGGACGTCCGTAAGTGGGGAAATGTAGGGGATCAGAAGAAATCCTGAGAATTTTCAGTTACTGGAACTTCATGCTCTCTCAGTATGACCTTTATCCATCCAGGTACCCTACAATGTTTGCAGGATAGTGAACACATTGGCAAGCAATCCTAATTCCTGTTTACATTTTTTTATACTTTTTCTGAGCCTAGCCAAAAATATCCACTTAATTTAACTGAGAAACTGGTTGCACAACATTCTGCTCATCTGCATCTGAAAAAGAAATGATCTACAAAACTCTCCAACGTATTATTTGCATCTCCTCCTCTTTCATTGGCTTGCTACAGTGCATTCTTTATCTTAAGCCCAAAGAAAAAGCCATAGAGAACCATTTACCTAGTGTATGCATCATTTCACACAAGGAATACTAGTGGTAAATGAAGCACTTAAAACTTCCTGTGACTTCGACACTCCTCCAGAAGACATGCAAATTTCTTGTTGTTCCAACATCTTTGGAGATGAGATCTCTTGAAGTATGTAAATTTAAGTTAATTTGTGGTATACTAGATTTAGAGTGAAGGCTCTATTACCATTGACCTAAAAGAGATCTATTCATGTTCTTTATTAAACACCTAGTCTTCCAAATTCTTTGGCCTTAAACCACCTCTGCCTTGTTTACTACAAGAAATATACTTTTTTTTATGCTTCCCTTCCAGGTAAGTTTAATTTGATTTCTTCCTTTTTCCCCTCTCATTGAGCTTCTTTCTTCAGTGTCTAATGCAGTTGTTTTCTCTGGTGATTTTCATCTTCACAACCTGCCTTTGTTATATTGTGTTTAATGAAGGCCCATTATAAAAAAAAATTATGATTGCATTTATATATTTGATTATGTGAGTTATATGTTCATCTGGAAGGATCACGGTGGCTGCAAAATGTGGACTATAACTGGTTTTTGCATGGAATATGTCTGTTGAGATGTCTCATTATCCTAATACAGTTCAAGTTTTAATTGGAAAATTATTTTTCTTCACATCCTTGCAGGAAATAAGGCCACGTATGTTGGTCGGTACCGTATAACAGATTCTGATTCATTGGAGGCAGCAATGGAGGCTGCTGGAAGAATTCGCCTTACAATAGAAGCAAAGCTTTCTCCTGGGCCACCCCTCTTAAACCTTCGTCGACATGGTGATAACAGTCGTTGGCATGAAGTGGGTGTCAGTGTTGCTAGTGGGAATTTTCTTGCAGCCAAGGTGAATTATTTTTTATACTTGAAAAATATAATTCAAACTCTTATTTATGTTGCTAAATACAATTTTGACATTCATGTTCAATTTTTTTAATCTTCGCCAAAGTTTCTTCCATTGTAACATCTAAGCTGGCCTTGACATTTGTCTAAGCAAATTAACAAGCTTATCTCTTGCGCAAGTTTAGTGGACAAACTATCCTTAGAAGAATATTGCTCTGTATAAAAGCCTAATAAACTTAAGCTTAAAAGTCTAATAATAGCCATAAAAGAGGGCTGCAAACCAGAGCCCTGTATTGGGCACCCATACCCACACCCACTCATGTACCCACCCATACCCAATGGATATGGGTGGGTATGGGTCTGCCCATAAACTTATGGGTGGGTATAGGTGGGTACTCAATATGGAGGGATAAACCAACTGCGTTCAAAAAATATGAATATTGAAAAATGCATAAAGATTATTCACAGGGTATCTTAAAAAAGAGTTCATATCTCGATTAGTACTAAAAAAGAGCTAATAGACTTGCAGGTTTTGTACTTTCATTACACTCGCCACGCTCTCTATTCTGTACATTTCAGCTGCCGGCACCATGTCCGAGAACAACTTTTCAGACACCGGCAAAACACTGGCTAAGAAGCGCAGCAGTCTAAAGCCCGCTCAGGTGAACGATTTATTATTCTACCGATCGAACGATAACTTGAGTGGATTGTTAACACATTAGTCCAATGCACTGCAAGCTTCACATAACATATTGTGCTGCTCTCTAACAACTTGTCCCCTGCATCATTATATAAAACTATGTCTTCTACCTTCCAATTCTCTGTAGGATTGCTTTTATGGCTAAGGTCGGGCAACGCATGGGTATGGGTGGGTACGACGTCCTGAAAGCTGTCATGAGTGGGCATGGGTGGGCGAAGCCCACCCACACAGAGCGTGGGTACCCAATGGGTACTCGACTAGGACCCTGTGTAGGGCTCTGCTGCAAACGAACCGAGACGAGCCCAGTATGTGCGTGTTCATGTTTGAGTTCGTTTATTATCAGCTTGTTCAAGTTTGGTCGTGTTTGATCTGCAAACGAACCGAGACGAGCCCAGTATGTGCGTGTTCATGTTTGAGTTCGTTTATTATCAGCTTGTTCAAGTTTGGTTCGTGTTTGATTCAAACTTTTTTGTTTGTGTTCAAGTTTGGTTCATTTAAATTAATGAGTGTTCATGTTTGGTTCATGTTCGGTTTGTTTCGTGCTTATTGAGCTTTAAACAAACAAACTTTATCGAGCTATGAACGAGCTCTACTTCTAGATGTTCATTAACTTAACAAATGAGTCTTATCGAGCCTTCTAACAAACAATTACATCGAGCTTGTTTGTGAACATATCTAGCAAAATTTTTTAAACCATTAAACAAGATCATTCATGAACATATTTAACGGGTATTGTTGAGCTATCAAATAAGCAAATTCATGAACATATCTAATTAGTGTTTTCGAGCTACCAAATGAGCTCATTCACGAACAAATGATCTATGATTCATCTTATATTTTTTTCATGAATATTTTAAACAAATAATCTAGCAAACATAAACAAATGTCTCTTTATGAAATTTATAAAATTTATTAATTAACAATTATTATATCACTATGTTATAATTAATATAAAATATTTATATTATGTATGTTTATCAATTTTATAAACAAATATTAATCGAGTTTTTAACGAGCTTATTCATGAATTCTGAATTGAACACGACTCGAGCTTTTATCGAGCTTAATGTCGAGCTTGTTCATGAGTCTTAAATGATATTGTTCATGAACATAAATGAGTCGAACACATTATTGTTCAAGCTTATTTCTTTAAGGATCGAGTATTTTAAAAAATTGTTTAAGTTTGTTTGTTTTGATAATTAAACAATCACGAATGAGCTTTAATCGAACTGAGCAACGAGTAGCTCATCGAACCCTTGGTTCACTTGCAGCCCTACCATAAAGCATTGCAGATCTCATCAGGACACAATGGAGAAAAATTATTCATGTAGCCGACCCCACGGAGTGGGATAAGGATTTGATGTTGTAGTTGTATAAAAGTTTAATAACAATCTATATCAAATGCTCCCTGTTTTTCTTATTGCACTTTCCTAAATCTATAGACCTTAAATATATTTCCTTGTCTTTTCTTCTATTCGAAGGTAAGCGGGAAATGTGTATATTGATGCCTTTATCGGTTTGAATTCTTTTAGACCCTGGCTTTTCTTGGATTATGTTCCCTTTTTATGTTGAATCTTCACAAATAGTGCAACCTTGCAATGGAAATAATAACCTGAAACACTTATTCACGCTTTCAAGTGGTTTTCATAGTTCTTTAGATGTTCTTTTGTAACTGTTTTGTCGTATGGATCCCAATGGAGGATGCTGGCACAAATAGGTGTCTATTGGCATGTAGCAACAGAAGCACTGGTTTGTATAGAGAACTACAAACCTGTTGGGAGTCATCCAATAGTTTTTTTCTTTACCCTGAATACTGCATTTTTTTTTCAAAAATTATGTCAATTTACTAATTTTTAATATGATGTACTTGCATGCATACATGAATACATAAATACGCAAACATTGGGTCACCGACTGGCAGTGATATGGAGTTTTCTATACCGAACACCTACAGTGTCTACCATTTCAGTTGCCCCTCATTTCAATGAAGCTGCTGCTGCCTAGCTTGCCATGCACTTTCGCGATCTGTCGGCTCCATCTAGCCACTGTGTGATGACACATCACTTATGTAGAAGGTATTAATGAATTCATATCTGAAAATTATGCTTGATTACTTTCAAATCTAAATCATTTAAAAATTGCAAAATTAGAGTCAGCGTGAATGTTACAAAAGAAAAATAATATACTAGAACAAATTATCTGTAAATGAACTAATAATTGGATAAAGTCAACAAACTGGTACAACTTGGGCCTTCAAATTTCCTCTCTTTGGTAGCATGTATAAATTCAGTTTTCTCTCCAAAAGTATGTTAAGTTATGTTCAAAGCTGTTCAAGTATTTTCTTATAAGAGAGAATAAAGGGGCTTTAACTGGTCTTAAAAAATATCCATATTAGAAATCTTTGCATTTAAAAAAATTGTTGACAAGAAAGAAGCCAAAAAAAAAAACTCATTCGGTACCACTTTGTTGCAATAACATTTTCAAAATTAAAGCTTAAGTAATTTTTTTAAAGAATGAATAATGGGTGAGGAAATATCTAATTTCTATGACAACTCATTACAAGAGGAGTTAACAGACATTTAATTGATGGCAAGGCACTCATTGGATATTCAACACCAAGCTTGGGAGGAAACAGGCCAAAATTCCTAATCTCAATGTGGTCTCCTCTCGGGTCTTCTAATTGGTTGATCCCATCCACATTCCTTATTGGTTGCTTGTCCGCACAATCCTATGCTTCAATCTCCTCTTATGTCCCCTCCTTTGCTCTATCTTGTTCGTGTTAGACCGGTCCAGCCAGTCCATACGGGACCGGCTCAATGTAACGGAGGCGGAACTCTTCGGCCTCCTGTATGAGCCACACAAGCCGCATGATCCGTAGGGCTGTTTTGGAAGGATTTTGAAGAGTGTTTAGGAGGGAAATTGAATGTAGGGACTGTTTAGAGAATTCCTTTTGAATTGTATGCATTAAATAGTTTGTTTTCCTAGGGTTAGGGCATCTTGAATTTGACTGAAATTTGAGATCTCTTAGATTTAGGTTTTCTTTTGGGCTCTAGCGGCGTCTAGAGATTTGGGAGAGATCGATCCTCCTCTTGAGTAGATGATCAATTGTATCTTGCTATTTATCTTCTTCTACTAGTGAATTTCAAGTATTTTCCCTCAGATTTTCCATTGTTTCTACTGTTTTTCTTGAGTTTTCTGCTATATTATTGCTGTTTTTCTCTGGAAACAGCAGTTTTCACTGTTGTGGTTGAGTGTTTCCTATCAGTTCGCTATCTCTCGAGTCAGGGTTGCTCCGGGAAAGCAAATAGTTTTGTGGGCTATTAACAAATTCCTGCCATTGTTCACACCTAGCTCTCGTACTTTAGAATTGAACTCTTTTGACGGATGCTAGGTAGTAGAACGTTCTGGCTGCAGCACACACTTCTCTTCCACTCTTTATCTTCTTTTTCTATGGTGAGTGTTTGTTGAGGTCTTTATGGCTTGGTAGTGGGAGGATTTTGCATGAAACTTCTTCTCTCCTTTCTTCTCTGTGATTATGTATATGGTTTTGAATGGCTATTAATTTTGAGGATGTGATAGGGGGAATATTTGTCGGGAGTCTTCTATTTGAGTTTCTTCCAAACTTTAGCTAATCTAATCAAAGTTGGAAATTTAAGTGTGTTTTGGAACAAATTTCAGCTAAAATTGATTTAAAACTTCCATAATGCTTTGGTTTCGGTGGAAAGCCCAGTTGAGTTTTCATTTTGAGTAACCATGAGAAGTGTATTTATATACATCTTGTGAGTTTTCAAGATCTGTCTTTCATGTCTTTCATGTTGAGCTCTATGCTTGGTGTTTAATTGCCTATGATGAATTGCCATCTAAAGCACTTATCAATTGTTTGATTTGTGCTCTGAATAATTCCGCTGTCTATATTAGCTGTGGGCTTTTGGTATTTAACAGTCTTTATTTGAGACAGCTTTCTTATTACTTTTAAAAGCAGTTTTTTAGTACAAAAATTTTTTAAACTAAAAATTTTTACACTAGAAAATAGTTTTAGAAAGCAATAAGAAAGTTGGCTCAAATGAAGCCTACTATTATGAGCTTTTCATTGGCTTTTGATCCCAGCTCTGGTATGTTTCAAATCCTTTGAACTCTTCTAAAATCATCTTGGAGTCCTATTTATTGAGAGTTTTAACTCCCAAGTCATGTGTTGTGGTTACCCTGATTAAAATTTAAGGCTCAGCTTCCATTTCTTGATGCTTGTAAGTTATAATTCCTTCTTGTTTATCTAGAATTGCGACTCTCGATGCATAGCTAATGGCAACTTCTATACACTTGATGAATCTGTTTCCTTGGCCATTTTTTCCTTAAAAATAAGAGGCAGTGATCATTTTTTTTAAAATGATGCATGAGTTCCTTTGAGCTTCCAACTTTTGATGCATGTAAGCATATAGCATGATGAAAAGTCAAATTCATTTCTGATCTGTATTTGGAATGGTGTTCAATATGGAATTTATCTGCATCTTATGCTCTCACATAAAACTAGAAATTCATTTACTTTTGAATTCAATCCTCTCCGTTTTATTTAAGGGATTAGCATATGAGAGGTCAATCAATTAGTTGCAACGCTAATCTGTCCTTAAAACGCTGTGATGACAACTTTCTAAGGCTAAGTGATTCTTCTTTTGTTGCTAAATATTTTGCCTCCTAGTTTTGTTCATTTGTGCCTAATGGTTACTTAAAAGGGGAAAGAGGTCATAACATCTTACTATATGATTCTTAATTTTGATTTAAATTAATTTTCATTACCTTGAGTATTCCAGATTTATTTTTTGAAACATTTAAGTAAGATGTCTTGATATCTTATTTAGAAAGTAAAGCTTTGTATTAAAATGGAAGTATGGTCTCTTTAATGTGATGTCTTGGCCTCTTGTTCGATTTAGGTAACTATTAGAAACAAATGAACAAAATAGGTGATAAAATTTTTTTCATAAAGAGAAGAACCACTTAAACCCGGGAAGGTTGTCATCATAGTGCTTCTACAAACGTAGATTAGTGGTTTCATGGCACCTAATTGGCTGGCCTTTTAAATGGGTTAATTCCTTAAAGAAAAATGGTTAGATTAAAAAAAAACTAACGGTTGGGTGTCAGTTGTAACATTCTTATGTCACTGCATTTGTATATAGCTTTAAGGTACTTTGTAAAGGCCTGAACTCTATTTGATCATTTTGGACCAAGCATACATATGGTTTGGGTGTGAACACAAGTTCAAAGTCTTGATTTACAAGCATATTTTATCCATTTTTGAGCAAATGGTACAATATGCTTCTTGGGAGTGCAAATACATTCTACGGGTTAACTTCATGCTCCAAGTGTCTTTTATGCTCTCATTGCATTAAAATGCTCTATGCCTTTGTTTGTGAGGTAAGTGTTCTAAAAAGCATTTTTTGGGCTTGTCTTTGAGCAGGGTAGGGTAAAATTGCCTGAAGTTTACTTATCCTTTGTGCTCTTAGGGGTGTTTATTTAAGAATATGCATTAGATAATAATTGAAACCAAAATTGTTTAAAAAAATTAATCTTTTCATTATAATGTCTTTTATTCAGGAGGGTGGGGTAAAGCCTAAAGTTTTGCTTGTTCTTTGTACTCTTAGAGGCGTTTATTCAAGAATATGCATTACCTAAACTGTTAAAAAAAACTGAAACATTCTTTTCATTATAATCTCTTTTATTCAGGAGGGTTAGGTAAAGCCTGAAGTTTTGCTTGTTCTTTGTACTCTTAGAAGTGTTTATTCAAGAATATGCCGGACAAGTGACCATACCCACCCACCCCCCTCATCGTTTAATTTCCTGATCACAAGTATTGTTCTATAGATGTTAATATCTTCCAAAACTTTGCTTACCTTTTGTCCCTCTTGAAATGTTAACTATTATTATTATTAAAAAATCAGGAAGTTTTCATTAGGTTTTTCTTTTAAATTTTTTTTTTTGATCAGCTCTCTTTTAGTTATACAAAGGGATTAATCTGTTTTGTTTGACAGAGAAGGGGAGTTGTTGAAGGAATTGATTTTGGAGCGACTGGTGAAGTGAAAAGAATAGATGTCTCGCGAATTCGAGAAAGGCTGGATAGAGATTGCATTGTCATTGTAAGCAATCTTGGCTATTCCAGTGCAGGAGAAGTTTTAAATTGCAAGTACGCTTTCAGCTTTTCTTCAGTGATATTATTAATCCTTATTTTTGGATCCGTTTTTTTTTTTTCTTGAGGTAGAACATAAGTGGTTATATTTTGTTTTCGAATTTTAATTGTCCATCATTGTCTCATTATGTCAAAATTGTATGATTTAAGAAAATTGTTCAGTTTGCTTCTTCTCATAGGATAGAATCAATTGTTGAAGTTTCTTTGTGGGAGTCTAATTTAATTAATTAATATTTGGTTTCAGCTCGTATACAGCAGGATGGACAATAATTGATAACTAATTTGGTCTGGCTATGTTTAGGCTTTTGTTATACACTATCCCAGCTAACTTTATTTCGTTTCTCTTGAGATTTTTTATGTTATTGAAAGTCTACACTCTACAACTATTATTTCCTTTATTTTTTTAAATCTATTTTTATTTGTTTTGTTTCTTTATTATTATATTTATTGATTTAGAGAAAGCATATGATAAAGTTCCAAGAGAAGTGCTGACTTCTAGAAAAGAAGGGGGTTAATAATGCTCATATTCAAGTCAATTAGGATACGTATGCAGTAGCTATTACTTGTGTTCAAACTCAAGGTTTTTGGACCAAGTATTTTCCTATTTTAGTTGTATTATAATATCAAGGATCAGATTTAAGCCCATTTCTTTTTGCTTTAGTCATGGATGTTCTTGCTAGACATTTGCAAGAGGATTTACCCAGGTTTATGTTTTTTGCTGATGATATTCTGATATGCCTTGGCATCAATTTCAGCAAACACAGTAGGAAATTCACGGAAAAACAGTTAAAAAACAGGATATTTTGGAAGAAATAGTGGCTGATTTTTATTAATAACTCAACAAGAAACAAAGATACAAGCGATCTACAATTAGAGAGGTAGATCCTCTCTCCTAATCAACCTAGACGCCGCTAGGATGCCCTCACAGAAAAAAAACTATCAGCAGAAAACTTAATAAAACATGCATGAAGAAAAATAACCCTAGACACCCCTCAAATAAGCTCTTAAATTCCCTCCAAAACATATTTCATTCCTTATTAATTTTCCCATTTAATTTGATTTCAATTTGAAAATATTTCCCTCTTTAATCTGAATTCAATTAGGAAATTTTTTCCTCATTAATCCTCTCTTTAATTCATTTGCTAACATAATGAATTAATTCTTTATTGAGCCCCACAAGAGGGGCCAAAGTTTCTCCCTTTGATCCTGTTGCTGTATCATATTCTTCTTGTTGATATGACTAGAGAGGGAGTTTAAGGTAAACTTGAATTATGGAGGTCAACCTTAGAGTCTAAAGATTTTTGTTTGAGTAGATCTAAAGCAAAATACATGCAATGTAATTTTAGTAGTAATAGATCTAGTGATGGTATTTTGACTTTGGAGGATCAAGTCATTAATAAGAGTACATATTTTAGATATCTCAAATATATTATTTAGAGTGATGGAGAAATAGATGGGGATATTTTTTGTAGAATTCAAGTTGGATAGTTGAAGTGGAAGAATGCATTGGGCCTGTGGTGTTATAGAAAAATACCACTCAAACTTAAGGAAAAATTCTATAAGATGGTGGTGAGACCCGCAATGCTTTATGATGCAGAATGTTGGCCATTAAAAGATAACCATAAAATTAAGTTAAGTGTTGTAGATATGAGGATGCTCAGGTGGATGAGTGGCTTTACTCTTAAAGACAGAATGCAAAACGAGTATATACATGAAAAAATTGGAGTAGCTCCAGTGGCAGATAAGATTAGAGAGAGTCGTCTTAAATGGTTTGGTCACATAAAACGTCGGCCTTCCGATTACTCGCTTAGGAGAGTAGATGTATTAGATTTGACTTATGTTAAGAAAGGTAGAGGTAGACCTATGAAGACTTAGAAAATATTAGAAATGGCATTTTTTATTAGATTTAAATTAGAATTTGACTCTTAATTGGACACAAAAGAGAAAAATGATTTATATAGCCGACCCCCATGTAGTGGGAAAAGGCTTGATGATGATGTTTGTTTATTATTGTATAAACTTAAACTTTCAAGCTTTTTTTCTGTTGCATTATCATTAGTTTTAATTGCCACTTTTAGTTGATTTTGCCTTAATCTTGGTATTTCTTGATTAGACTTTCCTAGTAGTTTGTGACTCTTTTTGGTTTTGAATTGTCCAGCACTTACGAAGTTGCAACCGCCTGTGCCTTAGCAATTAAAGCTGATAAGTTGATCTGCATTGTTGATGGTCAGATTCGTGATGATCATGGATGGCTAATTCGTTTCATGACTCTCCAAGATGCTGATAAGTTGATCAGACAACAAGCTAAGCAAAGCGAAATAGCTGCAAATTATGTCAAAGTTGTGAGTGAAGAAAATATTAGCTGCGCTGGCTCCCTTGATTCAACTAGAATCCACTCTACTCCGCTGGATGTGAAAGATAAAACTAGGTACAGTGCAAAGTTTCAGAATGGTGTTGGTTTTGATGATGGAAATGGTCTGTGGCCCATGGAGCAGGGATTTGCAATTGGAGGTGAAGAGCGAGTGAGTAGATTGAATGGCTATTTATCAGAATTGGCTGCCGCAGCATATGTATGCAGGGTATGTAAATTTTGCATTTGATGTTGCTACTTTGTTTTGACCTATTTATAGACTCACATTTCTTATAAATTGGGTTCGTGTGAGAGCATCTGCTTCTGTTCTTGCTTACAGTGTGCACATCTGAACCAGCATCAGTTCTGCACTGATTCATTTAGGATTTACCAAATAGCCTTAATAACAAATAAATCTAGCTAAAGTTATCCCAACATTTTTTTTACTTTATTAGAAGTTCCTATTTTACTGCCACTTTTGAGCAACTAACTCGGGCTAAAGGTTGTACTTAATAATTAGATAATTAAATCCAAATAATAATAGTAGTTATATAATTATTTAAGTAATTAATATTTATTATAGTAATTAGATAATTAAGCTAGTTAATATCTCTAAGATATTATTAGTTAAGTTAAATAATTAATATATGACTAAAATTTTTAAAATTATAATTAAAAATATTATTATTTTCTCTTATTAAAGAAATGGTTAATAAATTTTTTAAAAAATTATAATTACTAAAAAAATATATCTAATAAATAGTTAATTAAAAATTACTAAAATACTCCTATTTTTTAACACTATTAAGTCCAACATCCATTAGTTTGGATGTTAGGACTAAAATGATCCCATTTTAATGAGTTGAGCCATCGAATTGGTCCCTCAAAATAGGTGGAGACTATTTTGATCCCTCCTAAAGAGTTGAGGGACTATTTTGATACTTTTCTCATTCTTAATATAATAAATTACTGTTTTTGGGGATTTAATAAATTTCCTTTTTTTACCAACCAACCTTGATGGGCTGGCTAATTTCTTCTGCCAATGTTCTTAAATCATATTGCAAATAATCTGTTAAACCCTTACCTAAATGCAATTTTTTAAAGATTTACATTAACTAGTCTCATCTTCCCTGAACAGGGTGGAGTTCAAAGAGTACATGTAATAGATGGCACTCTTGGTGGCACCTTGCTTTTGGAATTATTTACAAGGGATGGAGTTGGGACTATGGTGGCTAGGTACAGAAACATTAACTTTTGATGACTTCAATTTCCTATATGTATGACAATTCCCGCATCATATGCAAAATGATTTCTACCTTATCCCCAAAAAAATAGGAGACATTTACATACGCTATACTATATGGTAGATCTGCTTCATGAAGAAATTCATTCATCTTGTAATGAATCTCGTATATTGAAGTTGTATGGCTGTCAGCTTAGAATGTATATCACACGTTGAGTGATCCGAGGCATGTGTTTGTCAATTTTCTGTTTGGTGATAATAATTTCTCTAGTATATTTAAGTTGGAACACCTGGATCTAGATATTCCTCATGTCACAACACCCATTTTCATTATATTGTTTTAGGAGCCTCTTCTTTCCAGAACCGTTGGCCGGTGGTAGAATGACTGCTTTGTTGAGTTGCTTCGTTAGAGTTGAATTCCCTTTATGATAAGTCTTGTTTCTCTGCTTACAACATTAGATATGCAATACTGGTTTTTTCTAGTATATATTTTCTTAGATCCTGGATTGCGTTTCTGTTAATTACATTAACATGATGCTTCTTTAATCAAGGGGCACTTATAAATATTGCCTTTTACTGTGTTTATACTCTAGAAGGCTTTCATCTCGTGCTTATTATTTAAATTTAATATTTTTTAAATAAAGTAATTTGTCATACTCTGTTACTGCCTTAGCTGAAACTGCTAATTGTAAGAACATCTTCACCCGAAGCACCTAAATTTGTCTTTCGCATATTTTTTATTTTTTCTCTAGTGATGTCTATGAGGGAACTCGGACAGCTAGAGTGGAAGATCTTCTTGGTATACAGCAACTTCTTCAACCTTTGGAAGAATCAGGAACACTGCTTCGGAGGACCAATGAAGAGGTTTAAGTTTATCTGTCTATTTCTTTTAATCACCAGAAACTCTTCAACCCAATGAATCCGTTATTCTTCTTATTCTTTGCTATCCTTTCAGTTTATATTAAATTCGAACCGAACCGGCTAAATTTTTTTTCTTTTTCTTTCAGCTATTAAAAATATTGGAATCAGGCTCATTTGTTGTTGTAGAGCGAGATGGCTCAATTATAGCCTGTGCTGCCCTTTTCCCTTTTTTCAAGGAGAAATGTGGTGAGATTGCTGCCATTGCTGTTTCTCCTGAATGCCGAGGGAACGGACAAGGGGACAGACTACTTGGTATAATTCTTATGTTTGGGATTACTGTTTTCTCAAGTTGTTTTTATTGAAATTTTATTTCTATGTTATTAGCATTGGGATATATGGATTATTAGTGCCCAGTCGGATTTGAGCAACCAAAGAAACATTGCTGTGCATGGGGAGGAATGGCTATTGCTAATTACTAATGTTTTATGTTTTTTTTCCGTTGCCTGCTGTGGCCATATTTGAAAAGTCAATCAGTGAAAACTCGTAATGACATTTTTTTATTTTTGTTTTAGTGAGATGGCTCAGCAATTCTGTTATTAAAGCAATCAATAGTTGCTACTCTTTCTCAGGTCAAACTTGGTTATGTAGTGTTTTCTCTATTAAGCATCTTCAATCCTCCAAAAATTTTGAAGTCCTTGAGCATCATTTGCTTCATTGAAGCAAGTGCATGACCTTAGAAATATTCAAATATTAAATGAGACAAGAAAATAGATTTGTAGACCAGCAGAAACGCCATTGAGGCAAATCACAAGCTCGAAGATGTAGTTGATGATGAACCTGTGTACAGAGGAATGTATCAAAGACTTGTTTGAAGGCTAGATTATGCTGTTTGTGTTGTGAGCCAATTCATGCATAATTTGAAGAAAGTTCATCTCCAAGCGGTGTACATAATTCCTTAATATCTTAATTCAAGGTCAGGAGTATGCTTACTCTTTAAGAAAGGTTCGTACATTAGCTTAGAAATATACACATATTTATGTCATATTGGATCAGTCTTAGATGTGTCAACCTCGGCTTACTATGCATTTTTTAGGTGGAGCTTGGTTACATGGAGAACTAGTAAGTTACTAGTTGCAAGGTCAAGTCCAAAAGCTGTGATTCGGGTCATAACACTAGGAATTTGTGAATTATCATGATTGGAAATAATTCCAGAAGATCCAGAATTTCAGTAAAGAAGCCGCCTAAGTTGTATTTTGATTCAACCATAAAAAATGCTCATAGTATAATAAATCATTCGTGCTAAGCGCGTGAATTTTGATAAATGAAAAACCTGATGGTGGCCATATTTGCACTCCAAATGTTCAGCAGAAGTGCAACTTGCAGATTTGTTAATAAAATAGTCAGCTAATCACACGTTTAGCTGATTGTAAGCAAGTTAAGGATGGTAAATATTTATTCCCTAACTTTAGGGGAAATATTGGAGAATAAATACAGGCAGTGTAATTTGGAGAATGATTTATTGGATTGCTGAGATAAGTTAATAATGTAAAATTATTGATCCCGTATTGATTAAGGCTAATTTAGTTAGCATATTTTCTCTAGGGTGATGTTGTAACTTATTTATTTGGGCGTATTACTCTTAATTCCATGAATTCAGACTCTAGCCTATAAAGGGTATGTACTATAAATAATACAAGAAATACATTCAAGTGCTTCTCGTTATCTGATATATAGATACATGCGAACACACAATAAAGGCTTGGTATTGTTGTTGTTGCTGTTGTTAATATGATCCTGACCTTTTGCCAACAAAACAAGTGTGGAGCAACGGTTAGATTTCTTCCGGTATGACTTGAAGTTTACTGTTACAAGTCACTGAAAGAATATCTTTATAATGTAGAGGTAAGATTGTATATATCAAAATTTTCTAAATCTCACTTGGGCAGGAGCTTCATGCATTTGGTATGCTCTAAGCAAGCTTGCAGGAATAGGTTTCATAGGTTTTATTGCTCAAAGATTTACAAAGTTTGTTGCAACTATTTAGCGAGACACGGTACTTATGATTACTGCAGAGTGTAAGGTGTGTGTAATTCTTATATGCTTTTATTCTCCTCAACTCTTGTTAGATGTTGGTACTTTGGGGAAACTGCTACAATTTTCTAGCGTATAATTGATATGTTTGCATTATTCCCAAGTTTACCCATATGCTTTCTTATTTTTGTAGATTCTTTCTTTTGGGAAACTATTAAAATTGCCTACTTTTACTAAGATATGCCGTCATGGATTTTTTTTTGTACAGATTATGTTGAGAAGAAGGCATCTTCTCTTGGGCTAGAGAAACTTTTCCTGTTGACTACTCGTACTGCTGACTGGTATGCTACTTAATTTCAGGCAATTTTAAATACTAACAGTTGGGTTGGGATTGCTTTTATTTTTATTTTGTTTATATTATTACTTGAAATGAAAACATATTTGATTTCAATGATAACATAACCATAACAAACATAATTTAGAAGTTTTGTTTCAGCCTTGCCTATATATATATATATATATATATATATATATATATATATATATATATATATATATATATGATATTTCGTACTTATGTTTTGTTCTTTTGTTATTATTATGATTAATTAAAATTTTGAATGACTTTATTATTATTATTATTTGCATAAGTGGATGTTTATAATATTTCTTCATCTTATTTTCACTTAGTTATATAAATTGTTTGTCTTCAAATGTTACATGTGTTATTTGATTTAATGATTAAGGGGCTGTTTGGTTGGATTACTTTAGAGTGTAAAGTATTTCAGATGCAATGATTTTACAAATTTTGGTGTTTGGTTGTAATACAAAATAAGGCAAAGTAAAGTATAATAAATGTAATGTAAAGTGAAGTAATTCATTTTGAGTGTAAAGCAAACTCTTCTGATTTTGAGTGAAAACCGTTTACACCACAAGCTTGCTTGACCGCCACCCGCCGTAGGCCGCAGTCGTCGACACTGCGGGCCGCCACTGTGGGCCGCTACAACTGCCGCCACTACCCTAGGTCGCCTGTCGTCTGCCGGCTACCCCTGACCACCGGCTACCGCTGACCACCACCGGTTGCCACCGCCAGCCGTCACCATTCATTACTTCCAATCAAACAAAACAAATCATTCATCTACATTCATTCAAATAACTCCAAAGTATTCCTTTTTTCAGCCAAAGTAATCTAACCAAACAAATACCAAGTGTTTTGTGTGCTGCTTGTTTGGCACCTGTTTCAAATCTCCAATTTTTTTTTTTTAAATCCAAAATTGTTTTGGAAACTTTCAAATCATCCAAAATGTGCTGTGTAAATTTTTCAAACAGCTCAACTTGTTTTCAAAATAAAAATAAATTACAATAAATATTTTATTATACATTTAAGACATTTTCTAAAAACAAAAACAACCAACTTAAAAAAAAAAGCATTCTAAACGTGCTATAACAATTGACATGCTTTGCTAACAGTTAATGCTTAAAAAAGAATGATAAGAAATTCTGTATATTGTTTACTTTTTGCTCCTCCTTTTTGTCACGTGCTGAATTAAAAGAATATCAGTAATATGCTAGTTCTAATGACAAAATAAACAAAATTTATTGTTTATGTTTACACATTAAACATCTAAATATTATCATTTACTATTTGCCCTAACTTTCATATCTCCCAACACAGTTACAGTTACTCCAATCCCCACAAGCCTAGACCATGTTGATCCTATTGTGTCTTCGATCCCATTTTTATGCTGCCACCATTTCAAAAAATGGGATCAAGGTCATCTTGGCTGACCTCCGATTCCTTGCTTTGAAATAAACCGTCAGGCGTCAGCTCTGTCACCTCCATCTTTCCCTGAAGCTGACTATGTATGCCGAATAATCCTCATGATCGAAGCTTCCTGCTACTCTTGAAAATGTCAGAAACCACTTGCTACACCACCTTCATCGCCCAAGATGCAAAGCAAGAAAATGGGATCCCGTTGATCTCATTTCCACACTTCATCCACACTTAGGCTTCGTTTGAGATGGCTTTCTTACTGTTTTTTAAAACAACTTTTCAATACAAAAATTAAAATTTTTATACTAAAAAGTTACTTTAAGAATTAGTAAGATAGTCGTCCCAAATGAAACCCAAGTTATCTAGGATTTTAGGTACGGGAGCCATGCCATTAATAGAAGTTAAAGGAAGTGATATTTTTATTATTATTTACAAATTTTAAATGTTATTTATTTGAGTAAATAATAAAATTTAGATGGTGCTTTAATGTTGGGGTAATTTTTTTTTTTTTTTCTATGCAATGTTCTAACAACAGGTTTGTGAGACGTGGTTTCCGTGCTTGTTCTTTCGAGTCCATTCCAGAAGAAAGGAGAAAGAATATAAATCTGTCAAGAGGATCTAAATATTATATGAAATATCTGCAGGATGATGTTGGTGGTATTTCTATTAATAATTCTATTTACAGTTACCGATAAGCTTATGGATTGAATTCTTTTTGTTGTCTGTACATGCAGAAACAATTAATCTGCTTGTAGATTTCGATCATAAATTGTTGCCTTGGTTGTTCTCCCGGTAGTTTGTATCAATGTTCTAGGATAGCTTTTATTGGATTTTGGTGAACTAAAAAAAAAAAACATTTTTGTCAATAAAAAGTATAGATTTTTTTTTGTTTTTTTTCTAAATTATCATGTCTACTTGGAATATCTTTGTTTATTATCTGTAGGGTTGACATTAAAAATTTCATATGGAATGTGTTTCTGTATTGGAGAATTTTTCATGGCATTAAATTGGGCATGAAACAATAAGTGGCCCAAGATCTGTACAATAGAGATAGCTAAAGTGAACACCAGGCTCAATGGCCCGTCATCAAGCTTACTTAGGAGACCGTCTCAGCCATTATGGTAAAAGAAATTTGAATCTCCAGTGTACCAAAGCCAGCCATCCAGGAGACCCGGACAAGGGACAATAATGCGGTCTAAGACATCTCCAACCAAGGTGTTTCTAAGGAGAGATTATTAGGTAAGGTGTCCGAAACGTACGGAGGCAAATCCAGACGTGCTACATCACCCGAATGTGATGCATCTGACCCCGGGTGACATGACGCATCCGGATTCGCCTCCAGACGAATCCAGACGCCGCACCAAATAATTTTTTCGTTTCTAAGACCATCTCCAACCAAAATATAAATAGATATTTTCCGTCTGCCTCAAGCGCCACCAAAGTGTTATTTACAATCATATTTTTGCAATGTGAACATGGTTGGGCAAGCAATTCTGGGTGGTGTTCGGTTGAGAATAATATTCTTTTTTTATTAGAAATAAAATTCAATTGGAGATAAATTATGCATTTTGAAATGTTATTATATTTTGAGGTGAAAAATGAGTTTTTTCAGTGGAGATGCCCTCATAGCTCTAAATATGCTGAATACAATCATAATTCGTCTATGAGCTGAAAGCACAAAGGAGCATCACGCTAAATTTCCGGTTAAAAGCAGCTTAACAGAATTAGGGTTCCTAGCCAAACAATTTTTGCTGTCCTATAGGTGGCATCCCCCCATCTTTTTGCTCGGTGCCTCATGAAAGATCTTGAAATAGCTAGAGCCAGAGGGTGGGCAGCCCCAGGGACAGAGATGCAGCCAAAAGCGAAGTGATCATTTTTCTCCCTATTTTCATTAAGATTGAAGCAGAAAAAGAGATGGGCAGCCCGTCCATCTCCAGAACTTAAGCTTATGCATTTAATTAGGACTGTTGCGGACTTAAATATACGCGGTGATAGAGTTTAAATTTCCGTCTCAGCGTTGTACGTATATCCAGCACACAAACAGAAGAATGAAAGAACACCAGGATTTTTACGTGGAAAGCCCTGAAAAAGGGAAAAACCACGGGGCCACGCCCAGTTGAAAAAGTTTCACTAGTGTTGTATGAAATACACGAGACTGATTCGTCCTTTAGATTCAGGACGATCAGATTACAATGAGTATCGGTTACAAGGCCAAGCAGAGTTCCGACGTCACTCGGGTGTCCGGCAGAATTCCGGCGTCACTTGGAAAGAAGTCTGGCGTCACTCGGGCGTCAGATAGAATTCTGGCGTCGGGCAGGATTCTGATGTTGCTCCGGCGTCCCTCGGGCACCCGGGGGTGCCTCCGTGGTCTTCCGGCGGAGTTCCGGCGAAGTTCTGGCGGTGTTCCGACGGTGGTCGAGGAGGAGCTGTTCCCTCCTAGATTTCTCTTCTCTTCTTCTCCTTCTCTTCTTCTTGGCTTGGGTCCCCTCTTAAGAGAAATGAGGGGCTATTTATAGTTTTTCTGGAGTGGCATAGCCCGTAAATAGATGAAGGATCATGGGCAAATAAGGAGTGATCCGGATGAACGGCCGATATTGAATCCCTTGATCATGAACTGTTTATTGAGCATTTGAAGGTCTTAATGGTATCAGAATTCTACGATCTTGGGCTCGTTGGATTCGTCTCGTCGAGCCGCTTGATTCGACTATAAGCTCGTCAAAATCGGAGACCGTTTGGTAACTCAAATAACTGTTTGATGCTTCCAACAGCGCTTCGGGTACTTGATTTGGACTCGTTTGAGCTCGGATTGAGTCGAATTTGGTGTTGTTGGATTCGTATTTCCGAGACGCTCAGTTCGACTATAAGCTTGCTGAAATCGGAGTTTAAATGGTCTCCGAATTAATTTTTCAAGTTTCCAACTTGAGTTTTTCCTCGAGATTCGTGCCCGATCAAGATAATTTTCCGATGACGTATCAGTTGCCCCCCTATTTTTGGACGTCAAAGCTCCAGGAGTCCAAAAATATATGTGTCGGCTTTTCACTTTGGCAAAATCGCAAAAATTTGCGTTCCAAAAATTAAATGTTTGCTCGAACTTGATCATAGAGGCCCCGTTGAGCTCCGAAAGTGTCAAAATTGAGTCCGGAACGTCGAAAAACGTGTCCGGGGACCCCAAAAATATTGAATTTGGACCGTCCGGGCCCGAAATTGGAGCCCGGGAACGCGTAGGAGGCCGAACCGGCCGGCCGGCCGCCGCCGGCGGCGGCGCCTGCGCCAGCGGGCGCGTCTGCCCGCTGAACCGTGCGGAACCGCGCGGGGCGCGGTTATATTTTAAAAAAATTTTTTTTTTTTTTAAAATGGCGGGGCCCAAAAAATTCCGAAAAAATCCCAAAAAATTCCGAAAAATTTGAAAAAATTCAGGGAATTTAATAAAATTTTGGAATCCTCCCCCCTCAAAAATAATATAAATAGACCCCCAGGGCCTAGGAGAAACTCGCCCCTTCTTCCTTTCTCCCTCTGGCTTTTGGCATTTTGAGGCTTTCCGTCATTTTTGAGTAGGTGACTTTCCCTACTTGACTCGGCGCCTCTCCCTTTGCGCAGAAGTTAGAGTTTCTCTCTTTTAAGAGATCATGTGGAGGTGAGATGTTAGTCGGAGGGAGTCTGACGGCGGTCAGCGGCCGGGTGGTGGTCCGACGAAGGTCGGGCTGAAGTTCGATGGCGGTCCGCGACCGGGCGGTGGTCCGACGAAGGTCGGGATGAAGTCCGGCGGCGATCAGCGGCCGGGTGGAAGTTCGGCAGCGGGAAGAAGTACGGCGTCGGGTAGAACTCCGACGAAAATCTGTCGGCCAGAAGAAGTCCCACGACGGGTAGAAATTTGGTGTTGGGTAGAAGCCCGACAAACATCTGACGACAGGCAAAAGTCCGATGTCACGTAAAAGTACAGCGTCAGGTAGATATCCGACGGGGGTCTGACGACTGGCAGAAGTCCGACGTTGGGTAGCATTTTAGCGTCGAGTTGAAGTCCGACGAGGGTCTGACGACGTGTAGAGGTCCTCCAACGGGAGGAAGCTCAGCATCGAATAGAATTTCGATGTTAGTTTGTTGATGATGGACGATCAGGTGGAAGTCCGTTGGCAGTCAACGACCAAGTTGGGAGCAGAAGGAGAGAGTTCAACGGTGCTGCTATCAGCAGTTGAACGAGAAGCCGATGATGGCTGATATGAAGTAAAGGACAGCCGGCAGATATCCGACGAAGGGTTGATAATGGCGGGTGTCCAGTGATATTGTGTTAAGGCAATATTCATCCATACTGAAGTGTGCCAACATCAGATATTACTGGATCAAGGGTCCGAAGGAGGGTGATATGCCAACATTTTGGCAATACATTAACACCGAGTGGAGATCCGATGATGATCCAGTTATGTCCTTTCTTTGAAGGAGCAGTTGTAGGAGATGCTTGCGTGCAGTAAGGGAGAAGTCACTTAAATCCACCAAGGATATTTGACTGTGTTAAAGTTGCTTATTGCTTGATGATACTAGTTTGTACGGATGACGCCAATGTACTTTTCAATTTCAACTTCTAGTGAGAATAAATGTACACCTGAATCTGGATTTATGTAACTCCAATGATATTGTATATGAAATGAGGATTTGTCCCCTAGAGGGACCTGAATTGTTATTGCATCTGTAAGACATGCTTTGTGCTTTTGATGTATTATTAGTCTGAACGAATGTGAGAGACATCCTTTTAGGATGTTTGACATATTTGAGACTGTAGGTCAAAGCCCTTGCTTGATGACGTTAACATGTATGAAAAAGGTCGAGAGAATCCACCAAGGATGTGAGACCTATTCGAGGTTGTATGTCGGAGCCTTTGCTCGACGACGTTAACCTGTATGGAAGAGGTCGGGAGAATCCACCAAGGATGTGAGACCTATCCGAGGTTGTATGTCGGAGCCTTTGCTCGACGACGTTAACCTGTATGGAAGAGGTCGAGAGAATCCACCAAGGATGTGAGACCTATCCGAGGTTGTATGTCGGAGCCTTTGCTCGACGACGTTAACCTGTATGGAAGAGGTCGGGAGAATCCACCAAGGATGTGAGACCTATCCGAGGTTGTATGTCGGAGCCTTTGCTCGACGACGTTAACCTGTATGGAAGAGGTCGAGAGAATCCACCAAGGATGTGAGACCTATCCGAGGTTGTATGTCGGAGCCTTTGCTCGACGACGTTAACCTGTATGGAAGAGGTCGGGAGAATCCACCAAGGATGTGAGACCTGTCCGAGGTTGTATGTCGGAGCCTTTGCTCGACGACGTTAACCTGTATGGAAGAGGCCGGATCGAATCCCCCTGGGATCGATCTTCCAGTGATTGAGAAGTAATAAAGACTGCATATTTCTCGAATCAAGGATAAAGAGACTATATTTGTCAGTAGTTTTTCACTGTCATTTGTATTCTTTTTAAAGAAAGAGACAATATCAAAACTGGACGAACAACACATTATATTACTGTAAGACAATAATTCCCTTGTACAACAGAAGAGATACATATAGGGACAATCACATCATTTGACTTGGTAGAAATACTAAGGACATTAGAGTGACATCCTACTGATCATAGAAGAGATACATGGTGACACATGACAAGTAGTATTACTAACACAAAGGTTCAAGTTACAGCATTACTCAATCTCACCAACCATTTGAATATTATTCAATGGTTGTCTTTGTTGTTGTTGATTTTGCCCCCCAGTGGGGCGAGCTTCTTCTCGGGTAGGTGGGTTCCCAATAAACTGTCGAAGATAGCCCTGGCGGATAAGTCTTTCAATCTCATCCTTAAGTTGCCAACACGCTTCAGTAGAGTGGCCACGACTACGATGAAAGTGACAGTACTGATCTTGATTTCCTGTATTTGGCTTCGAAGGATGCGGCCATTTCACTTTGTCCTGATCTTGAATCGCCATTAACACATTTGCTCGAGATGTGTTGAGCGGAGTGTACTCTTTCTCCTGCCGAGGTTCTCGTTGTGGTAATGGTGGCCTAGGAGGTAGATTGCTATTCCCTTGCTTTTTCCATTGTAAGGAAGAATTATCCATCCCAGGAGCACCTTTGCGCTTCCCATTTGTCTGCTCGAACTGCTTTCTGTGAGCATTTATGGCTTCATCTGCGGAGATTTGTGCCTCCACACGATGAATCAGGTCGGCATACGAAGGGACCGTGTCTCGCATAAGTGCTGAGTAGAAGGGGCCCGGACGAAGCCCTCCGAGGAAAACGCCTCTAAGTAACTCGGGATCTACTCCCGGAATTTGACGAGCTTCAGTAGAAAATCTCTTGAAGTATTCCTTGAGGGACTCACTTTCATTCTGACGGATCCCCGAGAGGTGAGAAGAGTCCTTAGTAATTCTCCGATTGGCGACAAATTGTTCGACGAACACTTTTGCCAATTTGACGAACATTGGAATGGTTCCGGCTGGAAGCGAATAGAACCATGTTCGAGCTTGTCCTTTGAGGGTGGCAGGAAAGACCTGACAGAGGAGCGCGTCTGAGGCTCGCTGGATATGCATAATTGTTCGATAATGATCGATATGCTCGTACGGGTCAGTTGTCCCGTCATAGGGGTCGATGTTCGGTAGTTTGAATCCTGTCGGAATTGGGTGTTGAAGAATAGCTTCCGTCAGGGGTGACGAATCCTGGAAGTCCCACTGATGAAGAGGTTGCCTTACGCCTCCTGTAGGAAACTCTTCTCGAACCAATCGTCGCAGTTCGTGGCGTAGGGTATTGCGAGGGAGCTCAGCAATGTGATGTTGGGCTAGCTCCTCAGGGAGGTCTTGAGGAAGGAGAGATTGCCGACCTGTGTGCGGAGGATGGGTAGAACTTGCTGTATCAGCCAGTTCGTTATCTTGATGTGACTGCGAACGCCTCCTGGGTGGAGGAAGAGGAATCTCAGCTTGAAGATGTTCGATTTGAACAGCTTCAACACGTGGCGGATCTCGAGGGAGAAGAACCTCCTCCTGAGGTGCTAGGGTCGGTTGTCGAGTCTCTCGCAGGAGGTGTAGGATCTCGTTTTGAGATTCTTCCATCTTTCGGATTCGCTCCTCCAAAGAAGGCCCTGAGGTTCCTTCTCCAGCAATGTGTTGCCCCCCAGGAAGAAAGGAGGCAGAAACTTGATGTCCACGATTTATAGACTGGTTTCTGGATTGGGGAGAGTGGGAGCGGGAGGCTCCTATGAGGCGATTGCTACGCCTATTGACCATCGTATCAATACTTGAAGTTGTGAGATAAGTTTCCCACAGACGGTGCCAAACTGTTGCGGACTTAAATATACGCGGCGATAGAGTTTAAATTTCCGTCTCAGCGTTGTACGTATATCCAGCACACAAACAGAAGAATGAAAGAACACCAGGATTTTTACGTGGAAAGCCCTGAAAAAGGGAAAAACCACGGGGCCACGCCCAGTTGAAAAAGTTCCACTAGTGTTGTATGAAATACACGAGACTGATTCGTCCTTTAGATTCAGGACGATCAGATTACAATGAGTATCGGTTACAAGGCCAAGCAGAGTTCCGACGTCACTCGGGTGTCCGGCAGAATTCCGGCGTCACTTGGAAAGAAGTCTGGCGTCACTCGGGCGTCAGATAGAATTCTGGCGTCGGGCAGGATTCTGATGTTGCTCCGGCGTCCCTCGGGCACCCGGGGGTGCCTCCGTGGTCTTCCGGCGGAGTTCCGGCGAAGTTCTGGCGGTGTTCCGACGGTGGTCGAGGAGGAGCTGTTCCCTCCTAGATTTCTCTTCTCTTCTTCTCCTTCTCTTCTTCTTGGCTTGGGTCCCCTCTTAAGAGAAATGAGGGGCTATTTATAGTTTTTCTGGAGTGGCATAGCCCGTAAATAGATGAAGGATCATGGGCAAATAAGGAGTGATCCGGATGAACGGCCGATATTGAATCCCTTGATCATGAACTGTTTATTGAGCATTTGAAGGTCTTAATGGTATCAGAATTCTACGATCTTGGGCTCGTTGGATTCGTCTCGTCGAGCCGCTCGATTCGACTATAAGCTCGTCAAAATCGGAGACCGTTTGGTAACTCAAATAACTGTTTGATGCTTCCAACAGCGCTTCGGGTACTTGATTTGGACTCGTTTGAGCTCGGATTGAGTCGAATTTGGTGTTGTTGGATTCGTATTTCCGAGACGCTCAGTTCGACTATAAGCTTGCTGAAATCGGAGTTTAAATGATCTCCGAAATAATTTTTGAAGTTTCCAACTTGAGTTTTTCCTCGAGATTCGTGCCCGATCAAGATAATTTTCCGATGACGTATCAAGGACTCCATTGTTAGTGGCACTGGCAGCATTAGTTTGCCGCTTGCAGTGTAAAGCGAAGGTATTCGACCATACAGAAGGCTGCTGCCGTTCAAGTATCGTTTGCTAACTATATTTTGAGGTAAAAATTCTGATCGGTTATATCTGATCCTGTAGACGAAGATTCAAATTTCAATTCCTTAGCCTGGTCAACCTCAATGTAACAATGTTCTCATGCTACAGAAAAATTCAGGTTTTTTCCGTAGGTAAATTAAATTAGCATTCTTCACTTGAGGCAATTAATGCCGTAAATTCAACCCAATTTATAATCCGTAAGCTATAAGGGTTCTGATACTAACCAAAATGCTTCTGAAAAGCAAAATCAAATCAGTTTCAAAAGAGAACATCACTCCAAGCTCATTCATTAAATTTTATAGGAAGAAAGATAACACATTCATATTTCCATTGGAACTATGCGAGGACGGTAGCATAAAACCATATCAGATCTACAGAGATATTACCTAGGGTACCAATACAGAAAAGCTTAACAAGATGAACACAAACAGCTTTCTAAAACCCATGAAAAATAGACCGCGTTTGTTAGGTGATACATCAAATTTCCTCAGCCGGAGATCTCGATGGACTTCACCACAGACTTCTTAACATCCTCCTTAGGGACTGTGACGGTGAGAACGCCATTCTCCATTGCAGCCTTCACGCCATCTGGCCTAGAATTTTCAGGGAGGCGGAAGCGGCGGAGGAAGCTGCCGCTACTACGCTCGACGCGATGCCAGGTATCTGTCTTCTCCTCCTTCTCTCTCTTCCGCTCCCCGCTGATCTTTAGCACGCTCCCTTCCTCCACCTCCACTTTCACCTCCTCCTTCTTCAGCCCCGGGAGGTCGGCCTTGAACACGTGAGCCTCTGGGGTCTCCTTCCAGTCGAAACGTGCCGCGGCAAAGGCTGAGGTCTCGCCGGAGAGACCAGATCGGGGAAACGAGAGGCTGGAGCTAAACGGAAAGCCGTCGAAGGGGTCCCAAAGATCGATCGAGAAGGGATCGAAGACGTTGCTCCTGCGAATGATCGACATATCTCTTCCTCTCTGAGCGAACCGACCCTTTGATCGATTCTTGATTGAACTCTGCTTCCTTGGTGGGATCGGAAACTAGAGGAAGACAATTTATACGGAACCGAGGATATCCGATTCGAACTCTCTAGAGTCTGATATCTGGAGGGTTCCAGTTTTATCGCGATAGGGCACCGATTCTACAAGTTTCTGGACATAGGTAGAAGCTTCTTAAATTTAGTTGGGTAATTTAGCCCAAATATTGAGCTTAGATAAAACTTTCGATGAGAGAAAATGAATAATTTAAAAAATATTATAAAAATTTAAAAGATTATATAAATATAACATAGCCAAATATGCTGAGTATGTGATAAGAAAGAAAATGATGGGTTTAATATATAGTAGGCTATTTGAAAATATATGCTTATATAATTGTGATGTGTTACGATAATAAAAAAAGAAATTTTCATCCTAATTTTTATATAAAGATCAATACATAAATAAGAAAAAAGTACCCATTATTCACTCATTTTTTTACGAGGCCTGATGTAGATGAAATGATCAACTATTTAGGTATATTACAAGAGTTTGTCCTTCTTCAGTTGAATTATTTAGTATTAGTTTATTCTTTTAAGAATACTAAGAATGTTGGAGATGCGAGATGATAGTCGGATGGATGATGGTAATCGAATAATGACAACCGGTTGTCCATAATTGAACAATTGACGATGAATGAATTGTGGCAAACAACCAATAAATGTACGTTTATAGTTCATATTTGATTAAGTAAAATTTCTTGAGGCATATCAATGATATTCATAATACAAGGGATAATCCCTTGTGATGGATAGCTATTGATGTATATATACATTCAATTTGCTAAATATGTTTTGTCACAAGAAAGTGAGATAGTGGAGGGCTTATTTCAATGCATGAAGTGGTATTCTTATTATATTCAAACACATTTTATATATTTTCAAGGCAATAATCAATAAACCTAAAACTCATGTCTATTAAATTGCGTGTTGCTTGAAAGTAAAAAAACGTTCAGAAGGAGCATCCATTCCTCGGAATCTATTCACATTATAACTAAATGGTTGTGACTTTGAAATCTCTTCTTTCTTATTAGTTATTACATGCTAGAAAATTTATGATGATGAAAGAAGAAAGTTTCTCATTTAAGTCTCATTTAAGTCTTCAAAAAACTTATTCTTTGGATGTTTGAATAAATTTTTTACAACACTAATACATTACATGAATTGCCACCTAGTGGCTTATTGAGAATATTTTTAGATAAAATTACATTAAAAAATTGAAAAAATTTTCATAAAATATTTATATAATAATTGTTATACTTAAAAAATTACTTTAGAAAGTAATAAGAAAGTTATTTCAAATGAAACATTAATTTCTTTTAATTTAAATTTCCTTAGCTTAATTCAATTTTTCAGTTGCTCCTTAAAATTTTGCAATGTTTTGTGTACATCTTTTGGCCCAAGTTTTAAATCTCTTTTTTTTTTTTCAATCCAAATTTGTTTTATAAACTTTGAGATAGAAAAATGTGATTTCTAAAATTTCAAAATAGCTCAATTTATTTTTTTTAAAAATAAAAAAATAAAGTATCTTACATATTTTATTATCAATTTAAACTATTTTCTAAAAATAAAAACAAAAACAGCTAACTTGAAATGAAAAAAAAAGGGGCAATTCAAATAAGCTACGAGCAACTAACATGCTCTGTTAATGGTTTTTCGGTGAACTCGGGGAACACGTCCGTTAATATATTTTTTTGGGGAACTTGAGGACCACCAAGTCAAGCTATAATATATTTGTTAAACGCTCAAAAATTTAAATTGATAGAGTTACTATTTTATATCTTAGTTTTAAGTAAATATTTAGAATGCACAGATAAAAATTATAAGATTGAAAAATTTTTAAGTAAAAAATCGGAAAAGGAAAAAAAAAAGGGGTGTCCCATTTTAAAAATCTATCATATAGTAGGAGATAACTTTTACAAAAGGGGAAATTTTAAAATTAAGTTAAAAATTACAATAAAATAAAAAATTCCCAAAAAATGAAAACGAAAGGTTCCAAAAGTGGAGAAATTATTAAGTGCAAAGTCCGGACGTAGCTCTGCATCCGGACACCAATTAAATTTAGACACATGAATTTACACGCCAATTTCTAATATATATATATATTCTTATGACCCAACGAACCGACCTGGTCCATAGGTGAAAATTTTGAAATTGCAAGTGAGAACATAGTAAATCAATTCTCTCAAATTTTTCACAGGTGCATTGAATGCTATCCTCATTTGCATTAAAATGAATAATCTAAGGGATCGACTGGTCCTTATTCTCTTACTCTTGAAGAAAAATTTTGATGAATCACTTAAGGCATAGTCTACACACATTTCATCAACACCCGTAAAATTTTTTCTTCCAAAAATGAATAATATTTTTTTGAATAAAATTGAGTAGCTTGCTTTAATATTGGGCTGTTTTTTGTTACAGGTACTATTATAGATTGGCTGCATTTGTAATCTTTATCCTATTCATTCCAGCTCCATGTGATCATCACCCTCTCTATGCCCAAAAAATAAACAATTATAGAACTTGTGGGTTTCGAAATATCATGACATACATTATTAGCAGACTTACTATACTATGTAGATAAAATACTCATGCTAAAATAGTCCTTATTGAATGTTGTTAACCATTTATTCCTAATCCTATAAAGCTCCTCCAACCAACGATTGCTATGAAGGCTCCTTTCTGTGATCATTTTAACCCATATTTTCTTGAACTCCTCTTTAGAGTCACACTTGCTCAAATACTTATAAAAGAGTTATCTGACTTTTCTGTTGTTGTTGAAGCACCAAACTTTTGATGGAACATTTTTAAAGATGTGTCATTAGCATAATCTAAGATGTGTGTGAGATAATGCAACTTCTATTGCTCGAGCCATTGCTTGGCTCTAATCAGTAAATATTGTTATTGAATATTTATCACTTATTATTCGTATAAATGTTTAAACATTCAAATGGTTCAATTATTTCTTTTGATAAAAAAATCACCCAAGTAGAATATTCTACTAATGATTGTTAACTTCGATAAATGGTGCATAGTCTAAATAGCTAGTATAAAAAAACTACTACATTCTCAAAACAATCATAATCTATCCTACTCATTCCATCATAAAAAAAATCAATAATCTAACAAATTCATCAATTTGGACGTCTTCTACGAACATAATGTTCTCAACTTGTTTATCTTTAAATCATTGAATTAACGAATTAGTATCCATACATTCAATTTTTACTCTTTTCTCTTTTTGAATGTAGTTGTATGCATCCCTCTTAGTGAATCCAATATTCTCGATATTTCCAAATTCATTGGCAAGGTAGAAAAATGTATTAACGATTCTTACCCCAGCTTATGTCATTGATTTAAGAACTAATGTCTTTTCATCACTAATATTTATATGATCTAAATAAATGTTGGTCTTCTAGACTAGACAATTCATGATTTTGACTTCCTATGCATTTTTGTACCTTCCAATTCTCATCTGCATCTACTGTAAACTTAATCATAGTTCAACACCTTGTTCTGATAATTGATATTCAAAATTTTATTTGAGAATTTAAATAGAGACTCTTCTTAAAACCAAATTTTGAACAGACAAAATCCTTATATATTATTTTTTAAAAAATTTGGTTAGTAATTGTGATGTTTCTTGCGAACACTAAAACTAACATTATGGGTCTTAATTGCAGTACAACTAATATGCTTCCTTCTCACCATTATACACATCTTGTGTACAAGAGAAAAAATATTATAAAATGAAAAAACATAACATAAAGTATCTAAATCATTGTAACTATGTGTTTCATATGCAATACATAATGTATGTATAAGGAAAAAAATCACAATTCAATCAAAATTCCTTCATACACATACCGTGTATTAGTTCAAAAAGTAACAAAATGAATAAAAAGTCATGTATAAATCATTGATATCATTATATCTAAGCTTTCATAACTTGTAATATCCAGTGTGTATAAGGAAAAAATCATAATTCAAAAAAGTTATAGTATACACACATTATGTATTAGTTCAAAAAGCATCAAAATGAATAAAAACAGCACATAAACTATTAATATCAATATATCTAAGCTTTTCACATGCAATACAGAGTGTTTATGTAAGAAAAAAAATCATAATTCATAAAAAAATTTCTTATACACACATTGCGTACTAGTTCAAAAAGTATCAAAATGAACCAAAAACATCACATAAACCATTGATATTAATGTATTTAAATTTTTTCACATGCAATACAAGTTTCTGTATAAGAAAAAAACTCCAATTAAAAAATTTTCCTTATACATACCGCATACTAGTTCAAAAAGCATCAAATTGAACAAAAACACCAAATAAACTACTGATCGTTGTATCTAAAGTAGATTTAATCAAACTGACTTCCATTTCATCCAACCTTGCAGTCTCTGCACTATCATGTAAACTCTCTCCCATGGTTGGCTACAGTCTTGTTATCTTCAAGTCTTTCTAAACGTTTGCATACCGCCTTTCAATCTATATTTCCTATGAATATGTCATCTACTCGGAGAATGCAACATCCTTCAAATTAGTTTTCATCTTTATCGTCTGTTTCTCGTTTTACGTTTTCAACAGGTACCAAAAATTTTATTCCGCTAAAACCCTAAATATTTGAGAGTTTTTGCAGGCTTTTTCTTAAAAATGCAAAAATGAGTGTCAATTTAAAATCACATGACGTCTTAAAACGAGTGCCAATCTTGTCCGGGTCGAGTCGTGAGGTCGTAATATATATAAAAGATGAAACTCATGTGCCTAAATTTAATTGGTGTTCAGACACATGGCTACGGACTCCGCACCAAATAATTTCTCCCAAAAGTGAGCTCAATGACGACTCCATCAGGCATACCATGAGTTAAGAGTGGTATCTACAAGGGATCATTCATTGAAGAATCGGGCAAACAGACTGCATGATTGAACCTTGATTCCAACCAAAGTTTAGCGCATATACAAACCTTGATAAGAACTCAACAAGAGAAATTGAAACCCATCCATGTTTTACAATATGATTAACAACAGTATTTTTACAGAGAAACCAAATCAATGCCTCATTACCATAGAGCTCAAACAAAGAACGTTCTAATGAACCAAATATTTGAACGTTCGCAAGTTATGCGGAGCTCTATGGTTCCGAATGCCATTTAGTTATAACTGTTAATTGAGCTTATTTTTTTTAAAAAATGGCATCAATAAGCTATAAGCTAGTTTTGATCACAAAATGCTAACAACTAGATAATTGCAAGATTCAGAACAGTCGATCGTGAACAAATTACGTGTAAAATTTTTGATGGATTAAAGTGCTCATGTTAAAATTGCTGACAACAGGTTTGCGGGCCTTGGCTTCAGTTCTTGCCCTTTCCTGTCTACTCCAGAAGAATGGAGAAAACATATGAATCTCTAAATGGCAGCAAAATATAGTAGCTCCATTTATAAGTATCGATAAATTTCTACATTCAACTATTAATGCCATAAAAAATCTACCAAACAATCTTTGCCAAATTGCCCCGCACATCCATATGCTTTCTTTGCTCGGTGCCCACACAAATTGTTGGAAAAGGCTAAAACCAGAGGAGCAGACCAGAAAAAGAGAGGCAGCCAGAATAATTGATTTATTATTATTCTCTTAAATTCAACCCAATTTATAATTCGTAATGTAGGAGGATTACTATGCTAACCCGCGCCAGCTTCTTAAGGACGAAATCAAATCAGTTTCATATGAAAGAATTAGACGAGGCTCATTTCATTAGATTTTATAGAAACTGAAGACATTCATATTTCCATTAGAACTATACCAGGATAATCCTGTAATACTGTCTCAAATCTGCAGAGATATTACTTAGGGTACCAATCGATATAGAAAAGCGTAAAAGACCAACACACAGATTTCATAAACCCACGACAAAGAGCCTTGCATTTTACTAGGGAATCATCGATCTCCGCAGCCGAAGATCTCGATGGACTTCACCACGGGCTTCTTAACTTCCTCTTTAGGTACTGTGACGGTTAGTACGCCGTTCTCCATTGTAGCCTTCGCGCCATCCGCGTTAGTATTTTCAGGGAGGCAGAAGCTGCGGAGGAAGCTGCCGCTACTGCGCTCAATGCGACGCCAGGTATCGGTCTCCTCCTCCTTCTCCCTCTTCCGCTCCCCGCTGATCTTAAGCACGCCCCCTTCCTCCAGCTCCACTTTCACCTCCTCCTTCTTCAGTCCGGGGAGGTAGGCTTTGAACACGTGTGCCTCTGGGGTCTCCTTCCAGGCGAAACGTGGGTCCAGGTAGACGGCGAAAGGATCTAGGTCTAAGTCTTTGCTCCTGCCGGTGATCGACATTTCTCTTGCACTCCTACGGAACCGAAGCCTTGTACTGTTCTCGTGCTTCATCGTCGCTGGAAGATGATTTATAGGCCTAGCCTGTTTCTAAAATATCTGATTTCTCGATGTTTCAGTGGACCATTCATTCTGTTAGTTTCTGAATTGACTTTTCTTGTGAGTTTAAAATTCAGTCCAATATATTTAGACTTTTTATTAATTTTAGATTAATATGAGTAAAATTTATAAAATAATTTTTAAATAATATATAATATTAAATATAATGATATAAAATTAAGATAAATGATTAAATATGTCGTGAACACGCATACTAAAAAATAAATGATTGTTTAAGCATATAGCATGTAGTAAATAAATATATGATTATATAATATTGAACGTATATGATAATCCCTAAGAATAAGTTATCATCTATTTACTTTTGCTTATAATGAAAAAAATTTATACGAAACATCAAATCCTCTTAATTTTTTTTTCAAGATTTCAAAAAATTTAAACACAAATTTATTCATACATCCAAATATTTAAGATCTCAAATTGATGTCTGTATGATGAAAGCTGGAACTCTTAATCTTTAGATTAAGATAGTTGTCGATGGCAACAATGGTAGTGGCGCCAGTCGGTGTGAGACGATGGTTGGTCGGAGAACATTGGTGGAGCGGATAGCAGCCGATGGCACGCAGTGGGAGCTGGAAACGATCATGACAACATAGTTGGATTGTGGTGAAAAAAAAATCTAATAAAATTTGGCAAGTTTACAATACATCAAAAATAAACTAAAGAGCAAAACAAGAATTTACTATTACTTTTTTTGCAAACCAAACACCAAAATTTAATTTCCCCTACAATTGGAATACTTAACATTTTTTTGAGCAAACCAAACAGCTCTGTAATAATATTTCTGCTAATTTATAGGTGAATGAGTTCATAAGCCCAAGCATTAGGCATGAATGTAGATTTACTAGTATGGATGTTTTTCTGTAAAAGATAATGTTTGTAAACAAACATCTACTTTTAAGTTAGAGGAAGTTTGTCTATTAACTACCTCGATTGCCTGCTGTTATGTTTTTAATGTCATGAAATTTTTAACTAATTAAAAAAATATTTGGGATTATTTTTATTTTTAATTTATAATTATTTCTATTTCATTTATTTCATCACTTGAAATGAAAGACTAGGGTTATACATGAAATGAGTTGAGTTGAGCCGGGGCTTGCACAAGCTTAAGTTCATTTGCCAAAACTATAAACTATACTCGATCTGAAGCTTGATATCAAATATTTGTAGTAATGCTCATGCTTGATTCGCTATCTAACCAAACAAGTTTTATTGAGCCTATTAACAAGCAATAATATCGAGCAGCTTGTTAGTTATTTGATCAAGCTTTATTAAGCAAATTAATGTGCAAACATTAAACTTTAAAAAGAAATTTTACTTTGCATGAAATATCAAATAAACATGCATCATAAAGTATCCATGAGTCTCATTATGATTTATAATAAACTATTGATTATCTATTACATATTATTTTTGAAGTAGATTTGAGCCTAATAGATTATTTATATAATGAGCTTCAAATGATCTTAAAATTTGTAGTTGAAATGCTCAAATATTTTGAGATTTAGATTTTGTTTGGGCTAATTTTCTTACTGCTTTCTTAAATTTTGTATTAGAAAGTTGAAGCAGTAAGAAAGCTGTCCCAAACAAAGTCTTAGATTTTATTTGGGGCAGCTATCTTTTAAAGAAGCTTTTTAGTACAAAAATTTTCAGTTTAAAAAATTTGTAGAAAGCTTTTAAAATAACATCAAATTTTACATATGCTCAAATGATTTCTTCTTTTAACATGTATCACTTATGTATGTTCAAGCCCTGTAAGTCAATTCCTTCGATTTGAAGACAGCTCGTTCTAATATTCTTCACTTACTTGAGAATGATCATATAAATATGACATTATCGAAGAACGCTAAAAGCTGATTATATTATGACTGTTATTTGTGATCCATCAAAGGGTATAGGTGGCTTCCATGATTTTAAGAGGATGATGATTTCAACCTTCATTAAAACTCAATTTGATGCGTCACAAAAAAAATTTTAATGGACAAATTTGAAATTTAATGAAATGTTTGAATAAAAAACTACTAAATATAAATTTAAAATTATTCGACTTCTAATTTTAAAAAAAGTATAATCAAACTAAATATTTCATTGGGACAAGCTAAATGATAACAAAAGTGCTATAATTCAAATGAAATATGATTAAAAAGTTTAAGGCATTCATAATGAGACTGATGTAAGAACATTTTAACTAAATGCAACTTTAGGATTATGTTATTCAAGTTTGTTACTACTAGCTTCCAGAATATTTTTATTAGCTAATAAATATGCAAGTATTGTAGTATGAAAGATGATTGATGAATCATATAATCTTTGAAGCTTAGAGCTTGTGTTGTTCACTAGAATGAGAATTTATTTTAGCAGATCCGATTCTTCCGCCGATCCATTACATCAGTTGGTATCAGAGCCTAGAAATTACGAAGAATGATGGACTGCTGAAGAAGATGTGCTGTCGACAACGATCGAAGCAGAAGAAAATGAGCGATCGACGAAGATCGGTGCCAAATAAGATGAGCGGTCGACGATGATCGACGCCGAAGAAAATGGGCGGTCAATGACGATCGACACCGAAGAAGATGGACGGTCGAAGAATATCCTCCACTCTAACTTCCACTCCAATGGTGAGAACCACCGCCGGCTACCCTCTGCCCCAATTTTCACTTTGATGGCAAGATCCTCTTCCCGACCACGTAGTCAGCAAATATCCTATGGTCTTCATCCGCAATTTGCCTCCGCTCCAACCCTGTTCCGTCACCCATGGTTCTGCCTCTGCCTTCTCCTACGATCCGGCCCCACTCCCATGGGCACCACCTGAGCCCATCGGCCAGCTTCCATCACTCACCCAACCTTGTCTGCTCTCGCACGACTTACTGCTCCCACATTTGCCTCCGTGCGTGACTTCTGCGTGACATCTCCCATCAAATCGAGCTCCTTCGCCTCCGTAGACAATCGCACCTAAATCAGGTCTGATTATCCTGCTCCTGCTCCAACACACGGCCTACAATTTCACGATTAGTATCCAAATCGCTCTCCCACTGCCCGACCTTCATTCCGCCTCCACATCATCTCATGACTAGGACCGCAATCCTACGTTGTCTCGCGACCAAATAGATTAATGAGGTTGCTAAGATAGCTAAAATGGACCAATATTCTTCAATCAAATCAAGGGTTGAGGTTGCTTTAGTGCCGCAGCTTTCATTACCTTCTGAGGCAGCATTGTTCCCTCATCCTTCTAAGGTATTGACAGGTGAGGAAGATGCTTACTTTGTGGCATGCACAAATTGGTTTTTTGTAGCTGATGGTGTGGGCCAATGGTCTCAAGAAAAGAAGATACATTCTTATGCAATATCAAGGGGACTGAATTAAAATCCTTTTGTGTGCAATAAGTTGATTGAAATGTATTGCAAATGCTTTGATTTTGAATCAACGGAGATGATTTTTCATAACATGGTTGAAGGGGATTTAGGCTTCGTTTGAGATGATTTTTTTATTGTTTCTTAAAATAAAATTTTATTAAAAAATTCCTTAGTAACATTAAATTTATTTATCTTTGGTCATGTTCAGGCAAATCAACTAAACCGCTCCCATGAGTTGTTTTATGTAATGAGGAATGATGGATTTGAGCCCATCATCTTAACTTGGAATGGATTAATCGCTAGTTGCAAGGAGAATGGTCAATGGATTTGTTCTAGAAATGTTACTTGAACTCCAAATTGCTGGCTTGAAGCCCGATACATATACTGAAGGGATGATCATTCTAGTTTGTTCTAGATTGGTATCTTTTGAACAAGGAAAACAGGCTCATTTTTATGCAATTCGCTGTGGGTTTGGCGATGATGCTCATTCATATTGGGTCAGCACTCATTAACAGGCAAGCCACATTTGGAATCACAAATGCTCAGCCCTTTCATTTTAAAGGACGTCATCACATAATTTGGTATCATTCAGTACTTTACTTGCATGATATACTAATTCACAAAGATGCAAAATCTTTGACCCAAGAGAATTATTTATATTTTCTACACCTACCTCCCTACCAATGACATGCCTTAATAGAGTCGAGCTCTTTTGATACAAGGGGAGTCTGATATACGAACATTTAAACTAAATGCAACTTTAGGAATATATTATCAAAGTTTTTTATGTCTAATTTTTAAAATGTTCTTATTAGCTTATAAATATGCAAGTATTGTAGTAAAAAAGATGATTGATAAATTATATACTCTTTGAAGCTTCGAACTTGTATGGTTCTCTGAATTAAAAATTTCTTTTAGATTATTCCATCGATCCACTACATCTGAGACTAAACAATTCTCGGATATTATTTGTTAAGAATCCAACAAATCAAAAATCATTCAATTTCGATGTTATTAAGGTATCGAAATACATAAGGAATATTTTATAATCATTTCTATCTATTGAAGTGTTTTGAAAAAATTGGCTTAATTTATTAAAATACAACTTTTAAAAAATTGTAAATATAAGATCATTTTATATATGGAAGGAATCTTGACCTAAATTAAAAAAAAAAAAGCTTAAAAATATGAGGAATTCGAAATCTTGCCAAAAATTCATGCCATGACCATCACCAGCAATTGTTCTTGTCAAGCCTAACCGACGCTAAGAATATCTGAAGAATTCAAAAGTTTTCATTGTTACTGCTGCTACGTCTATTTCTGCTCTTGTAGATCAAATCAAAGTCAATTCTATATTCATTACCCAAACAATGAATTCTTCTTGCCTTGAGGCAATTTACTGACAGGAATTCAATTCAACCAGCAGGCCTACGATACTAACTCGGATGCTTTTGAAGAACGAAATCAAATCCATTTTTGAAGAAAACATCAGTCCATTTCCATTGAAACTATGCTAGGGCAATACAGTATTACCATATCAAATCTACAGAGTGCAGAGATACTACACAGTACACCAATACACCAAAGCATAGATAGATAATAGATAAACACAGACATATTTCTTAAAGCCACGGAACAGAACTTCAGATTTGCAGAGGATGGGCCAATTTCCTTAGCCCGAAATCTCTATGGACTTCACCTCGGGTTTCAGAACCCCTTCCTTCGGTACCGTGACGGTGAGAACGCCGTTCTCCATGGCTGCCCTAACGCCATCAACCTTTGCGTTTTCCGGGAGGCGGAAGCTGCGGAGAAAACTGCCGCTGCTGCGCTCGATGCGATGCCAGGTATCGGTCTTCTCCTCATTCTCCCTCTTCCGTTCCCCGCTGATCTTAAGCACACTTCCTTCCTCCACCTCGACCTTCACCTCCTCCTTCTTCAGCCCCGGTAGATCGGCCTTGAACACGTGCGCTTCTGGGGTCTCCTTCCAGTCGAACCGTGCACCGGCAAAGGCTGAGGTCTCACCGTGTAGACCAGATCTGGGCCAGGAAAGGCTTGATCCAAAAGGAAATCCCTCGAAGGGGTCCCAAAGGTCGATGGAGAAGGGGTCGAAGATGTTGCTCCGGCGAATGATCGACATCTTTTTTCTCTCTTTATGGCTCTCTCTTAAAATGGCTCTCTCTTAAGATTGACGATTATTACTTTCTATGCAGAGATTTGGGGATGGATGCAATAAATTTATAGCGAAACGAGGAAATCTGATTAGAATTTTCCAGAGCCTTTCTGGATAGTTCAATATTGTGACTATTATCCGATTGGTCGCATATTCTAGGAATTTCTGGACTTCGGAGTGAAGTACTTAGCCGGCTTCTCTTTTAGTTAAGATAATTCGGCCCAAATTTATACTATTATTAAAATGGGGCAAATTCTGATTATTCATTTTTACTAATTTTAATTATTTAAATCAAATCTCAACTCTTAATTTTAATTTTTAATTATTATAATTAGATCGTTGGCCGATTCCACCTGTTTTGCCTTTAATTATATTAACACAATTAATATTAATATGCTCCGTTCACCATTTCTGCTTCTTATATTTCACTAGTTTTCCCAGTTTCGCTTCTTCGCTTACCGGCTCTTTAGCTTGCCCCATTTCATTTCGGTCTCTTCTCTTCTTACCGGCTCTTCAGCTTGCCCACTGGTAGGCGTCTCTTCAGCTTGCCTAGGTTTCGCCATTTCGGTCTGTTCAACTTCTGCCGGCTCTTCAGCTTGCCCGTCATTTCATTTCGGTCTCTTCAACTTCCTCCGGCTCTTCAGCTTGCCCAAGTTTTGCGATTTACCCACGTTTCTTCTTACCGCCTCTTCAGCTTGCCCGACCATTTTGCGTCTCTTCATTTTCCGGCATTTAGGATTCTTTATTACTTCCTGGAAGATGAAGCAAGCGTTCAATCCATTGGAATCATCCAAACTTCAACTCTTTGGAACAAACGAGTTAGATTCTCCAAAAGATAACCCTTCCCCTCTCCATCATAATATATAATTGCTTAAATTTCATATGTTTTTGATTAAATCTTCACTGGTTTGCTTATGCATTTGCCTTCAGTTTCTCTATCTAGACTTCAAAGGATCTCTATTACCTTGATATGAACTTTATTTATGTTTTAAAATTTTGGAATTGTTTTTCTTTAATAAATTGTTACCAGGTTATTTGGTAGATGTATGAGATGAAGCATGTGCTCTATGGCTGAATTAGTTTATTTATGGCTATATTAGTTTATATGTTCTTCATTATTAAAACTTTTTTAAGTTTGCAAGTTTTTAACTGACTTGAACCTATAGCGCCTACTTGATTCGATGGAATTTGGGGAAATGCTAATGGATTTTACTTGATAGTTTTATATTATGTATTTGGTTTTAATGAAATTAGAACCAAAGAATTATAATGGAGTGCAAATAAGAATTTTGTCTCATAAAGTGCATGTTAAAATTTGATCCAAATGAGGAGACCAACCAAACTGTTATTGAAGAAATGGGAAAGCTTCATCTTGAGATCATTGTTGATCGGCTGAAGAGGAAATTCAAGGTTCGTAAATTGCACTTTTATCTGTTATGATCCATTATTTGTTATCATGGACTTGACGGCTTTATAAGTTCTCACTCTCAGTTGCCTTCAAAATTCATATTAATTACTTTTAGTTGCCTTTTATCCTCTCTTAAGAAGAGATGAACGATTCTCAATAGGGATTGTTTGGCTCTTGACATGGTGATGTCCTACTGTATCATCTAATGATGTTGATTGTTTGGCTCTTTGACATCAAAAAACAATCTTGATTCTGATAATGTAGAATCGGCTAGATAATTATGCTAAAAAAATTCAGGATAATTTTTATTCATAGTTCATTATAGATAGTATTGAAATTCTTATTGTCAAACAAGCTGCAAACAGCTTAGTTCGAACATGTTAACTCAAGAAAAGCTCCCAACAAAACCACTTTTAAGAGCTCAGAAGGTTTATTTAATCTGTCTCATCAATAACCTTTGTTCCCAACCCTTTGAGACCCTCTGGACGGATCTCAGCAACTGTCACAAGTGAATAAAACTCTTCCCTGGCATCCTCCTCTTCATTTCTTTTACGACCAATTCTCACACGAACTCCTCTTGGAACACTTTTGGATTCCCCTACTTCAGATCAGCTTATTAACTTTAACATCAATCCTCACATCTGTCGTTCCCATTGCCTTTTGAGCAAACTTTCTGATCTCTTTTATGGTGTTGACCTTTGGATAAATGACCAAAACAAGCAAAAAAAATCTGAGAAGGAGATTTGCATACCTCGGACTATCGAAGGGATCTCGCAAATCCCGCCGATGTTCTGCTCTGCTTCGCGATCAAATCCCGCAAATCCAGCCCGGAATTTCGATAAAATATTGTGTACGAGGCGCCGTTCACGTCCCTTCTGTCGAATCCCGCCTCGGCTCAATTCCGCTCCCGCTTCTGTCGTTAAATACCGACCCCGACCTCCTCCGCTTGGACACTCGGCTCCTTCCACACACAGAACTCGCGTCGCTGCTCCCGATCTTCTTCCCACTCCGATTCTCAAGCTGACACCAACCTCCAACTTACCGCAGGCACGACTCCAATCTCCTGAATCCCTCATAGCCGACGCCTGGATCGCACGAACCCAAGCTCCCGAGCCTCTACCGCCTGTCGCCTCCTATTGCCGACTCCGCTAGACGCAATCCCTCACCCCGCCGAACATCCTCAGCTCCGATCCCTGTCCGACTCCGACCTTCAGGCCGGACCCTGTCCGTCACTCTCTGTTCCGCCGAGAGAGGGAGGGAGAGAGATAGGGAGGAGGAACCGAGCTTCCAACCGGCCTCCCGTCTCTGTAGCCGATTCCCCTTGGCCCATCCGACGCCGATCCACACCTCCTCGGCTGTTGCTCGACTTCGCCCATCTACGACGTTCCCTTCCGTCGGATTGGAAGTCACGATATTTTGATCGGAAGCAATAGTGGGAGCTCGCTTACTTTAAAGGTTAACTTTCTCCCCATCGTGCACTCCCTCAGCCAAATCCCACAAATCCACTGAGCCGCAATGAGGGAGATGAGGGATTTAGCTCACTGTAACATTAATCCTGCCCTAAACTTATTTTTTTTATTAATTATAATTAAATATTATATTTATTTTTAATTAATTTTTTCAAGTAATTATGATTATGATTAATTAACTAATTATAATTAGTTATTATTTAGTAATTAATTACCAATTGTAATTATTTAATTAATTATAATTAAATATTATTAATTATAGTTAATTATTAATTATAATTGTAATTAATTTACTACTTATAATAAATTAATAATTAATTGCTAATTATAATTACTCAATTAATTATTATTAATCATAAGTTAATCATCAATTAATTATAATTATAATTGATTAATTAACTATGTTTAATTAGAATTAATTATAAAAAGAGACCTTTTCTCGCCTCGATCTACGTGCCAACCTCAATGGTCGCCAAGGTATAACTTCTCAACCTTAAAACTCTGAGAGCCCGTTCTCGCTGTTGGCGGCGCACCGGAAAACCGCCTATACACGCTTTTCTTAGCGTGGTGGGATGGGACCCTGGTGCGGTGCCTACGACAAGGCGGGTAATCACCAAAATCTCACATTCGACGTTCGTGTCGAGCCGGCAAACCGCCTATACAATCTTTCTTAAGCGTGATGGGAAGGGAACCCGATGCGACGCCTACAGCGAGGCGGCGAGGCGGGTAGGCCATATGCACGCTTTTCTTAGCGTAGTGGGGATAATCTTAAGTACCCGTACGCGGCTCTGTACCTGCGGGGAAACAACTGCTCTTCTTTTCAGGTACATTTGAAGACCCATACACGCTTTCTTAAGCGTGGTGGGGATTGAAGACTTTACACGAATGCAGTGTCCTCGAAAGAGGGCACCTACCATACACGCTTTTCTTAGCGTGGTGGGAAAGGCCCAGTTTTCCGTAGTTTTCCCTAAACGGGGGAGATGCCGGAATGCTGCTGAAATTTCGGGTGAATATAAGATCACACTTGGACCTGAATTGAACATTAAATGGACTAAGTGCAAACTTAAATGATGAAGAAATTCATATTTGATTCAGACTTGAACTTGACAAAGAACATAATGGGCATGAATTGAACAGTTTGAATTCAAACAAATTTGGTGTGGATCACAAAAGAACTTGATTTGAACTTGAACATCCGAGCTTAATGTGATAACAAAGAATTGGACTCAAATAATCAATGAGGAATTTCATTTGAACATGAAATATTGGGAAATTTATCACCTTGATTAAGATACAAATGAATACATGCAATACTTATAGATCAACGGATTTATAAGACGTCATTCATTCATATGAAGGAGAAACTTGTGTTGAACACAATATCAAACAATGGATACAAAGTGTGTGTTGAAATTATCATAGACAAATTCATCGCGAACTACAAGCCATTTTTGAAAGGGAAATGAGTGGATGAAAGCATGATCACATGTTTGAAATCAACAACGCAAGATCTTCAATCAACATCAAAGAATCATTTAGCTCAAATATTCATCGCTTACAAAGGACAACAAGTGTGCAAGAAAATGCAATCGCCTACACACGATCAAGAACTTCAGACATGACATGTTTGCAATCAACAACATAAGATCTTTAACTAATGTTGATAGTGTCATCATATGAGTTCAAGTGTAAGCTTTCAATGTACTATGAGCAAGGCTCGAGGATGATGCCCACATAAATCTTGCAAGTATCATTCATCCGCAAATGATAACGGAAGCCCCGACAATTGAGCTCTACTTGAGATAATTACAAATACACAAACATTAAAGACCCTCAAGAATACAAATATCCACTTACAAACTACAAGCTATTTTCAAAAGTAATGAAGGTCGTATGATCTCTAGCATCAACCACTTACAAATACCAGTGAAGGTTCATGAAATGGATTGGCTTGAACAAATCTATAAGGAGCCTGCAGTGAACATGACAATTTAACATGCAAAGACCCATAAACAACGAGAGTGAAGTTTGCAACGATCTTCATATCAGTTATGAGAAGAGACTTCTTATGTATACAACTCTCTACAATTGAGACTGACACACAAGCAGGTGAACATAATGAACATGCCTACAATTGGTAATGCCCTCCCTATAAGTGTGTACAAAAGCATGCAACAAGCGCCAAGGTATTCATACAGTCCACTACAATATAAGGAGGGATAAACATCTCTATCATCTACAAAAGATTACAATTCATCGAAGTGGATGTAGTAATACCTTACAATTTAAATGTAAGCAAGAGTTATGAATCCATTACGGGCATGAATGTCTACAAACAACCATAAGAATACCCACATGCAATTATAGAGGCTTTCGTAGGCTCAAAAGTTCACTCGTAACATGTAAAAGGCAACAAGAAATACAATGCCAATGTAAAGAATCCCCTGATCGTACAGGAGTTGGTGCAAGGGTCCAATGACACTGCAAGGTGCTCGTATCACAATCAACATGTCAGTTGAAATCAGAAAGATTTGACATGCAGTGAAAACAACGATATGACACATCGAAATGCATTTGAGTAAGCGTCAATACACTGTATTGTGCCTATCGGAATTAATGATCAATACTTGACAAATGTGTTGTTAAAGGCTGATGCAAAGTTTGGTGGCCTAAACTCACAATTACACATAGAAGAGTACATCTGTCATTCCAATCATCTCAAGGACTGTAACAAATACAAGCTCTTACAAGCTGCCGTAGGAGACCCTCTATAAATACAAATTATTGTCTCCAAATAAATACAGAAAACCATCATCAAATACGAGCTCCCACAAGCTACTACAGAAGACTTTTATACATCTAATATCACACCACCGGATCTGCAACACTCGTACAAGCAGACAGAAGGCGTCCACAAGTTACAACGCCACGCCACCGGATCTACAACACTCGTACAAGTAGACAGAAGGCGTCCACAAGTTACAACACCACGCCACCGGATCTGCAACACTCGTACAAGCAGACAGAAGGCGTCCACCAGTTACAACGTCACGCCACTAGATCTGCAACATCCGTACAAGCAGACATAAGACATTTACAAATGTTCTAAAAACACCACCGCACATGTGCACCTTACTTTGTATACACATAGGAACATAAAAGGGGTAAATACAACCATACACCCGCATGGGCCCCGACGAGCGTGCTATTGGTACACACGTGACGTCTAGGGATGCTGCGCGGGTCAATAAGTGAATTCAAGTTCGAGCCCGATTCTTCTATTCAGGTAGATAGGAGTTGATACGGCTCGAACTATTAAATAAATATACGGTCGCGAGGTCGACCGAGATATTTATTTTATACGTTCATATTAGGCCTTCAAGGCCTATAATCAAGAGAATTCACCAATAAAGGTACAAAGCCTACAAAACCCGATCCTCTGTCAAAAGCCTGATAGAGTCGACAAGGTTCAACCCACAAATATAAATGACCCCAAAGTCACCCCGATGATGGCCGTGTTGAATGCAAATCTCAACCGGAGGGGTCCACACAGATCATTTCAAATACCATCCAAATACCCAAAAATCCAAAATTTCAGAAAACTCTGAAAATATTATAATTTAAATTCAACTATCAAAACACTTAAAGCAAAACACATCCACCCTCCACAACAGTTTGCCGAGGTGGAAAAATCTGAAAATAACTGCAGCTCACAAAGAGCTGATGCCTGGTCAAAAATATCACTAGGATCCATTCTCAAACAATCTCCTGCCAACAATGACGTAGTACGAGTCCTCTAACCGGCAGTTTCGCAGCCAAATGACACTGCAGGATAAACGATAATGACTCGGGGCCCTCTGAACCAGGTGGTCGCCGCCAAATGGCACCATTATATTATGGTTATGGCCAGAGCCTGTATGCTCCCCAATGGCATCAAATCCTTGAGATATGAATCAATAGGATATGATCGATAGGGCACAAAGCCCTTTGTTAGCTAAGGTGAATTCTAATTTGTCCCCTTAGGCAAATATCCACCCCAGGTCTACAAGGTACCCTTGGACGAAGCAACCTATAGCTGCCGACGGGGATCCTTCTGTCAGGTTGGGTCGACTACCTCCTCTGACTAAGTTGACCAGGGACCACGATGGCCCGGGACGATGGAACCATGGGATCTTGATCGGGTCTATCATCCATTCCCCCACCATCCGCTTTAAGTCTTAGATGGTGAAATTTCTATTTTAAATATCAAACCCCTTCCAATCTTTTAAACCTCAAATCCATGTTGCTACAATGTGCCAGATCCACATATTTCTACGTATTTGATTGATGACTCGCCTTAATCGAAAGTTCTCTCTCGTGATCGGGAGGGGTAATTAACTATAGGGGCTTGTGCCTATAGGAAACCAGAACTCAGATTATAAAGTCCTCGCAAAATGAGGGCGAAATCTCTGGGTAGTGTCTTATCTACTATCTCATCTGCCTTCCAAAATTTACCCTGGAACTTAATCCGTTAAAACTCCTCCCCGAAGAAAGAAAAAGTAGGGTGGAGGCCGGGGCTGAATTTTTTGAGCCCACATATGGCCTTGGGGGTTCTTCTTGAATGTGCTGCACAATAACAAACGAGATTAAAACTCTTTGGCTGTGTCGACATGTACCAGATATATCTTGTTCAGACTGAAAAACTGAGAATTAAAAAGTTTGAATTTGAGATAAAACAAACAGTGGAATTTACTACACAAGACTATGATGTACCGACAATATGCAATAATGAGATGTATTGTGTTGCCATATATAGGATACATGCACTTGCCAACACGATCAAAGCATATCATAAACATGTCCAATTTTTTTTAAAAAAAGGGACATAGGAAGAGTGTCTGTGTCTAAGGTATAATCATATCTCATGATATGTATTCATATCCATATATTATTTCGTGCTCACATCAGTGCATCATAGATTCAACTCCAATTAACATTTGATTATTAAGAACTGAAATATTGGACATTGTAAAACTTTTAATTCAATGGCTTTGGTAGAAGAATGCAAGTATGTCTTGACAATCCAGATGTCAAAAATCAATATTTTGCATTTCTTACTTTCTAATCATTAAGCATTCATCAATAATAAATCATAAATAGACCAATTTTTATGATCATGATGAATATTTAAGCTAACTGTACAGAATGATAAGCTTGTTGTTCTAAAAAAGATGTAATTAGTAGCAAATTGAAGCATAATAAAAATGAGATTTCCAACTAAAATTCAATCTACAGTAGATTTTCTCTTCTTAGAAATTGGTATACTACCTTCTCTTTGCACATCAACATTTCCAAACTTTTAAGTTCATTCAACTTGGTTGCACATCAAAACTCCTACAGAATAAATGCAATCAAGTTGGTTGCAGTTATTCCACATGGTTTTTGCTGATGCTGCAGCACCTCTAATGGCTTTTGTTGATGCAACAGCGTATTCTTACAAATAAAAAAATTCTCTTAGGCATCCAATAGGACGATGAAGTATTCGATAGTTGCGTTTAAACTAATCAAAGATTGCCTATTACAACAGCTAAGAAAGTTTTTTTCTTTATTCAGTCACGTGCTAACGAGAATGGATGGAATATATGTGATCTAAGACATATGTATCATAACACTACTAAATCCAAGTCGGGTGAAGCAACGATTGTTAGAAACCAGTGGAAACCTGTCATGCAGGAGGGAGAGGTGCTGGCACGATAGATTTGAGACAAACGAGATTGACTGAGAACCTATCATAAGGAGATTGAGATCGAGAAAGCAACTCTAAAATTTATTAAAAAAATGAACCTAGAGAGCAATAACTAGCATACACGCTCAAGAACACAATGGCTCATGTTCAGAGAATTCATAGACGAGTACACCATAAATCTTCCACACCAGCATACTCATATCTCGCACAGATCAAAAGGTTTTTAATTCCTTTCACTTATAACCCATTATTTTAATGATTCTGAAACATTCTCTGCTCAACTCTTTTATGCCTAAGCACGAAAAAATAGAATAACTGTATACCATAGTCTAGCTACAACTGAAATGCTAAAAAGCTTGTAACAACATTGTCTTCAGTCTCCAGCACCAGCTAGAAACAGGTAATAATAGTGCAAATCAAAGGCACCTAATCTTTCTGGAGTGCATGCACTTCAATTATGACATTCAGCATTCATTTTTTAGGGGATGATTGGTTGGCTAAAAAAGGAATGCAATATAAAACAAAATTGTAGGGTAAAAGGAATACAATGTAAGAGGAATACTTTGGAGCAGGTGAATGATTTTTTTTATTTGATTTGAAGTAAAATGAATGTAGTGTACATTTTAAAAATGATGGCCGGCGTCGGATGAAGGTGGTAGCGGTGGCCGACGGAGGGTGGCGGCAGTGGTGGTGGTCGGCAGGTGGCAGCAGTGGTGACCGGCGACCGGGAGGCGGTGGCCGACAGTGGTGGCCTGAGGCGGGTGGAGGTGGCCGGTGGCAATCGGCGAGGATCAAGCAAGCTTGCTTGAGGTGTAAAGCATTCTCGCTCAAACCTAGACGAGTTTGCTTTACCTCAAAAAATGAACAAGAATGATTTACACTACATTTACTTTGAATTCCTTTTTAATCCAACCAAACACCAAAATTATTAAAACTATTGCATTTAGAATACTTTACACCCTAAAGTATTCCAACCAAACAGTCCCTTAGTTAGATAATTTTGCTATTATCAACCTTATCATTGTAATTTTTTTTTGGCTATGAGAAGATATGATGCCAAATGTATCATGGAAGACTTAGGATGCTGGTTGAAAGGTTTAAGCTTTAGGCTGTATTTGGCCACGATATTGAAGTCATGTTTCAAGGTCAGCAATGACTTCTGTTTTATCAGTTTCCAAATTTCATTTGGTATAATGTCTTTTGTTTTATGAAATAATTATTAATCTGGGAATCAAATATAGTAGTTGGCCAAAGAAATTGCCTATGAGATTGTGTAAGTTAAAATTGTGTTAGTTAAATCTTTTTAAATTTCCAATTGGGGGGGATCATATTGGAAGGATTGTGAAGATAGTGTTAGTTAAAACTTTAGTAGTTCTATTTCTCTATGGAAGTCATCAAAGATGAAGATTTTCAAATCACACAGTTCAGACCGAGAAGAATGTAGTAAGATCATATGTGCAATCGGCTCATCAGTCGAACATCATATGAAGGCAATCAAGGCTATTGGATCTGATTTCGGATTACAACAAAATAATGACATATTTGATTATTTTTTTTTAATTGTTGGAAATGTTTATATTTAAATTCAAATACAATTTAGATAATTTCTACGAGAACTATTGTTAGTTGAACTTTTCTAGGTAAGCTACAATGGACAGGGTTCCATTTTTGTGAAATTATTTTAGGCGTGGATGGCATTTTTGCCTACAGTACTTGTCAATAAATAGGCTTGAAATTCTGCAAAAGCATAAATCTGAATCCTTCCCAAATCTGTTTTCCCTTTCTTCTACAGCCACTGTTCTCTTAGTTTCCTACGCTGTGGCAATTGTAAACATTGCAAAGAGTAGTTCTATAGCTACTTTATATTGACACAGACATTTAGTACTACAATCAAGACAAAACAAAGATTCAAATACCTGCAATAGTTAGGGTAGTAAATCTAATTAAAACAATAAGCAGATGCGAACATATAAGTCAATATTTTCTTTTAATCCTGTAAGTCAATATTTTTTTTTAAACCGAAAGACACTGTTAATTTCTCTTTTTATTTGAGACATTATTTGGCAGGTTCCAAGGCCTGACATAGCTTTATAGAAACAATCCCTCTTAATTTCACTTGGCTATCGAGGTGGCTTTCTTAGCTGAGCATGGTTTCCTATTAGCTGAGGTTGATGAAATGTGTTTGGGTAGACAAATGGCAAACAGCTAATCCATGCCCAGAGGGATCCAAGAAGCATAAATTTTATTAATTTTTTCATACAATAATTTGATCTTCTTATAATATATATATATATATTTTAATTCTAGCAACATGCACTTTGTGCACGTGCAATAAAACTAATATAAATAAAGCTCCTACAAAATACTAGATGAGAGGAAATGAATAATTAATAAAAATAATGTAATAAAATATTAAATATATGAATATATAAATAAATTAAATAAATATGTTGAAATATGTATATATCTCAAGATTGTGAAAATCAGATCGAAAAACGAACCGGAAGAATGACAGGCTCATGGTTAGACTGGTCGAACCAGGATCAAATCAGATGACGTAATAAATAAAAATATTATTAAAAAAATAATAAAATTAACAGAATAATATGACAATTCAACCTTAAACACAAATCCATCCTATTATATATATCAAATATTCAAACTAAGAATGAGTTGGAAGTTTAAAATCACACTTTATGTTATATATTTAGATATGATTTATACGTATGATATAATATAATCATTAATATAATATAAATATATGAGCATTTAATAATATTTATAAAATTTTAAAAAATATAATAAAAATTTATAAATATAAATATCATTTAAGAATAATATATTTATATATTTATAAGAATAATATTTAATATAATACATAAATTTATAATATTTAAATTTTATATTATTAATTCTTTTAATATACATTATAACAAATTTATAATATACATTAAAAATTTTTGAAGATCAACTAGCCCAAATTCATAGCCCAACTAGGCCAAATTATAGCACAACTAAGTCCAAATTCACATTCTAATTCTTATAGTATTCATGCAAACTTTTTACTCTCACATCATAGGAGGAGTTTGAGATAGTTGTCTTTAATCCTTTATATAGTGTAAAGTACACACTTTTTATTAAATACATTATGTAAGATATGTGAGATAACATGTATATATTATAGTGTAATTAATCATCATATTTAATAAAAAAATTTAAAAAAGTTGAAAGAATTTAATAAACTAAAATATATTGTTTAAAATTTAATTAAAACAAAATTAATTTTTTTAATAAAACTGGCTGGTTCTTTCCAACCGCCAGTTTTTGCTTATTCAATCTGGTACGATGTGAAGCCAGTTTTTAAGTTGGATCGAGCCGGCCACCCGACCGGACGGTTGAACTGGCCTGCCTGATCAAATTTTTAAAACTATGGTATATGTACATATATACTGATTGCTACTCTTATATTTTTAAAATACATATTATATCACAATGTATTATATATGTTGGAAATTTTAAGTTAAATTTCAAACTATTCGAACACCAATTTTAGCAGAGTTATAATAAAACTGAATGTTAAATAAGGCAAGCTCAATAACATCTAAGGTGATTTATTTGCTAGTGTTATAGAATTTTGATTAAATTTATAAAAATTTCACTCAAAATTTATAAATAGAATCCCAATATTCATATGAGAGAAACCTAAACTTGAGTTTGGAGAAAGCATGGAGAATTGAAGTTAGAGTTCTACCCAACATTTAACACCAACGATCATTGCTTGCCTCCGCTGTCATTCAACTGCCAACGGGGGATTGCCATTGCCAAATTGTCATCATCCGACCATTCCTCACATGATCGTCACCATTTGAGTGTCATTGATGTAAGAGACAATCAACTTATATATTAATTTTATTTATTGAGTGAAAACACTAATAACTATTGATAATGCTATTAGTGCCTATAGAAAATAATAATCCTTAAATAAGCATAAGAATTCACAATAATATGATCGGCAATAACAATAAAAAAATGCATGAGCAAATAAGAGACCAAAGGCGCCCTTCAAATAAGCTAAATCTAATTAAAAAAATTTATGCAGGTTTTGCTTCCCCTAGCTGTTATACCCTTTTTTATATTTGATATGCAGATATTAAAAGAAAAAAATAAACAAACCAATAATTGCAAGCAGAAAAGAGTTAAACTGTATCTCAGACAATGTGTTTCGAAGGAATGTTGAAATTTGTTTCGAAGGAATGTTGAAATTGTATTTAGAAGGTAGACACATAATTTGAATCTCTTTCTAGAAAGTTAAAAGTAGATCATTCCAATAAGGTATAAACTATTAGAGATAAAACATAGATGCAAGAGCAGAATTAGTTCAGCAACAATGGAAAGGCAGAGGGAGTGGGGTTAGGGAGCAACTGCGAACTCTCGAGTCGCGACATATGGGTGATTTGGAGTCATCGATCTCTTGAGGTGGAAAGTTGCCCGGAGTGGGGGTGATCTGGAGCTCAAGTGGGATTGAGGAGCTGCACGGGATTGAGGGAGTTCCAGATAACGATTTCAAAAAATATTTACAGTATAAATTTCTATTTAAAAATATTAATTTTCTTAAGAACAATTCTTACCTCTTGCTCGATCTTCTCTGCCTCGCTCACTCGATCGCCCCAAACACACGCTCTCTCTCTATCTCTCTCAGTCTGCCCTCCTCCCATCTCTTTCAAATTTATAGGATGAAATCCCTTAGTCTCCTCCGTCACCAACCAACAAAGCCGACAATAACACTAAGCAACGGACTTCCTTCGACTCCCTGTCATGCCACAGCGGAACCGACACAAATTGAAACATGATGTTTTAAATAAAGAAAACAATGCTTTTTTAACATATATCGCACCCATCTCAAATCAAATTTTATACTGGTGCCTTCTTCGATCTTCATCACCTAGTCGTTTATAAGAACTATGACTCCTATTGCGACTTCTGGTATGCCTTCAGTGAGATCTCCCAAACAATGATCGCTTCAATTCCATGTCATAATAAAAACAATGCATGTAAGCCAAAGATGAGACAAGGCAAACTTACACAAAAGATAATTTCATCCACATACATGTTAATCTTCTTTAAATGCATGAAGTTGCAGTAGCAACCCCTATTACAAGTGTTGTGTTCATATTGCATACGAGTAGCCTCATGGAAATTAGTAACAGGAAAGAAAAGATGTAGATCAAGTTGCAAAATGTGAAATTGGATAAGCATAGAGACAGATTATAGGCAATGTCTCTTGAGAAAAGAAAAGCAGAAAAGGAAAATAAGTGACCTGCATAAAACCTTTCATTTTTTAGGAGCATGCTCTTCCTCTCTAAACTGACTATACACATTACCCATTTGTCGTTGCTTCAACTATCAGATATTCAACCATATAAACAACACATACCTAAAAAATAGAACCAGCCAATATCATGATTTGATTAGGATTCATAGCAGGAACTTACCAAGCAAGTTGCATCTGAAGTCATATTCACCAACATAAACCAGCAGCTTGATACCTTGGTCAATCAGAGCCTCTTCTAAATTCTTCATCAAATCAGAGTAGGAATTAATGTTGTTTGGTAGCAGTATTTAAGCAAAAATTAACTTAAATCCTACCGAATAGTTAAATTGCAAACTCTTCTTCAGGAAGCAATCGTCGAGCTCCAGTCGTGACTTCTGATTTGGCCGGAACAACGTTGTAGAAGAAGGCGAAGAAGTTTCTATAGCAACTTCAAAACTCTTCTTCACAAAGAAGCCACCGGCGAGCTCCCGAAACACAATAAATTCGAGAGCTTCGTCACGAGTGCAGTAGAAACCGGAGAAGAGAAGGATTGCGGGAGTTTCTTTTTCAATTAATTTTATCATAAGGAAGTGGGGGAAATTCAAACTGTTTCCGCCGGATGTAGTCGGTCTGCCCTCCTCCGGTCTCTTTCAAATTTATAGGATGAAATCCCTTCGACTCCCTGTCATGCCACAGCGGAACTGATACAAATTGATCTTCTTCGCCTTCGTCTCCCATACGACTACAACAAACGGAATCGACCTGCTAACTCTTCGTCTTCGTCTTCCCCTCTCACCAAGAGAAAATGAACATCATTCATCATCCTTCCCCGTCTTCACGCAGCTCCAAGCGACCAAAATGACTTCGATCGGGCTTCGTTTGTCCGGTCGTCCCTTTCATCTTCTCGTTACTCAACTACTTGGAAGAGAACATTAATACATTAATAAAATTATAATGGAACACCTGGATCTAGATATTCCTCATGTCACAATACCCATTTTCATTATATTGTTTTAAGAGCCTCTTCTTTCTAGAACTGTTGGTCGGTGGTAGAATGACTGCTTTGCTGAGTTGCTTCGTTAGAGTTGAATTCCCTTTATGATAAGTCTTGTTTCTCTGCTTACAACATTAGATATGCAATACTGGTTTTTTCAAGTATATATTTTCTTAGATCCTGGATTGCGTTGCTGTTAATTACATTAACATGATGCTTCTTTAACCAAGGGGCACTTATAAATATTTGCCTTTTATTGTGTTTATACTCTAGAAGGCTTTCATCCCGTGCTTATTCTTTAAATTTAATATTTTTTAAATAAAGTAATTTGTCATACTCTGCTACTGTCTTTGTTGAAACTGCTAATTGTAAGAACATCTTCACCAGAAGCACCTAAATTTGTCTTTCGTATATTTTTTTATTTTTTCTCTAGTGATGTCTACGAGGGAACTCGGACAGCTAGAGTGTGATGTGAACTATCGTAGCCTGGCGGATCACTACAACAGCACACCTACTTTTATAACTAACCTACAGCTTCCACTACCTTTGCTATTATCTTATTTTCTGTTTTTCGAATTTCCTTTAGCATGTGCCGAGTACGGGCAATCACAGACTTTCTCTCTTCGCATATATAGTCCATATTGGAAAGGAAGAAAGATGTAAATATATATGAAACCTTAAAGCAGCTTACCCTCTCTTTTTCTGTCTTCCTGCCTTTTCTCTATATTTCTGCTCTGTTCTTCTTCTCTTTTCTGTGCAGGTATTGCGGTCTCACACCACATTGGTATCAGAGCTTGGCCGTGAGCATCAATGGCGGAAGGAAGCAAGCGTCCAGCCCTCGATGAAGATCAGAGCCTGGACGCTTTGTGGCATGCCCAAACAAATGTTGCTCGACAAATGGAGATGCTCACTAATGAGTTCTTCCGGTTTTCTACAGAATCAGGATGGAGATTCGGTCATTGAGAACAAATCGACCGACGCCGGCAGGAATTCGACCTGTAGTACCAGCAACATTGCCGGTCCATCGGCAATACCACAATCGACGCCCTCCTACAACATCGGCAATTTTATCCGATTCCGACAATGACGCCGAGCTACAGCAACCCCTAGATGCGTCGGATTCCGCGAATGAGGAACAACAAAATTTCTATGCTCCGCCGCGACGACACCCAGGACATCATCGTCCACATGGTGAATTCCGCATTAAATTAGATATCCCTTTATTTGATGGCCGGCTGAACATAGAAGAATACCTAGATTGGGAACGAGCAGTTGAGGCTTTCTTTGATTACATGGAAATAGCTCCAAAAAAACAGGTCAAGTACGTAGCCTGTCGCCTGAAAGGTGGGGCGGGAGCTTGGTGGATGCAACTGCTGCAATCGAGAAGACGAGAAGGGAAGAGTAGTATAACGAGCTGGTATCGGATGAAACGATTGTTACGCAGCCAATTTTTGCCAACTGATTTCAAACAGATGCTCTACCTTCAATATCAACACTGCTCACAAGGTGGTAGAACGGTGAACGAATACACCGAAGAATTCTATAGGCTGAGCGCTCGGAATACCTAAGCGAATCTGAAAACCAACTCATGGCTCACTACATTGGAGGATTGAGGGAAGCTATCCAGGACAAATTGGAGCTGAACTCCGTTTGGACACGCTCTCAAGCAGTGAATTATGCTCTTAAGGCCGAACTTCAGCTTAATCGACATCCACGAAGTCGAGCAGCGAATCGTTATACTCCTGATACAGTTGGGGACGCTAGCCGACAGCCTGTCGCTAGCGGAAGTAAGCCCACGACGCCACAACCGGGAGGTGCAGGAATACTCGGTTCTGAACCAAAATCGATGTCTGCGTTTCGCCAAAGATTGCCGGTTAAGGAGAATAATCCTTATGCGAAACCAGCCACATTCAAGTGCTACCGCTGTTTCCAGCCAGGACACAAGTCCAATGAGTGCCCCAATCGCCAGCAGCTTCATCTAGTTGAAGGAGAACAGGAAGGTGAACATCGCGACGCAGAGGCCGTGAATGAGCAGGACTTTGAAGATTTGCAGGCCGACGAAGGAGAACAACTGGTTTACGTATTAGAGAAACTCCTATTGGCTCCTCGTCAAGCCAACAATTCGCAATGTCACTCCATTTTCCGCACGCGATGTACTATTAACGGGAAGGTATGTGATATGCCGATTGACAGCGGATGTACTGAAAATATTATCTCCCGATCTGTGGTTCAGCAACTTCAGCTCAAGACGGCAAAGAACCCACAACCTTATAAAATCAGCTGGGTGAAGAAAGGTGTGGAGATTCTCGTGTCCGAAATGTGCAGAGTGACGTTTTCCATTAGGAAGAATTATGTCTGTGAAGTCTTGTGCGACGTGTTAGAAATGGATGTTTGCCACATTATCTTGGGACGTCCGTGGAAGTTTGATGTCGGAGCCACGCATGATGGAAGATCTAACACCTACTATTTTGAATGGAAGAATCGTAAAATGCGATTACTACCTCATTCGCCAAATGACAGTAGCAAGACAACACCTGAGAAAGCTGCCATGATCGTGTCTGGGCCAATTCTTCTCGATTCCTGGCGAGAATCTTCCCGCATGTTTGCAGTAATTGTTTCAACTCCCAGCACGGACCCCAAATTCCGACATCTCCCAGCGGAAATTCAAGATATTCTGCAATGCTTTGCTGATATTTGGCCGGATGAGTTGCCTGACTCCCTACCTCCACTTCGCAACCTGCAACACCAGATAGAACTGCAACCTGGGGCAACCTTACCCAACTTACCACATTATAGAATGAGCCCGAAAGAACACGAGGCGTTGCAATGCATCATTGAAGAGCTATTACAGAAAAATTTGATTCAACCTAGCTTAAGCCCGTGCGCAGTCCCCGCTCTACTTGTGCCAAAGAAAGATGGGAGTTGGCGAATGTGTGTTGACAGTAGATCCATCAACAAAATTACAATGAAGTACCGGTTCCCAGTGCCGCGTCTTGACGACATGCTATACAAACTCGTAGGTGCCACAATTTTCTCCAAGCTCGATTTGAGGAGTGGATATCACCAAATCCACATTCGTCCTGGGGATGAGTGGAAGACTGCTTTCAAGACCCGAGACGGCCTGTATGAATGGCGGGTGATGCCATTCGGCCTGTGCAATGCCCCCGTGACATTTATGAGGCTTATGAATGAAATTCTGAAACCGGTCTTGGGAAAATGTTGTGTTGTATACTTCGACGACATCCTCGTTTATAGCTCAACTCCAAAAGATCATATACTTCATCTTATTTCTATTTTTGAAATTCTGAGAGAAACTAAACTCTATCTTAATTTCCCTAAGTGCGAGTTTACAACAGGTTCAGTACACTTTCTCGGATTCATTATATCCGACAAGGGCGTACATATGGATCCACAGAAAGTCGCGGCGATTACAGGATGGCCAACTCCTCGATCTATACCTGACGTCCGCAGCTTCATTGGATTGGCAAATTTCTATAGACGATTCATCCGTGGCTTCAGCATTATTGTGTCTCCGCTCACTGACTGTCTCAAAGACAAGTCGTTCCAGTGGACACAAGCCCAGCAAAATAGTTTTGAATCCATCAAAACAGCGTTGAGCTCGGCCCCTGTACTGGCACTTCCGGACTTCAACAAGCCGTTCAATGTGGACACGGATGCATCTGCAATTGGCATCGGCGCTGTCCTGTCACAAGAAGATCGTCCTCTAGAATTCTTCAGCGAAAAATTGAGTCCCACCCATCAAAATTGGTCAGCATATGAGCAAGAGCTGTATGCAGTTGTTCTGGCATTAAAGCAATGGGAGCATTACCTCATCCACCAGGATTTTGTTCTATGCAGCGACAATCATGCTCTCCAATTCATCAACAGTCAAAAGGCAGTAAATCGAATGCACGCGAGGTGGGTGACCTTCTTACAATGCTTCAGTTTCGTGTTGAAGCACAAGTCTGGAGTTCAAAATAGAGTCGCCGATGCTCTTAGTAGACGCTCCGCCTTAATTACCCAGCTCCAGACTAATATGCAAGGCATTTCTAGCCTTCAAGAACTATACACAACGGACAAAGACTTTTCCGAGCCATGGGGTGAACTGTCCAAATACCCAGCTGCTTCATTCCAAGACTACTTCATACGGCACAATTATTTATTTACAGGCAATTTACTCTGTATACCAGATTCCTCTTGGAGAGAATATCTGATTAAGGAATTGCATAGTGGAGGACTGGCTGCACACGCAGGCCGAACAAAAACTTTGGAGCAAATGCAAAGCAGGTTCTACTGGCCTCACATACGCCGGGATGTCATTAAACTCGTGGAAGGTGCTCCATCTGCCAGTTATACAAAGGCCATGCTCAGAATACAGGATTATACATGCCGCATCTGGTGCCCAACTCAATTTGGGAGGACTTAAGCACGGATTTTGTGTTAGGATTGCCGCGAACTAAGTGAGGTGTCGATTCAATAATGGTCGTTGTAGACCAATTTTCAAAAATGGCACACTTCCTCGCTTGCAAACGAACGTTCGACGCTCTAAATGTTGCTATCTTGTTCTTCAATGAAATTGTCCTTTTACACGGTTTGCCCCGAAGCATCACGTCCGACCGCGACGTAAAATTTGTCAGTCATTTTTGGTGAGAACTGTGGAAGCGACTACGGACTGAAATCAAACTTAGTTCCGCCTACCATCCACAGACTGACGGTCAGACGGAGGTCGTTAATCGTTCTTTAGGCAGCATGTTGCGGTGTATAGCTCATGAACACCCAAAACAGTGGGATGACTACTTAGGCCAGGCTGAATTTGCATATAATTCTATGGCTAACCGATCAACTGGGCAGTGTCCGTTCAGTATCGTCTACACTAAAATACCTAACCACCTAGTGGATATCATGGTTTTGCCTAAATGCTTGAGTAAGACAGCAGCTGATACAACTAAAAGGTATACAAAAATGCTGGATAATGTAAGGGCCAAACTCTCTGCATCAAACGACAGCTACAAGCAATTGGCTGATTCACATAGGCGGGAACAGATTTTCAACCCTGGTGATCTTGTCATGGTGTGCCTTTGCAGAGAACGATTCCAACCTGGAACTTATTCGAAACTTAGCCCACGAAGAATTGGTCTAGTACCCATACTTCGGCGTATTAACAATAACGCCTACATTGTCGATCTTCCACCAGGATTTTTGACTCCTTCCACCTTTAATGTCTCATACATTATTGCTTATAAATCTTCAGATACCAGTATAGCCCAATCTTTTTCCTCAGGTGAGGAACCTTCTACATCCGGGGAGACCTGATGTGAACTATCCTAGCCTGGCGGATCACTACAACAGCTCACCTACTTTTATAACTAACCTACAGCTTCCACTACCTTTGCTATTATCTTATTTTCTGTTTTTCTATTTTTCGAATTTCCTTTAGCATGTGCCGAGTACGGGCAATCACAGACTTTCTCTCTTCGCATATATTGTCCATATTGGAAAGGAAGAAAGATAGATGAAAATATATATGAAACCTTGAAGCAGCTTACCCTCTCCTTTTCTGTCTTCCTGCCTTTTCTTCTCTATTTCTGCTCTGTTCTTCTTCTCTTTTCTCTGCAGATATTGCGGTCTCACACCATAGTGGAAGATCTTCTTGGTATACAACAACTTCTTCAACCTTTGGAAGAATCAGGAACACTGCTTCGGAGGACCAATGAAGAGGTTTAAGTTCATCTGTCTATTTCTTTTAATTACCAGAAACTCTTTAACCTAATGAATCTGTTATTCTTCTTATTCTTTGCTATCCTTTCAGTTTATATTAAATTCGAACTTAACAGGCTAAATATTTTTTCTTTTTATTTCAGCTATTAAAAATATTGGAATCAGGCTCATTTGTTGTTGTAGAGCGAGATGGCTCAATTATAGCCTGTGATGCCCTTTTCCCTTTTTTCAAGGAGAAATGTGGTGAGATTGCTGCCATTGCTGTATCTCCTGAATGCCGAGGGAACAGACAACGGGACAGACTACTTGGTATAATTCTTATGTTTGGGATTACTGTTTCCTCAAGTTGTTTTTATTGAAATTTTATTTCTATGTTATTAGCATTGGGATATATGGATTATTAATGCCCAGCCAGATTTGAGCAACCAAAGAAACATTGTTGTTCATGGGGAGGAATGGCTATTGCTAATTACTAATGCTTTATGTTTTTTTCCGTTGCCTGCTGTGGCCATATTTGAAAAGTCAAGCTGTGAAAACTCGTAATGACATTTTTTTATTTTTGTTTTAGTGAGACGGCTCAGCAATTATGTTATTAAAGCAATCAATAGATGCTACTCTTTCTCAGGTCAAACTTGGTTATGTAGTGTTTTCTCTATTAAGCATCTTCAATCCTCCAAAATTTTTAAAGTCCTTGAGCATCATTTGCTTCATTGAAGCAAGTGAATGACCTTAGAAATATTCAATATTAAATGAGACAAGAAAATAGATTTGTAGACCAGCAGAAACGCCATTGAGGCAAATCACAAGCTCGAAGAGGTAGTTGATGATGAACCTGTGTACAGAGGAAAGGCTAGATTATGCTGTTTGTGTTGTGAGCCAATTCATGCATAATTTGAAGAAAGTTCATCTCCAAGCGGTGTACATAATTCCTCAATATCTTAATTCAAGGTCCGGAGTATGCTTACTCTTTAAGAAAGGATCGTTCATTAGCTTAGAAATATACACATATTTATGTTATATTGGATCAGTCTTAGATGTGTCAATCTCGGCTTACTGAGCATTCTTTAGGTGGAGCTTGGTTACATGGAGAAATAATAATTTACTAGTTGTTGCAAGGTCAAGTCCAAAAGCTGTGATTCGGGTCATAACACTAGGAATTTGTGAATTATCATGATTGGAAATCATTCCAGAAGATCCAGAATTTCAGTAAAGAAGCCGATTAAGTTGTATTTTGATTCAACCATCAAAATTGCTCAAAGTATAAGCGTGGATTTTGATAAATGAAAAGCCTGATAGTGGCCATATTTGCACTCCAAATGTTCAGCAGAAGTGTAACTTGCAGATTTGTTAATAAAATAGTCAGCTAATCACACGTTTAGATGATTGTAAGCAAGTTAAGGATGGTAAATATTTATTCCCTAACTTTCTGGGAAATATTGGAGAATAAATACAGGCAGTGTAATTTGGAGAATGATTTATTGGATTGCTGAGGTAAGTTAGTAATGTAAAATTATTGATCCCGTATTGATTAAGGCTAATTTAGTTAGCATATTTTCTCTAGGGTGATGTTGTAACTTATTTATTTGGGTGTATTACCTCTTAATTCAATGAATTCAGACTCTAGCCCATAAAGGGTATGTACTGTAAATAATATAAGAAATACATCCAAGTGCCTTCTCGTTATCTGATATATAGATACATGTGAACACACATACTATCACATTAGTATAACAAATTCATAAATAAAGTTTTTATAAGAATTTAATAATAGAATATTGAATTTGTATTATAGATATTATACTATAGTGTACAATTTATGCTATGAGGTTGTTGACCTCAAAAGCAGATTTCATAAAATAAAATAAAATAAAGAAAATCATTACATACCTGTCGAAGCCCATCCTGCTGCCTGCTACAGTCTCGCCTCTCTGCAAATCGGCACCGAATGTGACTCGCCCATGCCTCGCGTGCACGAACTCGCCTCAATCATTGCCCCCTTCGCGTCGTTAAAAGCAAGCTGAAACGGAGCTTTCGGTTCTTCACTCCCTCCTCTCACACAACACACAGACCCTCCGATTCCCCCCTCCTGCTTCTTCTCCACGCAACCCTAAGCCTCTAACCGTCCCTGCTTGAACAACTCCATGAAGCCGACTGCCCTAGCCTTCCTCGCCTTCTTTGTGGTCGGTCGATTTCGCTTCTTCGACAACATTCCCGTCCTTTCAGTTCGGAAGTTACGACACCTTGATCGGAAGCTACGATAGTTTGATCAGAAGTAGCGACTGGATTTCGCTTGCTGTGAAGATAACTTCTTGCTCTCGCGTGCTTCTTCTGCCAAAGTCGCACCCGATCAAACCCCGATCGTCGAACTGCTCCAGATCCTGCTGTAGAACGTGAACTATTCTTGACAGTTCTTGTATTCAAAGCAAACAGAGAAAAGAGGAGACGAGAGATTAGAACAGAGAAGAATATGATCTTTTGTTATTGTGTTTGATTGTACAGCCATAAGTATATATAGAGAAACAGGAGGAGAAAGTACACGTGTAGAGATAGGATAAGATAGCAAGAAACTAAAGACCAGTTTACACGTGGCCTACAGGAAATAATTATTTGTTTTCTGTGTGGTTTAATATGTCCCCGCAAGCTGACGGATCTTCTGTGATCGTCAGTTTGAGCCGTAGAATCTCTACAATGGTGGGATATCTCTATAGAGAAAGTACACGTGTAGAGATATCAATTTTAGATCTTAAATATTTAGATGTATGAATAAATTTATGTTTAAGTCCTTTGAAATCTTGAAAAGAAATTAAGAGAATTTGATATTTCTTATAAATTTCTTTCATTATAAGAAAAATTAATAGATGATATCTTATTATTAAGGATTATCATACACGTTCAATATTATATAATCATATATTTATTTACTATATATTATATGCTTAAACTATCATTTATTTTTTATTATATGTTCATGACACATTTATCATTTATCTTAATTTTATATCATTATGTTTAATATTATATATTATTTTAAAATTATTTTATAAATTTCACTTCTATTAATCAAAGATTGGTAAAAGGCCTAAATATGTTGGGCTGAATTTTGAGCTCACAAGAAAAGCCCATCCATAAACAAATAGAATGTACGGTCCACTAGAACTCTCGAGAAATCGTACATTCTAGAACATTCGAATCAGGCCACGCGATGCCCTATAAATCATCTTCCAGCGACGTTCGATCAACGCACGAGAACAGAATTTATTTGCAGGCATTCAACAATCGTTCAAGGCTTCGGTTGCGTAGGAGTCCTGATTGCGTATGTTTCTCTTGCACTCCTACGTAACCGACGCCTTGAACGATTGTTGAATGTCTGCAAACAAATAATGTTCTCGTACTTCAATCGAACGTCGCTGGAAGATGATTTATAGGGCATCGCGTAGCCTGATTCGAATGTTCTAGAATGTCTAATTTCTCGAGAGTTCCAGTGGACCATACATTCTATTTGTTTCTGGATGGGCTTTTCTTGTGAGCTCTAAATTCAGTCCAACATATTTAGGCCTTTTACCAATCTTTGATTAATAGAAGTGAAATTTATAAAATAATTTTAAAATAATATATAATATTAAACATAATGATATAAGATTAAGATAAATGATTAAATATGTCATGAACATATAATAAAAAATAAATGATAGTTTAAGCATATAACATATAGTAAATAAATATATGATTATATAATATTGAACGTGTATGATAATCTTTAATAAGAAGATATCATATATTAATTTTTCTTATAATGAAAGAAATTTATAGAAAATATCAAGTCCTCTTAATATTTTTTCAAGATTTCAAAGGATTTAAACACAAATTTATTCATACATCCAAATATTTAAGATGTTAAATTGATATCTCTAGAATGAAAATTAAAACTCTTACTCTTTAGACTAAAATGGTTATCGATGGCAACAATGATGGGTGACGAAAGTTGGTGTGAAATTGTGGCTGGCCGGAGGCCATCAATGGAGCGGATAGCAACCGGTGGCAAGCGGTGAAAGCTAGCAACGACCATGACAAGTAAGAGTTTCAGTTTTTATTATAGAGGTATCAATTTGAGATCTTAAATATTTGGATGTACGAATAAATTTATGTTTAAGTCCTTTGAAATCTTGAAAAAAAATTAAGAGGATTTCATATTTCCTACAAATTTCTTTCATTATAAGAAAAATTAATAGATGATATCTTGTTATTAAAGATTATCATACACGTTCAATATTATATAATCTTATATTTATTTACTATATGTTATATGCTTAAACTATCATTTATTTTTTATTATATGTTCATGACACATTTAATCATTTATCTTAATCTTATATCATTATGTTTAATATTATATATTATTTAAAATTATTTTATAAATTTTATTTCTATTAATCAAAGATTAATAAAAGGCCTAAATATGTTAGGCTGAATTTTGAGCTCACAAGAAAAGCCCATCCAGAAACAAACAGAATGTACGGTCCACTAGAACTCTCGAGAAAGTGGATATTCAAGAACATTCGAATCAGGCTACGCGATGCCCTATAAATCATCTTCTATCGATGTTCGATGGAAGCACAAGAACAGAATTTGTTTGCATGCATTCAACAATCATTCAAGGCTTCGGTTGTGTAGGAGTCCTGATTGCATAGGCTTCTTTTGCACTCCTATGCAACCGAAGCCTTGAACGATTGTTGAATGGCTGCAAACAAATTTTGTTATCGTACTTCGATCGAACATCGCTGATAGATGATTTATAGGGCATCACGTAGCCTGATTCGAATGTTCTAGAATATCCAATTTCTAGAGAGTTCCGGTGGACCGTACATTCTGTTTGTTTCTGGATGGGATTTTCTTGTGAGCTCAAAATTCAATCTAACATATTTAGGCCTTTTACTAATCTTTGATTAATAGAAGTGAAATTTATAAAATAATTTTAAAATAATATATAATATTAAACATAATGATATAAGATGAAAATAAATGATTAAATGTGTTATAAATATATAATAAAAAATAAATGATAGTTTAAGCATATAATATATAGTAAATAAATATAAGATTATATAATATTGAACGTGTATGATAATCTTTAATAACAAGATATCATCTATTAATTTTTCTTATAATGAAAGAAATTTATAGGAAATATGAAATCCTCTTAATTTTTTTTCAAGATTTCAAATGACTTAAACATAAATTTATTCTTACATCCAAATATTTAAGATCTCAAATTGATATCTCTATAATTAACCATGACAAGTAAGAGTTTCAGTTTTCATTATAGAGATATTAATTTGAGATCTTAAATATTTGGATGTATGAATAAATTTATATTTAACTCCTTTAAAATCTTGAAAAAAAATTAAGAGGATTTGATATTTTTTATAAATTTCTTTCATTATAAGAAAAATTAATAGATGATATCTTATTATTAAAGATTATCATACACGTTCAATATTATATAATCATATATTTATTTACTATATGTTATATGCTTAAACTATCATTTATTTTTTATTATATGTTCATGACATATTTAATCATTTATCTTAATCTTATATCATTATGTTTAATCTTATATATTATTTTAAACTTATTTTATAAATTTCACTTCTATTAATTAAAGATTGATAAAAGACCTAAATATGTTGGGCTGAATTTTGAGTTCATAAAAAAAACCCATCCAGAAACAAATGAAATGTATGGTCCACTGGAACTCTCGAGAAATCTGGCATTCTAAAACATTCGAATCAGGCTACGTGATGCCTTATAAATCATCTTCTAGTGATGTTCGATCGAAGCACGAGAACAAAATTTATTTGCAGGCATTCAACAATCGTTCAAGGCTTCGGTTGCGGAGGAGTCCTGGTTGCATAGGCTTCTCTTGCACTCCTACGCAACCGAAGCCTTGAACGGTTGTTGAATGTCTGCAAACAAATTCTGTTCTTGTGCTTCGATTGCTGGAAGATGATTTATAGGGCATCCTGTAGCCTGATTCGAATGTTCTAGAATATCCGATTTCTCGAGAGTTCCAGTGGACCGTACATTCTATTTATTTCTGGATGGGCTTTTCTTGTGAGCTCTAAATTCAGTCCAATATATTTAGGCCTTTTACTAATCTTTGATTAATAGAAGTGAAATTTATAAAATAATTTTAAAATAATATATAATATTAAACATAATGATATAAGATGAAGATAAATGATTAAATGTGTCATGAACATATAATAAAAAATAAATGATAGTTTAAGCATATAACATATAGTAAATAAATATATAATTATATAATATTGAACGTATATGATAATCTTTAATAAGAAGATATCATCTATTAATTTTTCTTATAATGAAAGAAATTTATAAGAAATATCAAATCCTCTTAATTTTTTTCAAGATTTCAAAGGATGTAAACACAAATTTATTCATACATTTAAATATTTAAGATGTCAAATTGATATCTCTATAATGAAAATTAAAACTTTTACTCTTTAGACTAAAAAGGTTATCGATGGCAACAATGGTGGGTGACGGAAATTGGTGTGAAACGGTGGCTGGCCGGAGGTCATCAATGGAGCGGATAGCAACCGGTGGCACGCGGTGAAAGCTAGCAACGACCATGACAAGTAAGAGTTTCAATTTTTATTATAGAGATATCAATTTGAGTTCTTAAATATTTGGATGTATGAATAAATTTATGTTTAAGTCCTTTGAAATTTTGAAAAAAAATTAAGAAGATTTTATATTTCCTATAAATTTCTTTCATTATAAGAAAAATTAATAGATGATATCTTGTTATTAAAGATTATCATACACGTTTAATATTATATAATCTTATATTTATTTACTATATGTTATATGCTTAAACAATCATTTATTTTTTATTATATGTTCATGACACATTTAATCATTTATCTTAATCTTATATCATTATGTTTAATATTATATATTATTTAAAATTATTTTATAAATTTTACTTCTATTAATCAAAGATTGGTAAAAGGCCTAAATATGTTAGGCTAAATTTTAAGCTCATAAGAAAAGCCCATCCAGAAATAAACAGAATGTACGGTCCACTAGAACTCTCGAGAAAGTGGATATTCTAGAACATTCGAATCAGGCTACGCGATGCCCTATAAATCATCTTCTATCGACGTTCGATGGAAGCACAAGAACAGAATTTGTTTGCAGGCATTCAACAATCGTTCAAGGCTTCGGTTGCGTAGGAGTCCTGGTTGCGTAGGCTTCTTTTGCACTCCTATGCAACCGAAGCCTTGAATGATTGTTGAATGTCTGCAAACAAATTTTGTTATCATACTTCGATCGAACGTCGCTGGAAGATGATTTATAGGGCATCGCGTAGCCTGATTCGAATGTTCTAGAATATCCAATTTCTAAAGAGTTCTAGTGGACCGTACATTCTGTTTGTTTCTGGATGGACTTTTCTTGTGAGCTCAAAATTCAGTCCAACATATTTAGGCATTTTACTAATCTTTGATTAATAGAAGTGAAATTTATAAAATAATTTTAAAATAATATATAATATTAAACATAATGATATAAGATGAAAATAAATGATTAAATGTGTTATAAATATATAATAAAAAATAAATGATAGTTTAAGCATATAATATATAGTAAATAAATATAAGATTATATAATATTGAACGTGTATGATAATCTTTAATAACAAGATGTCATCTATTAATTTTTCTTATAATGAAAGAAATTTATAAGAAATATGAAATCCTCTTAATTTTTTTTCAAGATTTCAAATGACTTAAACATAAATTTATTCATACATCTAAATATTTAAGATCTCAAATTGATATCTCTATAATTAACCATGACAAGTAAGAGTTTCAGTTTTCATTATAGAGATATTAATTTGAGATCTTAAATATTTGGATGTATGAATAAATTTATATTTAAATTCTTTAAAATCTTGAAAAAGAATTAAGAGGATTGGATATTTTTTATAAATTTTTTTTATTATAAGAAAAAATTAATAGATGATATCTTGTTATTAAAGATTATCATACACGTTCAATATTATATAATCATATATTTATTTACTATATGTTATATGCTTAAATTATCATTTATTTTTTCTTATATGTTCATGACATATTTAATCATTTATCTTAATCTTATATCATTATGTTTAATATTATATATTATTTTAAACTTATTTTATAAATTTCACTTCTATTAATCAAATATTGATAAAAGGCCTAAATATGTTGGGCTGAATTTTGAGCTCACAAGAAAAGCCCATCCAGAAATAAATGAAATGTATGGTCCACTGAAACACTCGAGAAATCGGATATTCTAGAACATTCGAATCAGGCTACGCGATGCCTTATAAATAATCTTCCAGTGATGTTCGATCGAAGCACGAGAACAAAATTTATTTGCAGGCATTCAACAATCAGTCAAGGCTTCGGTTGCGTAGGAGTCCTGGTTGCGTAGGCTTCTCTTGCACTCCTATGCAACCGAAGCCTTGAACGATTATTGAATGTCTGCAAACAAATTCTGTTCTCGTGCTTCGATCGAACGTCGCTGGAAGATGATTTATAGGGCATCGCGTAGCCTGATTCGAATGTTCTAGAATATCCGATTTCTAGAGAGTTCCAGTGGGCCGTACATTCTGTTTGTTTCTAAATGGGCTTTTCTTGTGAGCTCTAAATTCAGTCCAACATATTTAGGCCTTTTACTAATCTTTGATTAATAGAAGTGAAATTTATAAAATAATTTTAAAATAATATATAATATTAAACATAATGATATAAGATGAAGATAAATGATTAAATGTGTCATGAACATATAATAAAAAATAAATGATAGTTTAAGCATATAACATATAGTAAATAAATATATGATTATATAATATTGAACATGTATGATAATCTTTAATAATAAGATATCATCTATTAATTTTTCTTATAATGAAAGAAATTTATAGGAAATATCAAATCCTCTTAATTTTTTTCAAGATTTTAAAAGATTTAAACACATATTTATTCAAACATTCAAATATTTAAGATTTCAAATTGATATCTCTATAATGAAAATTGAAACTTACTCTTTAGACTAAAATGGTTGTCGATGGCAGCAATAGTGGGTGGCGGAAGTTGGTGTGAAACGGTAGTTGGTCGGAGGCCATCAATGGAGCGTATTACAGCCGGTGGCACACGGTGAGAGCTAGCAACGATCATGACAAGTAAGAGTTTCAGTTTTTATTATAGAGATATCAATTTTAGATCTTAAATATTTGAATGTATGAATAAATTTATGTTTAAGTCCTTTGACATTTTGAAAAAAAATTAAAAGGATTTGATATTTCTTATAAATTTCTTTCATTGTAAGAAAAATTAATAGATGATATCTTGTTATTAAAAATTATCATACACGTTCAATATTATATAATCTTATATTTATTTACTATATGTTATATGCTTAAACTAACATTTATTTTTTATTATATGTTCATGACACAATTAATCATTTATCTTAATCTTATATCATTATATTTAATATTATATAATATTTTAAAATTATTTTATAAATTTCACTTCTATTAATCAAAGATTGGTAAAAGGACTAAATATATTGGGCTGAATTTTGAGCTCACAAGAAAAGCTCCATCCACAAATAAACAGAATGTACGGTCCACTAGAACTCTCGAGAAATCATACATTCTAAAACATTCGAATCAGGGCACGCGATACCCTATAAATCATCTTCCAACAACGTTCGATCGAAGCACGAGAACAGAATTTGTTTGAAGGCATTCAGCAATCGTTCAAGGCTTCAGTTGCGTAGTCCTGGTTGTGTAGGCTTATCTTGCACTCCTACGCAATCGAAGTCTTGAACGATTGTTGAATGCCTACAAACAAATTCTGTTCTCGTGCTTCGATCGAACGTCGCTCGAAGATGATTTACAGGGCATCGCGTAGCCTAATTCGAATGTTCTAAAATATCTGATTTCTCGAGAGTTCTAGTGGACCGTACATTCTATTTGTTTCTGGATGGGCTTTTCTTGTGAGCTCTAAATTCAGTCCAACATATTTAGGCCTTTTACCAATCTTTGATTAATAGAAGTGAAATTTATAAAATAATTTTAAAATAATATATAATATTAAACATAATGATATAAGATTAAGATAAATGATTAAATGTGTCATAAACATATAATAAAATATAAATGATAGTTTAAACATATAACATATAGTAAATAAATATATGATTATATAATATTGAACGTGTATGATAATCTTTAATAACAAGATATCATCTATTAATTTTTTCTTATAATAAAAGAAATTTATAAAAAATATCCAATCCTCTTAATTTTTTTTTCAAGATTTTAAAGGATTTAGGAATGACTTAGAAGAATTAATACAAAAGATACCTCTTGAAGAAAGAGTTTTTATTGGAGAAGATTTAAATGGACATGTTGGTAGAGAGGTAGATGATTTTAAAAGCATTCATGGTGGCCATGGTTTTGAAACTACAAATGAAGGTGGTAAGTCTATTTTAGATTTTTGTTTAGCTTATGATTTTTTAATTGCTAATACCTTATTTAAGAAAAGGAATGAGCATCTCATTACTTATAAAAATGGTTATAATACAACTCAGATTGATTATTTTCTTATAAGAAAATTAGATCGTTTAGATTGCAAAGATTGTAAAGTTATTCCGAGTGAAAACTTATGTACCCAACATCGTTTATTAGTTTTGGACTTGAAGATAATGGGGAAGAAAATAAAAAATAAAGTAAAACAATTTTCTAGGATTAGATGGGGGCATTTAAAGAATATTAACAAAAATATTTTTGAGAGTAAGATTTTAGATCTTAAGATTTTGTCTGTGCATGAGGATGCTAATGTTATGTGGGAAAAAGTGGCTAGTTATATTAAGAATATTGCAAAAGATGTGCTTGGAGTTTCAAAGGGAAAAGCTCCTAATAGTAAAAATAGTTGGTGGTGGAATCCAAATGTGCAAGAAAAGATTAAAAGTAAGAAGATTTGTTATAAAAATTGGTTTAATTGTAAAAATTCTGATAATTGGAAAATATATAAAGAGGCACGTAAGGAATCTAAGAAAGCAATATGCGATGCAAAGAGTTTAGCTTTTAGTGATTTATATAATAGATTAGATACTAAGGAGGGAGAAAGATATATGTATAAGCTAGCCAAACAAAGAGATAGGAGTAGTAAGGATTTAGTTCAAGTGAAGTGTATTAAGGATGAAGATCAAAAAGTACTTTTTTTAGAAGATGATATTCAACAAAGGTGGATGAGATATTTTGCTAAACTTTTTAATGAAGAATGTGAAAATAAAATTGATTGTAGTGATCTTAGCACCCTAAATGAAAATAAAGATTTATGTTTTTATCGGCGTATTAGTAAAACTGAAGTTAGAGAGGCTTTCAAGAAAATGAAGGGTGGAAAAACTGTTGGACCTGATGATATTCCAATAGAGGTATGGAAATGCTTAGGAGATGAAGGAATTTCTTGGCTTACTAAACTTTTTAATACTGTTTTGAAGACTAAAAAGATGTCAGATGAGTGGAGAATGAGTGTGTTAATCCCTATTTTTAAGAATAAAGGTGATGCACAAGATTGTGCTAATTATATAGGAATTAAGTTAATGTGTCATACTTTAAAACTATGGGAACGAGTTATGGAGCATAGGTTGCGGCGTGATACTAATGTTTCTCAAAATCAATTTGGATTCATGCCGGGTAGGTCTACTATGGAAGCCATACATTTATTAAGAGGTTTGATGGAGAAATATAGAGAGAATAAGGAGGATTTACATATGATATTTATTGATTTAGAAAAAGCATATGATAAAGTTCCAAGAGAAGTGCTATGGAGAGTTCTTGAAATCTTGAAAAGAAATCTTGAACTATCAATTTGAGATCTTAAATATTTGGATGTATGAATAAATTTATGTTTAAGTCATTTGAAATCTTGAAAAGAAATTAAGAAGATTTGATATTTCTTATAAATTTCTTTCATTATAAGAAAAATTAATGGATGATATCTTGTTATTAAGGATTATCATACACGTTCAATATTATATAATCATATGTTTATTTACTATCTGTTATATGCTTAAACTATCATTTATTTTTTATTATATGTTCATGACACATTTAATCATTTATCTTAATCTTATATCATTATGTTTAATGTTATATATTATTTTAAAATTATTTTATAAATTTCACTTCTATTAATCAAAGATTGGTAAAATATCTAAATATGTTGGGCTGAATTTTGACCTCACAAGTAGGAGTCCTGGTTACGTAGGCTTCTCTAGCACTCCTATGCAACCGAAGCCTTGAACGATTGTTGAATGTCTGCAAACAAATTCTGTTATTGTGCTTCAATCGAACGCCGCTGAAAGATGATTTATAGGGCATCGCGTAGCCTGATTCGAATGTTCTAGAATATCCGATTTCTCGAAAGTTCTAGTGGACCGTATATTCTGTTTGTTTCTGGTGGGCTTTTCTTGTGAGTTCAAAATTCAGTCCAACATATTTAGGCCTTTTATCAATTTTTTATTAATAGAAGTGAAATTTATAAAATAATACATAATATTAAACATAATGATATAAGATTAAGATAAATGATTAAATGTGCCATGAACATATAATAAAAAAAATGATAGTTTAAGCATATAACATATAGTAAATAAATATATGATTATATAATATTGAACGTGTGTGATAATCTTTAATAATAAGATATCATCTATTAATTTTGATTGTAATGAAAAAAATTTATAGGAAATATCAAATCCTCTTAATTTTTTTTTTCAAAATTTCAAAGGATTTAAACCCAAATTTATTCATACATCCAAATATTTAAGATCTCAAATTGATATCTCTATAATGAAAATTGAAACTCTTACTCTTTAGACTAAGATGGTTGTCGATGGCAACAATGGTGGTTGGCGGAAGTTGGTGTGGGACGGTGGCTGGTCGGAGGCCATCAATGGAGCGAATAGCAACCGGTGGCACGCGGTGGGAGCTAGCAACGACCATGACAACATAACTGGTTTGTGGTGAAAAAAAATGTATTAAAATTTGGCAATTTTACCATACATCAAAAATGAACTAAAGGGTAAAAAAAATTCACTGAAAATTTTTACTGTATTCCTTTTTTAACAAACCAAACACCAAAATTTAATTTCCCCTACAATTGGAATACTTAACATTTCTTTTTTGCAAACCAAACAGCTTCGTAATAATTTTTTTGCTAATTTATAGGTGAACGAGCAATTGATAATGAGTTCATAAGCCCGAGCATTGGGCATGAATGTAAATTTACTAGTATGGATATTTTTTCTATAAAAGATAATGTTTGTAAACAAACATCTACTTTTAGGTTAGAAGAAGTTTGTCTACTAACTAACTCGTTTGCCGGCAAGTATGCTTTTAATGTCATGAAATTTTTAACTAATTAAGATGATATTTGGGATTATTTTTATTTTTACTTTATATTTTATTTATTTCATCACTTGAAATAAAGACTAGGGCTATACATGAAATGAGTTGAATTGAGCCGGGGCTTGCACAAGCTTAAGTTCATTTGCCAAAACTATACTCAATCTAAAGCTTGATTCAAATATTTGTAGTAATGCTCATGCTTGATTCGCTATCTAACCAAACTTAAGCTCTGGGATTTGAGATTTAGGCTTCGTTTGAGACAGTTTTCGTACTGCTTTTTTAATGGCTTTTTAGTATAAAATTTTCAAATTCAAAAAAATTTTATACTAGAAAATTAATTTACAAAGCAAGAAGAAATTCATCCCAAATGAAGCCTTAGACCTCGTTTGGCTGCTTTATTGTAAAGTAGCTTTTTGGTAGAAATATTTCTAATTTAAAAAATTTCTAGAAAGCTAACCCAAACGAAACCTTAAAAATTACATCAAATTTTATATATGCTCAGAAACAGCTCAATTTATTTTAAAAAAAAATAAAAAATAAAGTATCTTACATGTTTTATTATCAATTTAAACTATTTTCTAAGAACAAAAACAGCTAACTTGAAATGAGAAAAAAGGGCAATTTAAATAAGCTATAAGCAACTGACATGCTTTGTTAATGATTTTTCGGTGAACTCGGGGAACACGTCCGTTAATATATTTTTTTGGGGAACTTGAGGACCACCAAGTCAAGCTATAATATATTTGTTAAACGCTCAAAAATTTAAATTGATAGAGTTAATATTTTGTATCTTAGTTTCAAGCAAAATTTAGAATGCACAAATAAAAATTATAAGATTGAAAATTTTTACATAAAAATTCGAAAAAGGAAAAAAAATAAGGGGTGTCCCATTTGAAAAATCTACCACAGAGCAGGAGATACAAAAATCCTCTTTTCTCTCAGTTGACGATATAGAATTTCTTTTATAGGAATTATAGAAATAAGATGTCCACAAAAAAAGATAGTCAATACATAATAAAGTCTAAAGATGAAGATGAAGATTATTGGTGATGGTCAAACAGTTACTATCCAACATCAATAAGGTTAGATTTGATAGGAGCTTGAAGATGATGAAAGATGGAACCACTTTTGATATCATCGAGACAATCATTTCAAATATAAGCTTACAGGAATCACAGTTCAAATAATTTAGTTTCAGAAATTCCCAATTTAAACTTTCTCTTAAAATTCATATTGTAGACATGTCAATATTAATTAAAATTTTTACAAAAGGAGAAATTTTAAAATTAAATTAAAATTACAATAAAATCAAAAATACTCAAAAAAATGAAAATAAAAGGGTCGAGAAGTGGTGAAATTATTAAGTGTGCAGTCCAAACGTAGCTCTGTATCCGGACACCAATTAAATTTAGACACGTGGATTTACAAGTCAATTTCTAATATATATTTTTTTTCTTATGAACCAACGAGCCAACCCGATCCAGAGTTGAAAATTTTGAAATCGCAAGTGAGAACATAGTAAACTCATTGTCTCAAAATTTTCACATGTGCATTGAATGCTATCCTCATTTGCATTAAAATAAATAATCCAAGGGATTGACTGGTCCTTATTCTCTACGCTCTTGAAGAAAAATTTTGATGAATCACTTGAGGCATAGTCTATACACATTCCATCAACACCTATAAAAATTTTTCATAAAAAAATGAATAATTTTTTTTGAATAAAATGGAGCAACTTGCTTCAAAATTGGGCTGTTTTTTGTTATAGGTACTATTACACATTGGCTGCATTTGGAATCATTATCCTATTCATTCCAGCTCCATATGATCATCACCCTCTCTATGCCTAAAAAATAATCAATTATAGAACTTGAGGGTTTCGAAATGTCATTAACACACATTATTAGTAGACTTACTATGTTATGTGGATAAAATACCTATGCTAAAATAATCCTTATTGAATGTTGCTGATCACTTATTCCTAATCTTATAAAGCTCCTCCAACCAACCATTGCTATAAAGGCTCCCTTCTGTGATCATTTTAACAATATTTTCCTGAACTTCTCCTCAAAATCACACTTGCTCAAACACTTATAAAAGACTTATCTGACTTTTTTGTTATTGTTGAAGCACCAAACTTTTGATGGAACCATTTTAGAGATGTGTCAATAGCATAGTCTATGACGTGTGTGGATAATGTAACTTATATGGCTTGAGCCATTGCCTGGTTCTAATAAGTAAATATTATTATTGGATATTTATCACTCATTATTCGTATAAATATTTAAACATTCAAATGATTCAATTATTTCTTTTGACAAAAAAATCACCCAAGTAGGATATTCTACTGATGATTATTAACTTCGATAAATGATGCATAGTCTAAATAGCTAGCATAAAAAATTGTTGCATCTTCAAAGCAGTCATAGCCTATCCTACCCATTCCATCATCCAAAAAAAAATCAATAATCTATCAAATTCATCAATTTGGATGTCTTCTATGAACATATTGTCCTCAACTTGTTTATCTTTAAATAATTGAATTAATGAATTAGTATTCCCACATTCAATCTTTATTCTTTTCTCTTTTTGAATATAGTCGTATGCATCCCTCTTAGAGAATCCAATATTCTTGATATCTCCAACTTCATCGGCAAGGTAGAAAATGCATCAACGGTTCTTACCCCATCTTATGTCATTGATTTAAGAATTGATATTTTCTCATCACTACTATTCTGACATGATTTAAGAATATGTTGGTCTTCTAGCCTAGAAAATTCATGATTTTGACTTCCTATACACTTTTGTACCTTTCAATTCTCATCTCCATCCACTGTAAACTTAATCATAGTTTAACACCCCGTTCTGATAATTGATATTCAAAATTTTATTTGAGAATTCAAATCAAGGCCCTTCTTAAAACCAGATTTTGAACAAACAAAATCCTTATATCTTATCTTTTTGAAATTTAGCCAATAATGGTGATGTTCCTTGTGAACACTAAAACTAACATTATGGGTCTTAATTGCAGTACAACTCGTATGCTTCCTTCTCACCATTATACACATCTTGTGTACAAGAGAAAAAATATTATAAAGGAGAAAAACATAACATAAAATATTTAAATCGTTGTAAACAAGGTTTCGTTTGGGACGACTTTTTTGTTGCTTCTTAAAGCAGCTTTCTAGTATAAAAATTTTAATTTTTGTACTAAAAAGCTGCTTTAAGAAGAAACAGAAAAGCCGCCCCGAACAAAGCCTAAAGCTTTGTTTGGGACGGCTTTCTTACTGCTTCTTAAAACATTTTTTTAGTACAAAAATTATAAGAAACTACTTTAAGAAGCAGTAAGAAAACCGTCCCAAACGAAGCCTAAGTGTTTCATATACAATACAATGTGTATGTATAAAAGAAAATTCATAATTCAATCAAAATTCCTTTATACACATATCGTGTATTAGTTCAAAAAGTAACAAAATGAATAAAAACTAATGAATAAATCATTGATATCATTATATCTAAGCTTTCATAACTTGCAATATGTAGTGTGTACAAGAAAAAAATCACAATTCAAAAAAGTTTTATTATACACACATTGTGTATTAGTTCAAAAAGCATCAAAATGAATAAAAAAAACACACAAACTGTTGATATTGATGTATCTAAGCTTTTCACATGCAATACACAATGTTTATATAAGAAAAAAATCATAATTCAAAAAAAATTTCCTTATACGTACATTGTGTACTAGTTCAAAAAGTATCAAAATAAACAAAAACACAACATAAACTGTTGATATCAATGTATTTAAAATTTTCACATGCAATACAAGTTTCTGTATAAGAAAAGATCTCCAATTAAAAAAATCTCCCTTATACATACTGTGTACTAGTTCAAAAAACATCAAATTGAACAAAAACACCTAATAAACTATTGATCGTTGTATCGACAGTTGCCAGTTCAACTCTTTTGACTGTTTCTTTTCCTTCTTTCACTATAGTGCCTACTGAGCACACTTCTTTTCTCTCATGTACTAAAAAAAATGTATGAGAAAGAGCAATTGTTGTAACTTCAGAAGGGAAGACGAAATCGCTTGTAGCACTTACGCTGAAAGATTTCTTTCTCCCTTCTACTGATGATAAATTAATGGAAAAAGATGAGTTTCGATCATTTTTTATCTCTTGCTCCTAGTTCTACCAACTATGTCACACTGACCCATAAAAGAGTATATCATCTCCCTCCCATTTCTTAGGAGAGGTGATTCCTTTTTTGAATTAAAATATGTGTCAAATTAAAATTAAATTTAGAAATAAAAATTTTCTTTATTATTTTGCAATTTGCTATCTCATAGACATCTTTTGCATGCTGATGAATATACTTCATAATTTTCTCAATTAAGTTGTTTATTCGTATCATAGAATCGGGTTTATTTTGTAGATCTTTCTTCCTTATATAAGAGAGTGAGTTTTCTTCTCTTATATCTAGAAGATGACCTTACAACTGAGAAAATATATTTTCTAGATGTTTAGAAAGAAAACCAATTACAAAAATAAAAAGATTCGTAATGTGCGCCAAAATTGCTAAAAGAGGCACAAATGAGCTCAAAATGAAAGATGCACAATGTGTATCAAAATGAAAAGATGCGCAATGTGCGTCACAATTGCTAAATGAGGCGCAAAATGAGCCCAAAATTAATTTGTAAGTGGCTTACATTTCTTATAAATCTTTAAATCTCAGAAAACTCGTGTTCTTTTGATATTTTTTATACTTGAGTTTGAAAATCATGATTTTAAATTCATTGTCATGCAATGATATTTTATTAGATACAGAAATGTGTCATGCAAGGAAGTTAAGAAAATTCAATTTCTTCCTCTAATTTAAGTCTTTCTTGAATTAGATTTTAATTCAAAGAAATACATTATAAGGGAGGGAGAAAGCCTAGTCTAGCTTGTACGGAGCTCGAGCTGAGTTAGCAAAACTTAAACTCCCTATTCTTTTTGGGTTTGGATGGAGTCAATATACTTCTTACTAGAATTTCGGGTATTTTCCCATTTGTCATTTTTATTGGGTCCATATAATCAAAAGATTGTTGTGAACCTCTTATGAGATTTTTGACATTTCCAAGTTCATTATGAGTTTAGCTCTCTAGTTTCATTCATCAGCTTGAGTATGGTCTGGGTTAACAAAATTAGTATGCATGATTCATAGGGTTTACCTCATTCCTTAGTGTGAGTCATATGATTTATCCAACTCATTATAAACTCATAAAATTCAGATGTCTTTGAGTTTACCATGAGTTTTAGCTTCCCCAGTTTCACTTGTCACCCCCAAGTATGGTCTGGGATACCAAAACCACTTACTCTGATTCTTTATGAAATGTAATGTTGGGTCCATACCCAACCTATGTTAGGTGTGGTGATGTTGACCTGTGGACCTCCGAAAGGGAACAACAAACACCACCCCCGCAGGGAGACAGTATCTGTTGGCCAATGGGAGGGCAGATTCGATCACACATACGATTAACCATTGAGGATAGTGGCTCTCACCAGCACACCCCGATGGATAATAATATGTGCGATCTAGTCACAACGGGTTTCCCCCACCCGATACATTAGCTCGAATGAGGTTTATTTGAGAGTGGGATTCGGTTTCCCACGGGCGCAAGCCCCCGTGGTTAATTACATCTCAAGCCGGGGCCTGAGAATACTCTCGATTAAGGATTCTATATTATTCCTCCCAAATTGGGATTGGCACATAGGGCGAAGACTAGGAAGTCCTACTCGAAGGGAAAGAGAGGTTCAACTAGGCTTAGTCAACATGCACGGCTCACATCAGCATCCGGAGGGACTAAGATAGTGAGAAGAAACTGGAGAAAATAAATAAATCATGCACTCGAAGCATGCAGGAGGGAAGGATGGAGGTGGCGTCATCCGTGTGGCGCGGATATGTAGGGTTTATGGTCTCTGGAAGACAGAAGACCTACCTACTGATGAGGCGTACTACGGAACAATAGTAGCCTTGAATCCTAGATCTAATGGGTTTAGTGTTCCACGCAACACTAACACCCGTGTCCTAACTAATGCAATGCAAAATCTGGACTTACCCCGGCCTGGATTGGGGAGCCAGCTAACCACCTAGTCGCTTCAAAATCATGCTGTCCAGTCATTTATGAAAGATGGGTAGGTAGGTTATAGTTCTTGGAGGTAGGGCCGTCGTCTAGAGGATTTTCTAGTTGGCCCCAGACTGATGTTGGGTGAATGCTCCTCTGACTAATGCAATTAAAATTTTGATTTAGTTGATTTCTAATGCAATGCATGTTGGTTAAAGTATCCAAATCAGATATGCACAGGATTTTAAAAAAAAGGCTTATAAAAATAATTTTTAGAATTAGACTGGGCTTCCCCAGGTCCGGCACCTCATCCTCATAGGTCAGATTATCCGGACTCTACCCGCAGGCGGGGAAGTGTCTTATAGAAGGAAAGAGAAATGCATTAATATGCATGCGACCCCGGACGATTCCGGTAATTCCCTAGGTCGTTAAGTTTCTAAATTGCTTAAAACTTAAAATTTTAAATAGTAGTTGCGAGTAGAAAAGGTTTTAGTCCTTAGAGAGCCTAACGAAATTCAGGCTAAAACAAAAGCGGCATGCAGATCGTCAATAAACTATGAAAAGCAAACAATCCTAGAGGCACACAATCATAAAACACATCAAAATTATCCAAACAAATTAATAAATATCCATAGGCCAACTGCCCTTAATTACAACCCAGGGTCTGCAGAAAATTAAAGTGGCCGGGCACCACTGCCAACAACCCGGATTTCTAATCCTAAGACTGACGCAAGTTATTTTGAGTGGGATACTTGGTCTTCATCTTCTTGATCTTCTCTTCCTTGGACTCCTCGGGTCCCAGCTCCATTGGACTCCTTGGATCTCAACTTCCTTTGATTCTTCAAGTAGTAGAACGATCCAAATTTGGATTTCCAAATAGAAAAGGACCATTCTCATATTGGGTGTCCTTTCCTCTTTGGAATCCAACCTTTGGATCCTAGTATCCCCACTCAAAAGGAACTTTCACAACTCTTAACCAATATTACAATCAATTACATTAAATGAAAGCAGTAAATTCTAGACGCTCCTGTAAGGTTATCCTAAAAATCATCCCAAGCAGTTTAATATATCACAAGCAATTATAGGAAAAATGAAATACTCATCACAGCCACACTGGCCATGCTCTTAATTATTTTGAGGGTTAAGCAAGCTCTGGAGCACCTGTAGTAATTTATAATGATTTATTATTTTAGCCCTCATTTATTTAGGGGGGCTGAGCAATTTCTGAAGCACCTGCATAAAACAGCATTAATTTTTAAATCATGATTATTGCCCCCCTTATATTTAGCACTGCATGAGCATGGCCACCTACAGAAAACATCATTAGTATCAAAATCGATCCTAACCTATGGGTAGTCTATCATGCAATCACATCAATTCCCAGAGTGCAGTAAAAGTAAACAAACACACTAGCATCATCTCAATCACAATGCAGTGAAATCTCAGAAATCTCGGCACACAACAGAAAAGTAAACACCGGCCTAGCCTAGGTCTAGAAGTGGTGCCCTAACAAACCATCTAGATATGTGTGAAAAGCTGTGTAGCTGAGGTAGATCCTAAGCTGGGTAGTTAGTTACAATTGCCTACTGTCCAGGTTTGTTGTAGGTCTAAAAGGAAATTTTAGTTAAAGTATAAATATTAGTGAATTAAGATCCATTTTATTTAATTTGGTATGTAGGTCAGTTTTAATGCTTGGGGTAATAATATTTAAAGTTTAAATTGGATTAGTGAGTTTTAGGGGGTTCGGGGTCCACCTATACACTAAGTAAAAAGGGGTCCAAAATTGACTTTTTGGTTAAAGGGTATTTATGACCGGCTAATATTTTTATAAAATACTAGGCCTTGACCTGATCAGTTAGATAGTTAGCATGCCCAATTTGGATTCTTCCATCTGAAGTTATGAATTTCTGAAGTTTTGGTCTCGTTTTGAACTAAGTTTGATCGGATTGTTGACTTTTTTGATTTAAGTTGATTTCTAGAATTTTAATATTTTTAATAAATACTAGACCCTAATGTGAGTTGAATGCCTTTGAGTTTGCTGGATTTGGAGTTTCCTACGCAAAGTTATGAATTTTGGAAGTTTCGGGTCCTAGACTATAGGCTACGGTTGACCGAAGAGTTGACTTTTCAGTTTAAGTTAATTTCTGGACACCTAATATTTTTAACAAATACTAGACCTTAATTAGAGTTAGGTGCCTTTTAGTTTGCCCATTTTGGAGTTTTCTGTAATTAGTTATGATTTTTAGAAGTTGGGGCAATTAAATGAATTATCGGAATTGCCTAATTAGGGGTACTTTGGGGGTTTTGGCCCAAATCAGCTCCAAACTGATTGGAATCACCCCCAAAGGTCAGAAATGACCTAATAAGGTGTTCCCAAGTGTTTGGGGAAATTTTGGGATTTTTAATAATTTTTAATGATTTAATTAAGGCAAAAGGGTGATTTTTGATTAAGGTTGAATTAAAGTCCAGATTAAGGTCCAATTAAGGGGCCCTAATTATCTAAGGTTGGGGCCTGAATTCTGGAGAGTTTGAGGTATTATGGGTATTTTTCTGATTTAAAATGGATTTATTAGATTTTTCTGAAGTTTCTAAGGCTTAATTAACGGGTAAATTAGGGTTTGCCAATTAAGTATTTTAAAGAGTCCAGAAAATTCCTAGAAAATTTTAGGGGGTTCCAAATGTCACTAAGCACTAGTGTTTGCAGTTTCATAGCAATCTGGGATCTATCCTAGTCCCTAGAAATATTCTAAGTTCGCTAGACAGTCCTTAATTATTGTCCTTAGTGCGTGACTACACTAAGCAGGAATAAAATAAAGTCACTAACCCTTGGGCACAACATAGAGGGTAAATGCAGCAAGTATAAACACACCAAACAATATCCTTAGATCTAGGAGAGCCTAGGCCAAGTGCTTGTGCAACCTACACATGCAAGGACTACGGAAATACTAAGTAAAGAAGCCTAATGAAGTGATTAATGGATAATTGGGACACAATCATTCACTAATCCTTCTCCCACATGAATTCTGTTCACATATAGGTCCTAGGTTTAAAATTTCACAAAAGGTGGACCTCCCAAAATTAAAGGATTTAAATATTGTTTAAAATTAAAATAATTTTAAAATACCTAAATATTATAAATATATAATAATACGAGTTTAAAAATAAGATAATTAAAATTAGTTCAATTCATAGGCATGGGAGGCCTACCAGCCACCAAGGGGGTTTTAAAATAATTTTTATTTTAAAATAATTAATTATATCAATTAAATAATATTTAAATAATTAAATAAGCAAGTAATACAGAAAACATCCAGAAAGGACAGAATCAAATACAGAGAATAATTTTAAATTAAAATTCACATTTTTCTAAAAAGAATGAGGTATTGTGTGTCAAAATCCGATTTAAAATAAGAAAGTTATGAGTTTTTGAAGTTAAATAGGTTTTAAAAGAAATTTTTAAGTAATTTAAAATAATTACTATTTGAAAATAATTAATTATTTTAAAATAAATCAGATATACTAATATCTGGATTTTAAAATAAATTTAAATAATAATAAATGAAATAACTTTAAAGCATTAATAATAATGTAATAATAGTGAAGATAGTTTCAAAATATTAACAATATAATAATATTATTAAAATAATATTAATTAATTTAATAATGTTAAAATAATGTTAATAATAATAATAAACTATTAATATTATAATAACATGAATATTTAATATATTGATGATATTATTAAAATAATAATAATATTATTATTAATGATATTGATATTAAAATAATATTAATAATAATAATAAATATTAATATTATAATAATATAAATATAAATATAATAATAATATTATTAAAATAATAATATTATTATCAATCATAATATTGATATTATAATAATATTAATAATAATAATGGATATTAATATTATATTGATATAATTATTAATATAATAATAATATTATTAGAATAATAATATTACTAATTATGATATTAATATTGTAATAAGACTAATAACAATAATAATATTATTATTATTATTATTATTATTGTTATTATTATTATTATAATAATAACATCATTATTAGCATATTATCATATAATAATAATAATGATAATAATATAAATATAAATATCAATATAATAATTAAAATAGTCAATATCACTATTTTATAAATATTTAAAAATATAAATATCATTTAAAAATAATTTTAATTTTAAATTAAAGAGAGTGAAAATACGAGCAATTTGATATATTATACATATTTTCTGGATCAAAAATGGATTTTCTGTGATTTTTTAAAGAAATCTGGTTTAAAAAAAACTAATTAAAATTAATCCAAACCTTAATTAATCGCTAATCCGGCGGCGGTCAGCCACGCGTCGTCTCCTGATTCGCTGCGCCAAACCGCGGACGCGTTTTCCAATCATTGGCAATGATTGCGTGACAGCGCAATCATTGCCAATAATTGGCGGACGGCGCGGCGGCTGACTTATCCGAGTCAGCAGCGCGCTGCGCCGTCGGATCTTCCGCTGTTTGGATCAACGGTCCAGATGGTGCCGGACGGAGAGATCGATGGCGGGATTCAGATACACGGCTAATCTAAACCGCGGACCGACGGGATCCTGGCCGTTGATCGTAAAATCAACGGTCCGGATCCCACACAGTTAAACGCGTACGTAACCCGAAACCCTAATAGGTTTTTTGGCTCGTTCTTGCGATCGGATGCATCGAATCAAATGAAATTTTAAACTTAGACTCTATGAATGAACAGAAATCGTGTGGGACTAATCTCATGACCTAAAACAAAGTATGTCAAAAGCTATTTAACTTGATGTGTTGTGGCCTAGGGTAAGGGTTTTAGGGAAATTATACCGTTGGATCTTCGAGATTTAGGTTCGGTTGAGCTTGTTGATTGTCCTCATGTGATTTCCTAGTTGAAGCCGCGTTCGAACGAGCTCTGGATCAACCGGATCAAGGCCTTGGACGTCCTAAGCTTCGGGTCGCCGGAATCTCGCCGGCGGCGGGGTTGACCGGTGGTCTTCGGCTCGAGGAAAGTAGGGGGGAGTCTAGGGAGCTCTCTCACGAAATCTCACAGACTTTGGGGGCTTAGAGGTTGGGCAAGAGCAAAAAGTCCCTCTAAACGACCCTAAAACTCCTATTTATAATTCTAAGGCTATGATCAACGGCTGTGATTCGTTCTAGGGTTAATTAGGAGGGAAACCAAGGTGCTTAGGCCGTGGTTTGGGTTTGGGATCATTAGCAAAGGCTTAAAAGGCCTTAATAGGTCTTAAATAGACCTAAATAGGTCATTTAGACCCATTAAAGGCTAGGGTTGACCAAGTCAAGGGTTGACTTAGTCAAACCAGTCAACTAAGCCTAGGGAATGAGAGTTTGAGCCCAAGAAAGGATTTGAGCTGGATTTGGGCTTGAATAGGATTTAAATGGGCCTTAATAGGTCATTTAGACCCATTAGAGGCTAGGGTTGACCAAGTCAAGGGTTGACTTGGTCAACCTAGTCAAATGGGTCAAAGAGGGGAGGGGTCGAGCCTTGAAGCCCTTGGTTGGGCTTGGATCTGATTTGGACTTGATTTAGACCCATATGGGCCTAATGGGTCAACCTGGGTTGACCTGGTCAACCAGGTTGACCGGGGGCCTGGGTCTGGGCTCAGCAGACTTGGCTTGACTCCCTGAACCCATTGGGATGGGCTTTGGGGTCTAGTCTGGTCAAACTTGACCAGGTCAACTCCTTGACCTTGGTCTAGGGGAAAATCAGGGTCAACATGACCCACTACCGCAATATGGATTGCTCTCCTCCATTAATTTGGTTATAATAATTGTGCTCCCCAATTCATTCATATGAGTTGAATGTGGACTGGGTTATCAAAGCCAATGCGTTGCTCTTTTAAAGATCATGTGTGTAATATCAATCTCCCCCAGTTTTATTCATGTGGCAAATATGGCATAGGTTATCAAAGCCAACCATATCCCCCTCTCTTAGTGTTTCAGTCGTTAGAGAATATTTCATACTAGAAATAACTCATGGATATGATAAACGTTCCCTCTATCACGTGTTATCTTTGACAGTATGGGAAAAGCCAATCTATAATTGTGAATACAAATCTATATATATGTAAAAATACAAAAATATGGGGATGATAAAAGAGAGGGAAGCTCTAATTGAGCAAAATCGGTTGCCCTTATCACAGGTGGAACCCGGTTCTACGCTCCAAGAGCCCAAGTTTCTTCAAAATCCTCTCCTTTTTTCTCCTTTAAAGCATATTTATGATTGCTTAGGAGATGACTCCACATTCATTCTCTTTTGTAGTCTCTTTTTCATAACGGGAATGTTGTTCTCTCCACAAATAATGTGGTATATCTTGCTCCAGATGTTAACATCATTTTTAGTGGATTCAGATTTTTTAGTAGAAAGTCAATCCCTTACTTCCTTTAGCAACATAGTTTTTCCTGAAATCTTGCTCTTAGCTGCAGGAGCGGTTCTTGGGATGTGTAGATGTTGCTTACACCTCTCACAGGGTCCTATCAATTAGTATAGGTGTTATCACTGTGATTCCTCAGTAACTATTTTCTTGGTGGATTTAAATTTTCTAGTAGAAAGTCAATCCCTTACCTCCCTTAGCAATATAGTTTCCCCTGAAATCTTGCTCTTAGCTGTAGGAGCAATTCTTGGGATGTGTAGATGTTGCTTGCACCCCTCACAGGGTCCTATCAATTAGTATAGGCGTTACCACTGTGATTCCTTAGTAATTATTTTCTTGGTGGATTCAAATTTTCTAGTAGAAAGTCAATCCCTTACTTCCTTTAGCAATATAGTTTCCCCTAAAACTTTACTCTTAGCTGCATGAGCGATTCTTGGGATGTGTAGATGTTGCTTGCATCTCTCACAGGGTCCCATTAGTTGGCATGGTTGTTACCACTGTGATTCTTTAGTAATTGTTGACTCTCAACAGAGTTATTATTCTTAGTGGCGAGTGTGTCCCCTCTTCACCGACAGACCTATGGTCGGGTGATTGTTGAGTTTCCACTTTATCCTACCGACAGACCTATGGTCGGGTAGGGACTTCGCTGTTTCGTGGCCTATGGCCGGGCGAGGGTGCTTCCTTTCCTCTTCACCGACGAACCTATGGTTGGGTGATTGTTGAGTTTCCGCTTTATCCTACCGACGGACCAATGGTAGGGTAGGGACTTCGATGTTTCGGGGCCTATGGCCGGGCGAAGGAGCTTTCTTTGTCCCTTTTGCATCGCCGCCAGACATATGGACGAGTGATCATTGATCGTCTTTTCCCTCACCTTCAGACCTATGTTCTGGGTGATTGTTGAATCCCCTTTAGTTCGTTATGATATTGCTTCGATTTGCTCATGTGAGCATTAGATTTCTTCCTCTATTCTACTATTTCGATTTGGTCAAGCAGATAGTTGAGCTCCTTTCACTGTTCCGGGTTGGTTTAGTGAGTGTCGAGCCTTCTTCATTCATTGTTTCGAGTTGGTCATGCGGTTATTAGGTTTCTTCCTCCCTTCTATCTCACAATGCCTGCATGATTGCATGATCATTGCATTATTGAGTGAGTGATTGATTGAATGTGTATGTGAGCATTGCATGGTCGTGTGATTATGAGATGACCATTGCATGTTGGATTACTTATTATATGATTGAGTGATTGCTGTGTGATTATGGCATGATCATTTGCTTATTATTATGTGCTTTGATATGATTAGGCATTTACCATGGATTTATTGCATGGTTATGTGATTACTGTGTGATCGCATGATTAAAGTGTGGCTAGATTATTATTATATAATTAACTGATTACGGCATGAGTATGTGAAAACTGTGTAATTATATAATTATTGAGTGATTCGATGATCATCATATGATTACATTATTGCATGGTTGCATGAGCATTGCGTGATTGCGTGATCATAACATGGTGGGACACTTATTGCATGATTGTTGTGTTATTGTATGCTTCTCGAGTCTCATTAGTTGATGGTAGGATTTGCATCTTCCTAGTGAGTCTTATCAGTTGATTATAGGGTTGCATCTTCTTAGAGGTAGGGAGGTCAACGCCAACACGTACAGTTCACTTGTCGTTCGCCACACCTGTTGGGGTCCTTTTGTTGACCTCGTTTTTGTCATTATTTTTTTCCTCAACCGTGCTTGATCAATTCAATTGAGCCATGACGAGTTAGATCCAAGTTGAATCAATGTTAATTTGAACTTAATTCAATTAAATTTGCATTAATCGGATTGTATTAAGTTCAAATTGGCTCGGATCGAACTGAATTTGACTCGACTACACTCAATCGATTTCAATCAACATATATCGACCCCGTTGGACCCAATTTGATTTCAGCTAATGTAGATTTTGGGTTTAATTTCATTAAATTACCATAGTCGAGCCGCATTTGACCCGAGTTGGTTCAATTTGAGTCAAATTAAATTCAACTTGAATTCAAATTTGACCCAAATCAGCCCAAGCTAATTCCAATTAAATTCTAATTTGCTTTCTAAATGAATTTGAATGTGATTCAAGATCAGTCCATTAGATCCGACGGCTCCAATTGCATTGAGAACCGAAGCCTGCCGTTGTCAGGTTCTCCAGTCGCGTGATTTCTTCGATTTAGTAAAGAATTTAGATGTTTTTTTTTTTATAGACCAAGGTGAGCAGGGCCTATTTCGATGCTTGGAAGAAGCGGGAGACATCTCTCGAGTGACGGGAAATGACTTCTTCGGCTCCTTTTCTCTGTTAAGTCCGCCTGATACAAGGGATTGGGAGACCTTTTGGCTTGCTCAGAGTCGGATATCCTCCCTATTCGGCCCAAGCTCACGGGGACAGACATGCCTGAGAGCTCTCTTCCTCTCCGATCTCTCTCCCTCGCAAGCCGGGAATCCCGAACTACCTCTCCCTCTCTCGGTCTCACTCACTGTTCGCAAAACTCAGTAGGACTGAAGGCCTCCCCCACTCTCGCGATCTCTCCCTCTCGGATTCGCTGACCCCAGACGGACATCCAGAGGCCGAAGCCCCTCCCTCTGCCTTCGTCTCCTTCCATTCGCACAAGGGCCGAAACTCTCTATCTCTGATGCAAGCAAAAATTAGGAAAACCTCTAATTTTTGCAAGCAAAAGAAAATACAACCACACAAGATCTCCCCAACATTTTGGAAACCACAAAAGACAAAAAACATAAAAAAACAATAATATTAAAACATAAAAGACACTTACAAAAACGAACAAAAACAAATCCTAAAGGAGACCTTCTTTGCTTGAGAAGAAAGATACAATGGAGTGGTACTTGTGGAGAGAAGAAAGAAGTTAGAAGTCGAGACGAAGAAGGAGAAGCTCGCAAGCTTTCCTAGAAGACGAGAAGAAAAGGTGGAAAAGCTCGCAAGCTTTTCCCAAAACCCGCATGTTTTCTTTCCCGAGCGTCGGCTGGGTCCGCCCGGGCAAGAGAAGTGATGGAGATTGATGCAAGCAAAAATTAGATTTTTCTTAATTTTTGCTTGCATCAATTTGGTATCAGAGACAAATTGTAAATTTGTCTCTTTGGGCTGTTTGTTGGCTCTGATACTAAATTGATGCAAGTAAAAATTAGGAAAAACCTAATTTTTGCTTGCATCAATCTCCATCACTTCTCTTGCACAGGCGGACCCAACTGACGCCAAAGCCCCTTTCCGCCCTTCTTCGGTTCGCATAAGCAAGAGGATCCGAAGCACCTTCCAAGTGCCGAACCCCACGTTGCCGACCTGCTCCAGCTGCCGATTCTTCTCCTTTAGCAAGGTGATTTTCTTCTTACATCTTCTTTCTCCTTCACTTCTTCTTCTTCTTCCTAGTTCCTTTCTTCTCCATCATTTCTATCCTCTCCCTTATCTCCCCATATAAGGAAAATGTATACTTGTAAATGATTTCCATTTATTTGGAATAAGAACATTAGAGGCAAATGATTGTTTGGATGTATTTTGTTTGGAATGTGAGTGTGGGAAGCAAACGAGTTATACATTGATGAATATTATTTGAATATAAATGTTTTGTAAATGAAATTTACACTTGTTTATGGATTCATATCATGTGATGCCAGTCTTCTTCTTCCTTATGTTTAGGTTTTGAATAAAAAAATTATAAAAAAATAGTGTTATCACTTCTTTTCTGTAAGAAATATGCATGTAAGGTGTTTGAGTTAATTCTTGTTAAAAAATAATGCAAGTTTCCTTTAAAAATAAATAATAATAAACGTATCAAGCAAGTGTAGCTTTACTCTCTTCTCAATCAAATATTTTATTCGCCACCATATAATACATTGCCTCCATAAATATCTTTCTTTAAGTACTTTGCTTTAGGGAGCTTATACCTCAATGTTTCTTTATGATTAAGATGTGATATTATTTAGATACACCTTATAGTTTTAAAATTAATATCGAATCATTTAGAGAAAGCTTTTGGGTTGAGATGCATGTATATTTATCTCGTCAGTTAAGAAGACTAATCATTGTAGACCTTACGTGAATTTCGTTACAATATTTCGGTTGCATACGTGACTCGATACATCGCGTTCGCATAGACTTATACTTAGTTAATCCAATTTTATTTGTACGGCATCGAATAAGTTCATATGGATGCTTTGGTAGAATTTTGTTCCTTATGGCTATGGCATGACAACTTAGAGATGACTTGAAGCTCCTAAGCATTGTAGTTAATTTGTAGAATCAAAGTTCACATTTATCTTTGAGTACTCAAGCTCTCAATTCCTTTTCTTTTATCTTACACATGTTGTGCTTTAATGTGTGTGTGTGTGTATATATATATATATATATATGTATATAATAGTCTCTTTATGCTTTTACCACAAATCGTAATTAATTTCAAAGGATTTGTTTTGTAATAACTTCACTATAGCTTCTTTTATAATTATGTGTGATTGCAAAGCATGATTTCCATCTCAATTTATTTCATGTAACCTTTCAAATATCGTATATCAATTGTTTGATGAAATGTCACTAAGGGGAAGTTATGATGCTTTCGTTTGTATCAAAACCTCCTATGATGGTTTTACTTGCATGAAATGTATAAATACATCAACGAGTTCTTTTTTTTAGTACAAATGTTCATGGATTCATTCAAAAATAAAATCTGAGAATAAACTTAGTTATTTGTCAAAGATCTGATAAGTTGTGGGCCTTTGTTTTTATTATTATTATTATTATTATTATTTTCTTTCTCTCTCGTAGGCTTTCCTTTTATTTAGCATGCATAAATGAACTTAATGCTTTCAAAAATAGTACAATGCATCTTTGCTTAGGATATCAAAGATTAGCTCATGTATGCAATCTTTGTATGAGATTTTCCTCTACTTCATAAAATTTGATTGGGTATGAATGAGTTTTGTTGGAAGGCATATCTCACAAATATGAGTGATTTTATAAGACTAATTTTATTGCCCGTGCATTAAACGCACGTGAATAAAAATTAAAAAAATCATATAATGAATATTTTCATTATAGTATCATTGTTAAGATGAGAAGTTTTATTAAGATTTAAGTAGTTATAATCATTCATATTTAATTGCATAGGAGAAAATATTTTCAAGTAGGAAAGACATTATTGAGAAAACAGCTATTTTTTCTACCAATTCTATGATTATTTAAATAAATAAATTTTGAAAACATCATAGGAGATATTAGATATAAGGCATCAGCAGCACAATACCTTAAAACAATTATACATAGGTGTATTATCCAAAAAATATTTCAAAGGATATGATATATTTACATTTTTAAAATAGAGATAATTTGCTATAAAACACTTATACATACAAATTTAATTATATGTGAAGTTACGCATGTTAATAAATTTTAAAAATCAATAACAGTATTATAAAATTAAATTTACAATATTAATATGAAATATAATATTAACACAAAATAAATATAACACTATTAAATTTACAATATTAATACGAAATATAATATTAACACAAAATTAAATTAGTATTATAAAATTAAATTTACAATATTAATTTGTCTCATATATATATATATATATATATATATATATATATATATATATATATATATATATCATCCAACCTATGTCTAGTATTGTTTGGCCTTCATCTCTTGATTTATTTGAGAAGCTAGCTTAAAACAAAAAGACTTCACACAAATTTATCAACTAAATCAAAATCAATAATATTTATAATCATCAAAATACTTGTAACATTATGAGGTTCATAGGATCCAACACCCTAGCATAGCCTATAACTTTATCTTCTCAATCACTTATTCACCCATCCTAATAAAAGAAAGACTAAATTGACTTGCCTAAAATCATTCAACTTCTAACATTCTTTATCTCATAAGAAAATCTTATCTCAATGATATTTGATTATGTAAAATATGAAGTAATAATCATCTCTTATACATCTAAAAAGGATACACAAAAAGATAACCAACAACCCAATCGAGCTCTTCAGATGACTCAATTGAAAATATAAAAATTTGATCCTTTGTTTTCTCTATCTTTATTTGCCATGTAGTTCACAATAGGATTCAATCAATTCTCACCAAATAAATTTGAATCTAATACATCACATATAAAAGTCATATTTAAACTAATATCTCATTGCATTTCTTTCTCTCCATATGTTATATATAATGCAACATATAGATAAGCATGGGACATTCCTAGATGAGTCGAAGTGTAAATCATCAATGAACTCAAAAAGTTGGAAAATGTTCGTTCCTAATAGAAAGGTGGCAATAGCATGTATAATGTTGCATAAAATAACAAACATGCAATTGCATTCAAGATTCATCTTCTAAGTCACTCATTCACCCATCCTAATAAAAAAACGATTAAATTGACTTCCCAAAATCATTCAACTTCTAGCATTCTTTATCTCATTAAAAATCTTACCTTAATGATATTTGATCATATAAAAATATGAACTAATGATCATCTCATATACAACTAAAGCAAATACACAAAATATAATCAGTAGCCCAATCAACCTCTTATAATGACTCACTTGAAAATATAGAAAGTTCATCCATTTATTTTTTTTAGCTTCTCTATTTTTGTTTGTCATGTAGTTCAGAACAATATTCAATCAATTTTCACCAAATAAATTTGAATCTAATACATCACATATAAAATTCATATTTAAACTGATAACAGAGAATAGGAATGACAACAAATATCAAGACACTCCTGAAATAAAAGTGCCTCTATATTTAACACATAACAATATCAATGCATTTGAATGAAATGTATTTTGATCTTAAAGTGATTTGTGGTGTGAAAGCATATGTACCTGAAGCTCTCTTCTTTCTAGACCTTTTTTGTCTCCATCATGCTTATTCCACTTGTGTCAATACTGGAAGCAACTGAAAAGGCAAATAAATTGACTTTATTATGTTAGGAAAAGTCTAAAACATAGACATGTGCATGTAGATCATATGTAAATCATATTTGTGAAAGATGCAATTAACGTACCGCCCATATCAAGTACCACATAATGCAAGCTAGCTTTTCCGTTGGCCCTAAGCTTGTATTCCTTCTCATTGATCCATCAGAAGATTCTAAACACCAAATAGCGATGTTTTAAACGATTCTTCCCAAAAGTTATTTACATCTATACTACTACTAAACAATTAGGTTGCAACAAAACAATCCAAAATGCTCATGAAAAAGATGTAATGGAAATGTCTTACTTGTTGAAATGCCACACAACTAAGAACACAAAGAATCTTAATTCACCATTATTAATTATAACAAAAATTGAATCTGGCTTATCTATTTATATAATTTAATTACAAATACCAAACAATGCAACATATAGACTTTGTCTGGTTGATGGAATCACTTTGATGAAATGAAAAAAAAATCATGAGGGAAATAAATTGATATTAATTGTAGCACAAAAGTTATGGGAAGAATCACATGTAAACTAATACAGTTCTTCTTTCAAATTTCAATTGTAACCTATCAAATTAGAAGATTCCATATCTAAATGGATATTAGGGTAAAAATCCAGACAAAAAAGTATCAATATAATCATAAATTTCAAAAAATTTTAGGAATTGAAGAACTTGAAGGTACCTAATGAGGATAGGCTATTTTGTTATTCATATTTTAAACTTTCAACTTCAAATCTTTATTGTAGTTTGATGCTTCTAATATGATAGAGAATTTATTTACCTGCAAAAAAAGAAGATATATTAGAAGCTATTATAATTCCTAAGGTGCATTAAATTTTTATTAGAATGTAAGGATTTTCAACTATCTACAAACTTAATCCTTCAAAGAAATCCATATTTCTTTCATCAATGCTCATAATATGGCTTTTTTCATCCCAGACCAATTGGGTGAATCCTTCATATGTATAAGATAAATGAAAATTAGTGATAGAACTATTATTTCAAATGGTAATCAGTAACAGTGCTTACCTGAAACTTGAAGGCAGTGGCATCGAATGAGCTTACCGTACATTTGAGGACCCATGCTCATATAATATGAATAATTGCATAAAACTTGAGGATAAATTTCTTATCTAAATAATTATATACGACTTTCTCAAATCTAGAGAAGTGAAAGAATTTTACACTGGTTGTGAGAGAATATAATGATGAAACTTTCATATTATATATATAGCTACACAGGACTTTTCTTAAATTTAAGAGTAAGTAAATCATAGTGCCTTATGTGTGATTCCACCATTAATGAAAAACTACAAGAAGCATAATCAAAACAAATGTAAAAAAAAAATTTCTTGACTTCTTTCCTTTATCTTTTAAAATTGCACGTAGCCTTTCCACAGTCATTGTCTGAAGCATTCTCTCAGAAAACCGAGTATTTGATCCCTCTTATAAAAAGCAAAAATGGATAAGGGAATGTTGAAGAAAATGTTAGAATATCATTGAAAATTAGAAATCTGAAATATCAAATATCTGAGGAATATAATGATTAATGTCAAAACACTGCTGCGAACATTGTAAAGAAAATATAGGCACAATTTATCTTATCAGGCTAATTAGTTCTCACGCTGTAATAATAATAATAATAAAATGGTCAGGATGACTAAATTTATAAAACACTTAATTGTTTAACATAAAAAATATCATCTGCTGTTAACTTCTTGTTGCCCTTCCATCCAGCATAACTTTCTCAACTCTTCTATCATCTTCTATTAACTTTCTTAGCATAATATTTTTATTTTTGTCGTTCTCAACTCATATCAAATACCTTTTAATAGCATAAGAACAGGATCCATACAATATTATTGGCCTAATTATAGTTTTATAAATTTTATTTTTGTCTCCATGATATCATATTATTACATAAAACTACCAATAAATTTCTCCAATTTAGCCACCTGGTCTTAACTCAAAATTATATATCCATTCTTTTGTATAATATATCCAACATACTGAAACATAAAACAATGGTTACAAATCAAAGTAATAAAAATTTATGCTAATGATTATGAATGAGACATTCAAGCACAAAAGTTCAGAATAAATCAAGCAAAAATTATATTACAAAAAAATGATAGAGTGGGAGAAGGAGAAATTTTTTTTTGATTTGATATTATGAGCAAACAAGTGGCTTATGTTCTGTCCAATTCGCAGAACTCACATTTTGTGCCGTATGCAAGGTGTTTCAAGTTGAATCAATGATAAAAAAAAACTTACGAAAATATTTAATGACACAAATGACATGTCAAATGGCAAACCTATAATGGTTTTAGAGTGTTCAAAGTTTAGAATGCCGTATTTCATAGAAAAGAATCCAAAAACTTATTATGCATCATGTAATCCCAGATTAAGGAAGTTCATAAGTACATTTCTCAAAAGTTTTAATAAGAAGATAGCAAATTTGCAAATAGGGTTCAACACAGTAGCTGTAATAGAAATGTCGACCCAATGTTGACCCAACAGGTAAGGGCACTACTTCTGAATAACCAATATAAGACTTATATAATTTCTATTTGGAGTTTTAAGTGATTTTTTTCTGTTCTTTATATTTCATCTATTTTGTATTTCAAAATTTTCTTGGTGTAAGTTTTTATTTAGCTCGTAAGAAGAAATGACCTGCGCCTCTTCTTATCTTACAAAAGCCAATTATTTATATTCTTATAATAGATATAAATTTATCATTCTCCTTAACGTTGGTAAAACTATTTTCTCATATTTAAAAAAAGATTATACATACACGATTTTTGTTTATTATAAAAGGCAGAATATACAACTGCCTTTTATTAAAAGCTAATTTAGACATGTTGATCGTTATTCCAATAAAATTTTACTAATAAATGGGGGCAAATATGCTCTCTACTTGATTTACTTCACTGCAGAGAAGAAAAAAGAAAAACAAAGCATAACTAAAATAATTAACCACTACTTGAAAATCTATTACACAATTTAAATAGATTATAGAATAACGGCAAGCTCAATCGACTGCAACAAAAGTAGGAAAGCCTTCTTCATATATGACCTTTCCTTATCATAACTTGGTGCTTGATCCTTGTTCAACTTAAAATGTTATGCTAGAGGTGTAAAAATTGATTTAGAAGCTGCCATAACAAACCTATCAATAATCTTCTTAACGTATATTCCTTATAAGAAGAACAAGCCTTTTTTTATCTTGATGATCTCCACTACAAGAATTTTTTTGGCATACCAAAATATTTTTTAGAACTCCATCTAAAGAAAAGCCTTGCATAAGATATTGAGATGAATGGCCATAAAGAAACATTGTTGTCAGAAACGAAATTTTTTCATGCATGAAATCGAGAGAGAAAATAGTATTACGCAACACCAAGTGAGCAATTTCTTAATTTCTCATTGAAAGTTTGTTAAAATAAGGAAATCTAAAAAAGTTAAAATCCTTAGATTTAAACAAGATCTAAAGACTAAACTCATAAATCCGAAAGAAAAAAAAAAAAGCAAGTTGTATCCTTGAAAACAGGATAAAATTTGCATACATTTATAATTGTCATAATTAGAGATGGTGATTAAGTTGATTAAGAGCACCAAATTTAACCAGAAATTGACACAGCTTCTTAGAAGTCGAAGAATTTTAAGCTTAAACAGTTGCAATTGATAGAATTAAGAAATTTATTTTAAGTGTCAACTGCATTAATGTTTGGCCTGAAAGTTGAGATGTGGTTGATGCACATTGAAGCTATTGATACCAAAAGCTTCAATTCTTCATGGTCAGGATCATCTCCAAATGATGGAATTGTCAATCCGTTGAAGTTGTTGGCATCGGGATATAGCTTTGCCTAATAAAGCAAAAGCATTGATTGCATTCATTATTTAAATTATAAAGATGGTGTAATGCATGATTGATGCCACTTGATAAAGAATCCGAAGTGAGCAGCTTAGAGGTGTAGTACAAAAAAAAAAAGCAAACATGTTAAAAGATTTGTGGGTGATTCATGTCTTAAAATATTTTAATAAACATCAAAAATATGAAAGAAATAATTCCAACTAATAAATTAAAATTAATTTCATTCGAAATAAATAAAGATATATTTTCAAATTTTCAAATATCTCATGCCATCCTTGACTTTTTGTGTCTTTCATTATAAACTTATTATATTTTATTCATAGTAAATTATATATATATATATGTAAGTATGTATTATTTATTTATTTATTTGTTCTATCCTTTCAATTATTTTCTCAGAAAATACCTCTTATTCGATTATGAATATGTTCATCTTAACCATGTTTGCATTTTTACTCAAGATTTGCAACATTTTGATAGATAGCTATTTCTTCCATATCATTATTTTTTAAATTTTCCTCATCACAAATCTTTGTTGCATAAGTCTTTGCATGATTAACAATATGGTAGTTGCATTTTATTCACCATTAACATGAAGATAACTTTCTAATTGAACTATTAGGAACCAATTAGTTTTCATATAATGAAAAATTACTCAATTTATTCATACCCTATTCTATCAATACAATTTTTACTGTGCAATCAATCACAAGGTTGTTAAGTTTGATTTGGTATGGGAAATCTACACAACCTTAATGTTTAATAGTATGATTGTAATGCTTTTATCTGATTTAATCTTAAAATATATATACTTCTAAAAAACTAATATCTTATACATAGAGAGAGAAATTTTAATATTGTATTGTAATATTAGAATAAATAGGATAATAATAAAACCAATAAGATAATAAAAATATAATATTAATGTGTATTTTAATATTTTTATAGATAAAAATAAAGACTCATTGTAATTAACTATTTTGGTATAATAAAAATTAAAATTCATAGTAAAATTTATAATATATTAATAAAATTGCAATGCTTTAGCAGAAATATATAGTTTTTAAGTATGCCATAATATATCATAATTTTATATTTTTATGAAATAATGTATTATAATTCATATAAATGCTCAAAGATCAAGAGAATAAGAGATAAAAAAATTTTGGTGAAAATATTCTCAAAATTCAGTGACACTACATTTATTAAAGGACGAACTTATTATATAAAATAAATTATAAATTGCGAAGGTTTGTGATAATTGAGAGGGCGAAGTGGGCGGTCACAGGCAACAAGAAAAACTGAAGTGGCACAAAGGACTGTCTCGAGCAAAACGACGGTTTTAGAATCACCTGATTCAGATTATTTTCATGAAAATAAAGACTAAGTTATGCATATCAGTTAAAATTTTACTTTATCCAAACATGCTAAAATGATGAAAAATAAAAATACAAATCATTGATAATATCAAAAATAGATAGTACACATAGAATTCCCTTAGGGAAAAAAAGGAAAAGCTAAAAAGATGAAAGTATAGCCATTGTCATTACATGTTTTTTTTATGTCGAATCAATAGGAGGGATGCTAACGGAATAAACGAATTCACAGAAAATGATAAAAATATAACCGAGTCTCCCTTGTTAAAGCTGAATATAACAAATGTATATTCTGAATAAAAGTTGTGAGCTAAAAAAAATTATAAAACAAAAATTAAAAAAAAATCATCAGTCAAGAGCTAGTACTCCATAAACGTGCTAAATTTCATGATTGGAGGATAGAATGTTCGGCTAAGAAAATATTAAGGGTTTTACAAACTTTAGAACATTTTGTTCATTGTTCTCAAACAAAGCATAAAATGGGAGAAGTTTGAAAAAATTTAGCACACAAGTTACCTTATAAAAGCAGCCATAGTAATTGTGAATCTAAAAAAAGAAATTTCTGTCTATGCCATTGTACCCTTGCATAAATTGGATAAATGTATAAACTCTCATCTTATTTATTGGATATCCAAGTGCAATAGTCAACTAACAAATGGTTATTTCTTAATTAATGATAAATCAAAATCATAGAATTAATATATATCATCAATCCATCATTCAAAACTTTATCTGAAGACTTGCTATCCCACAACGACAAAAGAGAAAAACAAACCTGGAAAATGGTTATCGGTCTCCACCTTTGGTGAGCTAGTGGCAGATACAGTGAAGATCCAAAGCTCGTTTCATGAATATTTGTCTGTGAAGCAGACAAAAGATAGTAAAAAGAAGGCAATTAAATACAAATATTCAATAACATTTCACTTGAAATGGATAAAAAGCAAATTCATAATTATACACTTCAATAAGGAAAAGCTATTAAATTCACGAATAGAAGCACAGTGATGTGCACCCATTTATGCACTTCATAAAACCCACGCACTTCATAGTGGAGTTGATTCGAGCGGCTTTGCATCAAATTGCTTGACTTCAAAAGCGCAAATGGAGAGAACTTTTGACAACAATGGAAATAATTGTTTACATTCTATGTTGTGCCAATGGACTATGTTATACAACAGCAAGCTAAACAAATGAATAATAATATCATAGAGAGCATCACAGATAGTACAAACAACATTGCCACTAAGAGGATGGGACAACCTAGCTCTATTTTAAAGCTGCTAGCATTCCAATTGAAGAAGGCCTTATGAAAGCATAAATCAAAGAACAAATCCCATAAAAGATTTCGATTGTTTGAAAACAAAAGATATTAAGAAATAATAGCTTGATTAAGAGAAATAATAAATGTTGATTTGTACTTGCTGGCTTTTCACGACTTAAGCTAATTAATAACATAGGATGAATGCTGAAAGGATTCACATTTTAGCTAAGGTTACAGCACCACTACTCTCAGTGGAGCCTAGCAATTCAACTACATAAAGTTGTAGACATAATTAGAAATGAAAATTTGTTTACAACTCTATAAATCCTCTCAAAACTCTAAGTATAAAAGTAATTTTTTTTCTTAACAAATTATGCAAAAAAAGAAAATATTATGTACGTCACGCTTCCTTCTTGATTGTTTGATTTGGATGCAATTTATTAAAAAAAATGATTTTACCATGGAAATTAAGAAAAATATATGTTTCGCATTATGAATCTATACAAGAAACTCTAAAACAAGCTGAATTAAAATTAAAGCCCGACTAAAATTAAGTTGTGTTTATTATTCAATTTATTAGCTAAGATTGAATACAGAATCACTTTACAACTTCTTTATACCAAATGTCCGCTCTTTCAAAAAGTTAAAAATAAATAAAAGCAAGAAAACAGGTGAAGTATAACTTGAAATGAGTAATTCATCACAATCAATTTTAAAATATTTAGATTTAAACAAGATCTACAGATAAAATATAAAAAACAGGAAATATAAAAAAGTTAAACTTATAAATCCGAGAGATCCTTTGAAGCCAAAATAGTAAAGATCCTTTGAAGCCAAAAGAGTAGAGATCCAGAAACCAAATGCAAATGCAAAACACGAAAGATCTAAAAAAATATATATGAGAATAGTTTTATCAATTATATATATAATTGAGAGAATACAACGGTTATCATACCGATAGCCAAACCGGCATTTTTTGGAATGTTTGACGGTTGAATTCATCTTCCAAAGAGTTCAAAAAAAAACGTTAAAGAAGTTCAGAAGACAGAATGAAGAAACATTTTAGAAGTTGAAAAAATCAAAATAACCTGCGATTGGAGTAAATGCCGCTAAGAAGAAACCTAAAAGAAGTTTAGTAATCGAAATATTTTGAGAGACAAACCTACCGGAGAGAATTCGGAGAGGCAAACTATCAGAGAAGATGGTGAGCGAAGAAGCTAGGGCAAGACGAAGATAGACGGCGCGAAGAGAACACAAGCGGCAATATTAGGTAAACAAAGCATATAATTAAATGAAACGGATAAATATTACTTAAGGAAATAATTTCGACGGATGGCTCCGATTTACAAAGAGGCAATATTAGTTAAGGTCCTTAAGGAAAAGGATAAATTAAGAAACATATATAATTAGATGGGAAAACTGAGAGCTCAGATTTATGAAGAGACAATATAATATCAGTTAAGGCCCTTAAGGAAATGGATAAATTAAGAAATATATATATAATTAAATGAGGAAACGCATAAGAAACATGAAATGGAGTGTAAGACGGGAAGTTAAAACGTTCATATCATTAAATTATATTAAGTATTGTATTTTTGAATTATTAATTATTTATATTATAATGGATGGCCAAAATAATTTAAGAAAAAATAAAATGAATTGCCAAGATTTATTAGAGAAGGAAACTCAAGCCCCTTTTATAATAGACTAGTATAAATACACGTGCACAAAGTGCACGTTGTTAAATATGAATTGAGATAGTACAATCATGCCATAGAAGGAAACAAATGGCACACTTAACTTATCAAAATTTTCAATGATGATAGATAAGGAGATATCTAAATTATGGAAATAATTTTGTGGCATAATATTTTGATATTATTGTGACAACATGATAAAAAAGCGCATTATGCTATGTACAAGATCTATCTATCAATGATCATAGGATACAGTAAAGAAAAAGTGTGAATGCTTGTCTCACAAATCCCTATAAATAATTTGATGAAAAAAATTGATATGAATTGATGATCTTGAATTTACAAAAACAATCAATGTTTATCCGGAAATCTATATTTAAAAAATGAAAAAAAAAACAGAAATATAATCTATAAAGAATAAATTGCAATAATAACAAAAAATATTTCACATATCGTCTAAAATAAAAATTATGTTACATATAGAATCTATCAATGATTATATGATAGAGTGAAAAAATTATGAATGCTTATCTCACAAATCTATATAAATAATTTGATAAACCAAATTGATAGGAATAGATGATCTTGAATTACCAAAAACAAACAATGATTATCCAAGAAATTTATATTTAAAATGGAAAATATAGAGACATATAATCTATAAGAATATATAATAATAATAATAATAATAATAATAATAATAATAAAAGATTCACATATTGTCTGAAATAAGAAATTATATGATATTTAAGATTTATTAATGATCATAAGGCAGTGAAAAATAAAATCATAATGTTTATCTTAGAAATCTATATAAATAATTTGACGAATCAAACTGATATGAATAAATAATTCTGAATTAATAAAAACAATAAATACTTATCTAATAAAAATATCTAAATAAATTGATAAATGAAACATATATGATTAGAATACATGATCTTAAAGTAAATTCAAACTATAAATACTTATCAAGAAATTATATCTAACTTAGGAATCGTAGATAATGTCTAATTGAATCATATAAAATATAATATCAAATATCTCAGACTCAAATTTAAAATATTTTCGTTAAAAAAATTATCAGATAAAATCTTATTCAATTATACCAAAAAGTAAGCAGTCATGATCAAAAACCAGCCCTTCAAACTTGTAAATATAATTCACACTTCTTTAATTAAATTTTATAAAACTAAAGAAGAAATATATAAAAGGGAAATAAGCATTACAAAGAAAATATCAACTAAATAAACAAAATTTCATATCTTGTAAGGAATGCCTTTTTTTTTCCAACAACAATTTAAATTAATCTTTGAATCCTTTCATATTTCATAAATTATTGGAAGACCCTTTCACTTTATCCTTTGCCACTATAAATATTTATTTGCATTTGATGGTGGATATAAAGAGAATAAGTGAGAAATATAGATGGTAAGACACTCCTGTACAAAAAATTTATTTGGGATAGCAAAAAATAAGATAAAATTTCTCTGAAGTCTGATTTAATTAACAGGCATCAATGTGAAGATCGTGGTTGAGGTTGGCAGGATCTATTCAACAGTGATGGGGAGAAATGGCTACTACAATCAAAGTTGCCTTTGAATTGTCGATCAAATATTGCAATTTCTGTAAATGAATGTGCATTCTACAATAAATTTATGAAGTAATATTTAACAAATTTCATGAAGAAGCAGACCGATGAACCAACCTATTGCGATATATAACACTTTTTGAAAAATTTAAACTTTATTATGCATATAAATAAAAAAATAGAATTCCATAATCATAGGGATATGAATTCAAGTAATACATAAAAATCTAATTCAACTTGATTATCAATAATTTGTTACTAACCAACACTTACATCCACACACTAAGAATTTGCTTATCACTATTTCTAAGAAACACCAAATGCTTAAACTTAGGCTTCATTTGTGATAGCATTCTTATTGCTTTTTCAAGCAGTTTTCTAGTACAAAAATTTTAGTTTTAAAATCGAGTTCCATTTCCTTTCAAACACTTGAATAGTAGGTAAACAGAAGCTACTGCAAGAGAAACTCAAGGTTGTAGCTCATTGCAGCATACCTACAAACCCAGCAACAGCAAGCGGATCAACTGGCACACCCACCCCTTTGACAGCATTAGGCAAAACATTTCCTAATCGTCAGCATAGGGACCGATAACAAATGAAAGAAAGGAGGGGGTTGTTGAAGAAGAATTGAGGCCTTATGAATCTGTCAGATGAGCACTAAACTTCATAAAGCTATAAAAGCATCAAAGACTCTCCATAATATTAAATACCAAGTAAAAACTTATAATGCATTGTCTCCTCCATTCAAGCTTCCATCTACAATAAAGGCAGACACTGCAAGTGCTAATGAAGTTACATATGCACTGGCTGTGCGTGCAACAGGAATATCAAAAAGTGCTTTCTTGTTGGGAAGCAATGATTCATAGTTATAGATCACTCCAAGGCAACCAGTCCAATTCGACGGAATAAGAAAAGACGGGCTGAGATTTACGCCCTAGCGAGCAGCTGTTATCCTTGTCGTAATCTGCTTTTTGCTATAATTAATAAGATTGATTGTTTGCAAAACAATGCAAGCAATGGGAAGAGGAAGTAAAGAAAGACTCTTAGGATGTGTTTTGAATGCTAAAATAGTTATTTATGACTCAGATTCATTAATGTTTGCAAAGTAATGCAAGGAATGGAAAGAGGAAGTAAAGAAAGCGTCTTAGGATGAAGCTTAGAATGCTAAAAGAGTTATTAGTTGAAGATGAAACAAAGTACCGTCCATCCCATGATTGAAAATGTAATGCTTAGTTTATGCTCATGAATAACTGAAGGTTTTGCGAGAACATCATAACTATTAGCGAGTCAGATCGAGATGAAATTTCTTATTAATACGCTGTTATGGTCACTTCAATAACAACTTACGATCAGCAATAATGGGGTTCATGACCTTTAAACTAAACTAAGATATTAAACAAAACCAGCTACACAAATAAAATATTTGAAAGGCCAACGTTATAATCTACTGGTTGGAATGCCTCACAAAATAAAACATAATAATGATTCAGACAATAATGCTCATTGAATGTAAAATAAAAGATAATTGGAGTTAAATAACACCAAAGCTTCTTGCAGAGCTTTTTAGAACTGAAAAAGGTCTTCATTCACTTGTCCCAATCTATATCATAGGTTATCAATACTAATTTCATATATATATAGGAAACAGGGAGAAAACTTTTCATTGAAAGCAAAAGTAATTTCTATCAAAATACAGAAGTGAGTCCTACCCTTCTTGGGAGGAGAAATATGCCAACTATCCTTAAGAGAAAGCAAAGAAAGTAAACGTGCTTAGCTAAGTAATTAAGTAAAATGTAATTAAGCCAAGTTAATTAGATTGAGCAAATACTACACTACGTGTGAGTTATTGTAAAGTAGTTGCATCAGTTCCCTGCCTCGGAGGTATTCGACCTCGAGTTCAGAAATCTATGTCTCGGACACATTGCACATCGGCACCAGGTTTATGTCCGAGGGCAACAACACCAAAACAGCATTGTTGTTACTTGTTTTTACGCTGACTGATAGGGAATGGCCTAATTTTGTGAGTTTTCAATTTTGAATAGAAGAAAATGAGAATCGCCCTTCGAATAATCACTTCTCTACAACAATCTATCATAGCATTGAAGTGGGCTTAAATCCATTCAAGCAAGTAGAAGCAGGATAAATGTAAGAAAACCGACAGAAGAAAAAAGTGCAATAGAAGAAGAAGACGAAGCAGGAGGAGGGAGAATGTGAAGCTCACAGTTTTAGTGAAGGGAAGCCAGGTGGGTTCGCACGCGAGCTTGCTCTCCGATCGACAAAGCCCGAGTGACTTTCGATCCGACAGAGTAGGAGAAGAAGGTGAAGGAGGAGGAGAAGAAGGCGGGGTTTTAGCGAAGAGGGCAGGCCGGAAAAGAGATGCTGAGAGCGTGGAATGCGAAATAGAGGAATTTGATGAACATAGCGATGAATACGAAGGGTTGCGGTGGAAATACGAAGGGTTGCGGTTGAAATACGAAGGGTTGCGGTGGGAATAAGAAGGATGTTCGATTTAAGCCATATGCCGATATTCGCGGCTGAATTTGGTTAACGGAGACGGAGGGCTCAGATTTACGAAGAGGCGAAGGAAACGGATAAATTAATAAAAATATAGTTTAAAGAATATTAAATTATATAAATATTATTTTTTGAATTATTAATTATTTATAATATAATGGATGGTCAAGATAATTTCAGAAGGAATAAAATGGATGATCAAGATTTATTAGGGAAGGAAACTCAAGCCCCTTTTATAATAGTAGTATAGTAGTATAGATAATATAGATATATGAAAGTTTGCGTTGATTTATATTGTTGGAGAATATAAGCTTGGTATATAAAATTTACACTTGTTCATGATTCACGTAATACGACTCAAAGTTCTATGTATGGATCATAGAATGTTATGAGAAACTATGTCATTCTTTAAAAAAAAAATGTAAAACAAAAATGTATGATTTTGAGAATGTGTGATTACTTTTCTCGAAATATATTATGTTTGCCTATTTCCCAAACTTGATGTATGATATGCCAAGTTGGAGTTTAATATGATGATTAAAACTTATAGGAGTTTGATTGCTTACTTTATCACATGCATAACATAAGTTTTATCTCACAATTTAGTAGCATGCCTAAATTTAATAATAGTGGATATCGGATATTTGGAAGGATTGCATGAGTAGCTTTATTTCGACATTATGCACACGCCCATGTTATTCGCTGAAAATATTATATTTGCATACTCAATGAAGTTTGGAGATCTGTCTGATAAGATGTGATGAAGTGCTTATATATTTACATTTATCTTAATCAAATATTGAATAAATATATATACTTTCATACGTATGCGTTTTAGTTGCTTAAAACTATATCCCTTTTAATCTATTTTTTTCAAGAGGTCTCTTGAATTTGAACAAGTGAGCATAGTAAAGTTTTTGTGGTTGTAAGTCGAATTCAGTATATATATATTCACCTTGGATTATGTTTCATCACTTATGTCCTTATCTCGATGTTCATTCGCACGCTCTACTTATGTCTCTTGTATCATGTCATATTTTAATTTCGATACTCATTAATGTTCGCCATTGATATTACTTACATGCATAGACTCAATATAGGGGCACTCTATTTATGATGGCTATATGTTCAATATCATGTAAATGTAAATATTTGTAGCTATATTACATAACTTTACTAGCTTTGTCTCTATATCACTTTTATATATTGAATAAGGAAATTTGTATGCTAATTAGTGCACAGAATACTCATGTATGATTTTTTTTTACAAATGATAATCATTTTATATGGAATCGAACCATGTGTTTGTTAATTATTCATCATGTTAAATCTCACCATACATGCTATGTCAACTCTCACTTATAAGATTGAACTTTAAGGTTATGCGAATACCTAATATCAAAATGGAACTAGTAAATTAGGTGATTAACTACTATTATATGTTTAGGACTGCATGGTATAAAGACAAATACATGTGTTAGTAAACCTTTATGTAGTTCATGTCTAGCTTGTTCCTTTGTTAGCTTTCTCTAAGTGTCTTAGTGATTTTTCCATATATTCTACAATAACGAATTTCCATGATGCTGGATTCTCAAATGATTCATATATAGTTATCCTTCATACTTCATGTTAGAAACTCTTTTAATGTTTTATGTTTTATGGTGATATTCATGTGTTGGGTAAATGTAAATGCAAGATTGCTTATTATCTGAATTCTTATTTATTTGCATTTCCTTTTTAAACAGCCTCTATGCTCACCCATATATTTCTCTTTCTGTGTTGTCTTATGAGGTACATTGGGCCTTGTGTATGCATTGGTCATTGGGTGGTTTGCTTGGAGCTTTTAAGTGGGCACGCCTAGGTCAGGTATATCTTGATAGTCCTATAAAGACCTCCAAATGCATGCCAAATGAAAAACACTTTAGCACACACTTTGTGAACTGCTCTTTTACTTTCCCATCCAAATATACTTATTATGATGTTTAGTTAGCCAATCATAAGTTAGTCCACTAACCAAGCTTTGGCCTTATGGGTCAAAGCTTGCCCCCTTATCATGAAACCTAGAGACCCTTAGGGTCATTTAGGCCTATAATGTAGGCCATATACTTGTGTCATATGTATCACTTTTCCCACATGAAGTGGGCACCACTATGATGATTTCTTTCTTCGGGTTTTAAAATATCTAAATAACTATAAAAATTACTTCTTAATGATTTTGGGCCTCCAAATGTATCTTTCATAAACATATTAAAGAAAAGTATATCAAAAATGAAATAGAATCCAAGCTCTAGTATGTTAGGTAGCTTCTTTTGGTTAGCTGCATGATTGCAATCTTTTAACAATTAGTGTATTTAGTTGTCATTTGAGCCTAATGTGAAACCTGTATCATGAAGTTCATTTGCACCAAACAATATAAAAAATTCTTAAAACTCACAAAACAAATTGATAAAACACATAACTAATAAAATTTTAACTTATCTTAAAACTTGTAATTAACTAATCCTAATAATAATCACTCCTAAAATTCACTAAATAATAAATTTATAATTTAACAAAAAGATGATTACCTGGTAACCCGGGCCTACGAGGCTATTAACTTAGCCACAAAGAGGGTGAAATAAACCTCATGGCTCTTGTTTAATAAAGGTAATCATTGCTAACCTAAGTAATTAGTAATAAATGACCTACAAATTAAATCTTGCAACTTATATCATAATCAATTCGAAAATATAAGAAGTGCATATCAAACCTAAATAATACTAAAAGTGGCTAATAAAATGTAACAAACATACAAATCCCTAATCAAATTCATGAACCTATACAACTCTTAAACTCCTTTAATTAACCTACAACTCTTAAAATTCCCCTAACTAACATGCAACTTTGAATTCATTAACTAATCAAGTGGAATCCTAAAATTTATAAAACATACCTCTCATCAACCCCTAATCTAATTATATATAATAACCTACATTAATTAAGGTGAGACTAAATTAAAATTATTAAAACCCTCTCAATCAACTCTCTAATGGTTAATAAAATAGTAAGACACTACTATTTGAACTTTAACTAAAGTCTCCTAATTACAAGCAAACCAAAAATAAACTCATTCAAGGAGCAAATGAACCTTGAGTCATACCTTAGTGCTTTAACCTATGTTGAATTTATGTATGTATTTGTGTGCTTCCTTTTAATATGTATGAGGTATATATATGATGGACTACTTCGGGCTGCATGGCTAAGTGTCCTAAAGAGGCTAGGTCCTCGAGCTTGACAGCACAACACCACGTACCTTATGATTTTAAGGGATAAACATCTAAAGATATACATAAATTATCTCTTTTAAAATTTAAAGCCACCTTTAGGAACCTAAGCTAATTACTTTAACCACCCAACAGTTAAACTATAGATCAGATAGGACCTATACACATCTATAGGTAAGGAGTCTTTCTATTCTCATGTCAACCTTTTAAAAATAAATTTATCTTAGACATAGGAAACTTAGGATTTTATTTTTATGGTGGGCAATAGGCTCACATTAGTAGTGTCACTTATCAGCTTTACCTCGAGTCTTATCTTACCAATGGAGAATTAACCAACCCTTGCCACCTTATAATTATTTCAGCCTTGATTAGGGGTAAGATTGAGGATGGGCCATTTACCCCTCAATTTTTTATAATCTTAGTATAGATTAGGGCCCAAGCCTCTTTGGGCTCTTAATAATTTAATAACTAAAATTCTAATCATAAAACTGAGTTTTAATTAATTCATCCTAAATGGCTAAGCATTTAAAAAGAAACCCGAGGGTTAATAAATTAAATAATGAGAACTCGATCTTGTAACTCGAATCACTCACCTAATTTGGGGTAGTTAGGTACACCTTTTTGCATACACTTAGGTGCTAGATATGACACCTTTTTATAGGCATCTTAGAATAGGGTGTAGCAAGGATAACATTTTATACTTTCTTTCTTTTACATTTTGCATATATGATGATATGATGATTGTTTCTGGCTTAGCTTATTTTTTATTACTTTCTTTTTCTTTTGATTGATGAGTGGGCACTTGCCCTTAAGTGGTTAGATTTTATAGAAATATCTTCTGCAGGTGGCCATATTCCTAAAGGGTAATATAAAAAAAAAATGCTATCATTATAAATGAGCTCTTTAATGGGTACTGCGATGATTGTTAAAAAAGCCTTTGGAAATATGGCTCAAAGGACCAGATTCTTGGTAATTTGTATGTGATTATTATAATTGCGCTAATATGTATTTTTTGTAGGAACTTAATGTAATTTTCTTTTTTAAAATGCAATTTGATTCAAAAAGTTGTGAAAGCTTATAAATGAGGTATTTTTGGGATATTAGGGATCCAAATTGAAAAGAAAGTCTCTTATAAGGAATTTCTTTTTATTTGGATATCCTATTGGATGGCGCACCATGAGGAGTATGAAAGATAAGAAGACGAAAATAAAAAAATACCTCATTTTTAAGACTTGCGTCATTTCATAGAAATAGAATCTGGGTTGTTGTTGGTTGGGCCCGACCACCTTTACTTTCCAGTACTTTTTAAGTTGTATAATAAGTGGCACTTGCCACATACTTTGGACATTTGGATTAATATTATGATGATGTGTTTACTTTGTTTGCGCATTAAAACTGCATGCTTTTTCTTAGATTTCTTACTTTGCTTTGCTTTGGGGTGGCTCGGACGAAGTCTTTACGTTAGGCTCTTTAGGATATTAAATTTTCTAAAAAGCTAAAATTTATTTAAGCAAGATAAAAAAGGCACATAGGATTTAAAATTAATCAATTTTCTCAAATTTAATGCATAACTCCTTTAAAGGTGTCACCTTTTAAAATGATAATAAGTAATCATTGTTCACTTAACAGTGACTACTGGCCAGTCTTATTTGACCCTACCCATATCATGTATAGCATGGAGTCCAAGCATATAGATTTTTTTTATAATATAGAGAGATAGTTAATTTTGTATAAAGCATAGTGTCATTCATAGTCGTGCTTAGTGCCCATTTCCTTTCTGTGCCTCCCACCACTCTTGCATTTGCATAAGACCAGATATCATGGCTTTTATACATTATGTGGAGTTTAGCTGGTACCCCTTTTCAAGCATGGTAGTAAATCTAGGTCGGGGCTGCTTAGATCCCTAGTGGGATTTAAGTTATAAGTCATCTCGTGGTGTCTTGCATTAGTTAGGTTGTGGATGCTAGCACTGTATGTGGTCATTGTATGATCATGTGATTGTGGTGTGTCATTGCATGATTTACTGATTATTGTATAAGTGTGTGATCATTGCATGCTTATGTTATTGTGGTGTAATCATCGTATGATTGATTGATCGTTGTATGCTTGTGTGATTATGACATTATTTTGTGATTATTGCATGATTGTGTGACTATTGCATGATCGCATGATCATTATATGATTTGATTATTATTATGTGTTTGGATGATTATGATATTATTTTGTTGATTGTGTGACTATTGCATGATCACACGATCATTGTATGATTTGATTATTATTATGTGATTGGATGATTATGATATTATTTTGTGATTGTTTCATGATGATGTGACTATTACATGATCGCATGATTATTGTGTGATTTGATGATTGTTATATGATTAGATGATTATGACATGATTATGTGATAATATTGCAATTATATGACTATTGCATGATATTATGATTATTATATGATTGAATCATCATTGCATAATTGTGTGATTGATGCATACTTGGGTGATAATTATACGATTATGTGGTCATGGCATGGTGGGACGATTATTATATGATTGATTATGGTTGCATGATTTGATGTTTGTTGAACTCCTTGATTGGTTGTTGGATTGTACCTTCTTAAAGATTTGGAGGTCAACGCCAACACGTGCGATTCACCTATTATTCACCACACATGTTGGGGTTGTGTTTGTTGATCTCCTTTTTGGCATCAGTCACTTGCACAATCTCATCATTCAAATTTTGTAAGTAGATACATTTGTTAGCATATGGCATTGTTGTGTTTGGTGAGGGATCAAATTGTGTATTTTTACCTTGATTCGTCATCGGCCTTAGGATTACTCCTTTTTTTGATCATGTGTTGTCCTCTATTTTATTCTAAAATGCATGTGATCGGGTTGATGTCGATTCAGTGTGATTTCACGTATTTGGGCCTTATCGCGTATCTTTCTTTCGTGGTTAATAGCTTTTAATCGAGACATCATTTTACAAAACGGATTGCGCGAGCACGCCCGGATCGCCGAAATCTTCCAAACGAGTCCATTCGCACTCGAATCGGGCACCATTTGACACAAGTCGATGAAGGAGATCGAGATCATTATTACTATTATTATTATTATCATTAGTTTCAAATATATATAATATAAAGAAATAAATATTTTTCTAGTTAATATAATAAACTAAATTTGATTTTAAGTAAATAAAAAATTAGAATTAATAAATACATCTATACTACTATATAAAAGTGGCTTGGGATTCCACCCAAATGCAATCCTAGCATTCCATTTAATTTATCAAAGATGAATCTCAACCTTTTATTTTATTTATAAATTTAAATAACTTATTAATTAATTTTATTTATTCATTTAAATACATGACGTTTTTCATTTTATTTATATTAATTGCATTTAATGTAAGAGTCAATTTGTGTATTTAATTATATTTATTTTTATATTTAATTAGGATTAATTAATATATTTATTTTTATTATTTTTTAATTAATACATACTCTAACAATTAATAATATAATTCATTAATTAATATTCATCATAATATACTATTATAAAACTGATTTTTAAATCTTCTCATATTGAATTCTAGCCTTTAAATTTATGATGAATATCAAATTCTAAAATTTAAATGTATGATTATTATATAAAAAATTAAATTAAATTCTATCTTTTTAATATTCTCATTTTTAAATCTTACTTAATTAATATTATTGTTTACTTATTATGTATTTTATCATTTACTACATAAATTATTTTCAATAAAACATTCACTTAAATATTAAATTATTTAAAATTACTATGTTAATTCATATGTTATATTTGCACGGTTAACTATTAAATTTATTATAAAAAAATTAATTTATTTTTCATCTCTCAAAATTTAACTTGAACAATATATATCTATTATTATAAATATTACTATTATAAAAGTCATTGGAATTTCTTCACAAATAGTTCTAGCCTTTCATATTAGTTTTTAAAATAGAATTATGACTATTATTTTTATATATTATCTTATTATGATTAATTAATTATTTTAAAAATAATTAATTGTAATAACTTTTTATTTAAGCAAATAAATAAAATATATATACTTTGAATTCTCTAATGCTTCTTAGTCTTCCTTCATATTTATTGAATACCCCTTTATATTCTCATTTTATTATTTCATACTCTTCTTATTCTCTTTTATTATGATCATAATTATTATTAATTAAATAAATTTTTTTAGTAACATTTTAATTATATTTAACTTATTTTAAAATAATTTTCCATGTTTTGAACTTATTTTTAAAACAAATTTTATTTAAAATATAGATAATTTTATTTAAATATATTAAAAAATAATTTTACTTTTAAATTGTTTATTAATATATTATTGAAAATTTTATTTATTTAACTAAAATAAATATTAAATTTTTTTTGGAGATATAAATTATTTATTCGTCTCCGACTGCTTCGTTAATATTTATTTAAATTATTTTTACAAATATCGATTATAATAATATTAGTTAATACATAATTAAAAAATGTTTTTACAAATAATAATAACGTTATATTTATTTAAATTGCGTTATGTTTATTTAAATTGTTATAATAACGTTATAAATATACAATTTATATAATAAAATTATTTTAAATCTTATCTTAGATATATTATTAAAAAATTTTAATATTAGATATTTGATTATTATTAAATGCAGAGAGAGAGAGAGGCGGAGAGCGAGATAGATAGAGTTTATTAATTTTAAGATCTAAATAGAATTATTTTTAACTTATTTTTAAAACAATTTTTATATTTTAAACTTATTTTTAATTTTTAAATAAATGTTTTTTAGCTTATTTTTATGACAAAATAAAAGAATTTTATTTAAATATATTTAAAAATTTTAATAATTAAAACTAATAAAATTATTTTATTTAACAATTAATATATATATTTAATAATATTTAATATTAAAATTATATATATATATATATATATATAATTCAAAATTAATAGATTAATCATATATAATATTAAGAATTAAATAGTAACATATTTAACTTAAATACTTTAGTAATGTATTTTAATATTATTTAAAAGTTTATAAATAAATAAATCATATTAAATTTATATCAATTAAATTATATTAAATTTAAGTATTATAATTATGATTAATAAATTAATTTTAAATTATATTTATATATAAGTTAATAAAAATTATATGATTTAAAATAAATATAATATTTATAATATTCATCGTGTTAAGTTTTTTTAATATCTTCCATTAATTTTATTAAATATTTAAAATATAATTAAAATTTTACTAAAAAAATTAAAGTTAATTAAAATTTAATTAAATATTAAAAATATAAAATTAAATAATTTAAATTTTAATTGATTTTCTCTCTCGGTTTCTCTATCCGACTCTCTCTCTTCCTCTCTATCCGACACTCTCTCTCTACTTTTTCTTTTTGCTTGATATGACATTAATTTCTCTCTCCATTTGAGCTTAAAATGCAAAGATTCTTTGCGTGTATGATCCTTTAAAAATTTTATTTTAATCGTGATCCTTCTCTTAATTTAATATTTACTTTTTAAAATTTGCCCGTATTAATAATCATTGATCATAAATGATACTATTTTTTATAGAAAGTATTGATTTAATGTTAGTAAACATCTCATGTATAAAACATCAATTTTATAAATAATAATTTGAAACAGTTCAGTGATAATTATCGAAATATTGTATACCTTATCTTTAAATCAATTAAATATCATATGAATCATAGCATATTATGTACTCTAAAGTTTAGGGCATATTCACCATTAAATTGTTTCATATTTCACTTTATATAAGGATACAAATATTATATATTTCGATATAAAAATCATAAATTCCCTTAAAATTTAGAAACACAATCTATGTTTATGTTTCTGCAACAAATAAAAAGAACAAACAAATAAGAAATAAGAAAATTGAATGTACTAATATTAAGATCTTGTTTAGGACAATTTTAGACTATTTTTTTTTTCTGCTTATAAGAGATTTTTTATAAAAAAATAGCTATATAAAATAGTAAGAAAGCCATGCCAAATAAAGCCTAAAGCTTCGTTTGGGACAGCATTCTTATTGCTTTTTAAAAAGATTTTTTAGTATAAAAATTGCTAATTCAAAAAAATTTTGTACTAGAAAGTTGCTTTAGAAAGCAACAAAGTAGTTGTCTCAAACGAAACTTAAATCAATCGGAGAAGAACGCTGCTTTCGGGCGAAAGTTTACTGTGCATTTTGCGATTTATTATTACCAAAATTGTAAAATTAAATTTATAGATGTTTGATGTTTTTTCTTCTAAAAGATTCAGTGGAGGAAAATTTTAAAAGAGTAAAATGAATAATAAAAAAAATATATAATAATCAGCATAAACAAGCCGTACAAATTTATTTAAGGTACAAAAGGAAGAAAATTTCTCAAATGCAAAAAACGAATAGTACAAACAAAATATGTTTTCAAATATCAGCGAAGAGATGATAGGTTTTCGAATCGACCGTTACGAGCCTCACTGCAGAAATGGCAGCAATTACAGCCAAGCAGCTGAAGCCTAAAACATTCAGCCAGTGCCAGGCCTTTCGAGGAACTGAGAGGTTCTTCATATTTACCATTAGATACATGTGATTTGCGAGAACAAAGGTGAGTGGGAATGTGCTCAAAGCCCCAGTCAGGCTCATGAAGTCTCCGAGGAATGGAAGAAGAGCTGAGAGCAGTGTGTTTATGGTGAGGTACCCACCTCTAACAATGATCCGAAATAAAACATTTTGTAGAGCGAAGGGGCTCCCTCCTCTCCCATACTTGGTATCCAGGTACTCATACATGGGACTGGCAAAAATCTGCTCATAATAACAACAAATTATCGATTTGCGAAGCTATGAATGCATAAGAATTTTTTCAACAATGAAGGGCGAAATGGTGACTACAAACATTCATAACGACTCATTCAGAATTATATTAGTACTAAAAAATATGTGCTGTGCCACAAGAGACATCTACAGAGATGAAGAGCGTAGCCTGGGGAGAAAAACTTGGGCAGCATACAAGATTTCCCTTGACAGAAGCTTTATAGACGGCAATTGAACATGCATTTTATTATAGTCTAAAAGTGTGTGCGTGAATTTGACATTAAATTCGCCTAAAGTCTTTACAACAACAACAAGACTTTATCCCACTATGTGGGGTCGGCTACATGAATCATTTTTCTTCATTGTGTCCTGTTAAGAGTCAAATTCTCATCTAAATCTAATAAAGAAAGAAAATTCATAATAACCAAGTATTTTAGGTCTACCTCTACTTTTCTTGATATAAGTCAAATCTAATACATCTACTTTGCTAATCAGGTCATCGGAAGGCCGCCGTTTTATGTGACCAAACCATCTAAGGCGACTCTCTCTAATCTCATTTTCCACTAGAGCTACTCCAACCTTTTCAACTATATGCTCATTTCATATCCTGTCTTTAAGAGTAAAGCCACTCATCCGCCTGAGCATCCTCATCTCTATAACACTTAACTTAATATTATGCTTATCTTTTAATGGCCAACATTCTGCACCATAAAGCATTGCAAGTCTCATTACCATCTTAACTATCAGCAGAAGAGAGAAAGACTGTGACATAAATAATCTGAGAATACATAACGTTCAACATTTATAAGACTTGGAATTTTGACTGCAAATAGGGGCTGTTGTGACCACTGCTACCTATGCTTATACCCCTAGAGCAGGCATATTTGTTGTGTTAACTATGATAAGGTTCAGCATTTATAAGACTAGACTGCATTTAGAAATTGTCATGGCTGCTGCTAAATATGCTTACTATATTCATATTGCAGGTACATTTGTCGTCAACGATGTAATTAGTCAAGGTGAAATTTTGCGGGAGTTTGCAGAATATACTCACATGTAAAGCAATTACTGTTTGGAGAAAGGATGCAATGTTGGCTACTGTCTTGACCCAAACTGGTCCATGAACGCTGTTGAGGAGGTAGCTCGAAGTTGAGGAACCATATGCCCAATAACCCATAAAAGTGACAGCATATAAAGGCAAACCACCAACTGTAAATTGAAACCATAGGGCTTTCTCCATATTTTTTATGGCAGGTTCTTTTATTGTTGCCTGTGGTGAAAAGTATGAACCAGCAGTTATTTGATAGAAAAATACATATGATGATGCCGACATTGAAGTCTAAATGCATGAAAAATATTTAATTTTCAAGAAGAAAATCTTAATTTGAATATAGGAGAAATTTAAAAAAAAAAGGGTATCGAGTATAGAAACTTCAACGCTGCATCAAAGTTTTCCCTTGTTAAACTCTATGCTTTATTGCATTATAAGACTTAGCCAAAGACCTTGATTTATTCAGTTCAATTCTTCAATAATAAATAATTCCTCAAAAGTTTTCTAGCATAACAACCCATCCCACACAAAAGGCACTGCCTATTGTGACCTCGGCCATCCCATAATAGATTAAACCTCATGATTTAACACTTCTTGGTGCAGCTTTTCATGAGATCAACCATACAAGAAGTGCTCTGTCACAAGCACACTTAGCTATGAAATTCTAATAAAATTCAATCGATTTCACTAAAGATGCACAATTGCACATGATCGGTAAACCCGTTATACATATAACTCAATAACAAACCCTTTGCTTATATATATAACCCAATAATATTTTCTCCATTTTGATATAGTAATTAGTTCATTTATTCCTACATTTTTTTTTGTAGAACACTATCATCCTCGAAACATACTAGGAGCTGCTCCTTATTTGAGCCTTTGCCTTGGCAATCATTAACTGCTCTCTTCAGATTCACTCCCTAGTTCCAACTCAACTTAGTATTAATATCTGCAAACTAAATATTTCACGAGGAATTAGTTATACATGACCAGACTCTTTTGGTTTAAATTCATTAGAAATGTTGGAAGAGAAGGGGAGAACCATGTTCAGGTTAAATGGAAATCCTGACAAAGATGCTAAAGTTTAAAACTAAAAGCCAATGAAACATCTTTAACTTTTGATGAAGTTTTAATAGAGTATACCTGTATTTCAGGCAGCATCCCAGTATTGTATGCAAAAACAAGATTAGCAATTGCACCAATGGTACTGAAAATCCTGTCCCAGTGTGATGAAGGAATGCTGTAATCCCTTTTCTGACTGTTCAATCCTGTACATATAGACCAGGTTAGCGCTCAAGCGATAGTCCTCTTTAAACATATATGCCGATGTCATCACAGAAACTTTTCAGGCTGTTACAATCATTTCAGCATGTCAAAAAGGTATACAAACTAGAATGCTTTGATTACACTGCTCAAGCAGCTGGTGGCATGGATAGAAACTGTTGTTTGCATGCATGCAAGCCATTCAGTTTTTGAACTTGCAGCTAGGATGGCTTATCAGAATAAAATATTTTACAAAAATTTCAGAAAAAGGTACCGTAAAAAAGAAAAAGCAGCTAAGGCATCTTTATTGATTGGCAGTAGACCAGACAGAAAAGCATAATGTTGAATGTTCACCATACGAAATATAAGGATATAGCCTTCAGTTCTCGCATTATACTCAGTTGCTCCAGTGGCCGTTAAATTAGTAGCTTTGATGTTACTAGACGCTATTTTATGCTGTTTATGTTTTCTTTGTCAAGCAGACGAGTGGTTATTGGAAGAATTCAAAAAGAGTTGCACATAAATATGCAAAATTCACAACGGTTAATAAGAATTCCTGTAACAGTGGAATGATAATTGCCATAAATTGTGTGGGTACATAGCCTAATGCACTACTACGTTGATATTATTAATAGGAGATATTTCTATTTTGCAAATATTATCATTTCATTTTCATACAATAAAATGTATAATATGCTTAAACGGAAATAACAACGCAAATTAAAATTTTTGAGTGATTTTATTTAAAAAGTGTGATAAAATTTCATGAATTGCTCAACATTAAAATACATGGGAAATCAACTTTTTTGAGAAGAGTTTTGACTATTGTTATTCCTTAAAACTAAGGTTTTCTTGTAAGGAGTTGCTTCTACAGTGCTGTTCAAAATCCTTCCATATGAAAATTCTAATTTGCAGCAAAACCTACAACAATGCAAGTACAGGAATCATAATAGAAAACTGTGTATTACAATTAAATCTTCTCCATTATCTATCAAATGATTCAGAATTACCAAGTTACATATCTACTTGAAACAAGTTTAGAATCACTTGTCTCAGAATTTTGTGTGTTGCTATGATTAATGAAATTATCATGTATAACCCTAACATAACATAAACTTATCAGGTGACTTGCTCAAAACATGTTTACATGAGAAATGTTTCTTACAGAAAGTGGATATTAAAAAAGAATTAATGAAACTATTATAAAGAAAACAACTATCAAGTTTATGAAAAATTAGATTTTAAAATATTCTATGATATTAAACTCTATCTTCGAACTATTTCAGAATTTTATGAGAATATTAATGCATGATATTTGTACTTGACTGAGTTTGATGAATATTACCATCCCTAAGTGAGAGCACAAACGCTATGACAATATAGACAAAACTAAAGAACGTAGAGAATCCTAGCCATATCCTTAAAGCGGATAGATGAGGTATTCCAAAGGCAAAAAGAGCACAAACAACTCCAGCAATTGCTATACAGTATGGGAGCTTCAAAGCACCATCATCCCGGTACAGAACATAAATAGCCTGCAAAAAAGCAAGTGCAAGTCTGAACATCATCAGCTGGCAAGAAACAATTACAACTGCAAATAAAGTTCAACAACAAAATCAAATTTTTTTAGGGGATTGAATAGAAAGCCAATGAAGGATTTCTTTTCCAATATGTTACAAGGCCAACATTTCCAGAATAATCTTAGTCCAGCACATGTTTAGGCAATTGGCATGGAACTCCCTATAGTTTGGTCTTTCTGTGAAAATGGGTTAATTGAAGTGATCACGTTTTGAATAAATCAGAAAGCAAGAACTAAGATCTTTTTTTGGTTCACCCTTCGAATCCTATAAAATCAGATTTGTTTGTTTTCAATCCATTGGTAACATTGTTATGCTGCAGTTCGTTGAGTAACTAAAATCTGTATTTCAGTTTTGAGTAAATATAGATTAGTTCCAAATTAGTCTGTTGGAAAATCCCTATTGCAAGATATCAAACAGAAAAAAAGATTGTTTTGTATTGATTTATTGTTGAATCTAGATAATCTGGACTTGTTCTTAAGCATTTCTGGTACTAATTATTGGTGCACTGTGCTGTCTATAATATGTGTTTAATTGTAGGCATTGATTGAAAAAGCAGTGCATATTTCTCAAGGTGAACGTCACATTGAGGTGCGCAAAAAAGCCTAGAGGCTTATGCCTCTTTTTAGCCAAGGCGTATGCCTTGATAGTTTGAGGCAGGCTCCTCAAATTTGCAATCACAAAAAAAATTATTTTGTTATTTCATATTATAATATACTTATAGCATACTTAATAGTTAATATAGCTTATAATATGCTTATATTTCTTTTCATTTTTAGGGTAGTTGAGCAACAGAGGGTTTAGGGTCAAGCGAGCGGCAACAAGACTTGAGAGAGACGTTGCCTGAGCAGGCAGTTGCGAGCAGCAATTGCGCATGGAAAGAAAATTGTGAGCACTCAGGGAAAGAGCCATTGTGCATAGTGGAGTCTTTGCAACCACAATTGTTCTTATAGGCATGGTTTTAAGGTGAGATTATTTTTCATTTCTTTTCTTTTCTTTTAAAAAATGACATTCTTGAATTTCTTTTAATATTTTTATTTTCATTTTTTTCACTATCTATATAATTTATTTTTACTAATTTTTCCTTTAACTTATTTCTTTTAGGTTTTAGATTTTATTTTTATTTTTCTTAGTTTTATTCTTAATTTTATTATGTTTGTTTTTTTTTATTTACTTTAATTATTGTTTTTAATTTTCATTTTTACTAATATTCCTTTTTATTATTTTACTTAAAGTTTTAAATTTAATTTTTATTTTTTATTTTATGTTTTATTTTCTTATTTTGTTTTTTTAACTTTTTTTATTAATAATTTTTCTTTTAAGTATTTTTTATTTTTCTTTAGGATTAGACTTTATATTCATTTTTATTAGCATTATTTCTTAATTTTTATTTTAGTTATTATTTTTTAGTTTATTATAATGACTAGTTGCGCAAGAAGAAAAGATTCATCTTGATGGGAGAAAATAAATAATAGATTTGAATATTCATTATTCTATTTTTTGATCAAATATAGTACAGAGAATAATATATTGTCTTGAAATAAAGAAATGAAGTTTTACAATAGAAGCAAAAAATAAAATAGAGTTTTAAAATTATTTATGTTCATAGAGATTTTTCTATGGATAAGATAGAGTTTATTTTATCCAGAATTACAGATTCTTCATAAAAATGAGTCATTATGATTAATTACATCTAGATAGAAGTGATATCCTAAGAATACTCTTGATGAAGGGTGTCAAAATAGGTTGTCGGGTCGGGTTCACGTTCGACCCAAAATTGATTATACTCAAATTCAATCAACTCGAAGCCGACTCATTTAAAAAACAGGTCAAAAATATCAAATTGAACCTTACCCGCTGGCAGATCGAATGACCCGAATCAGACCCATTAATTCATTCTGGTTAAAAAAAGTTATAACTTATTATCTATAAAAATTAGGATATTTGATAAAAAATAATAAGATTATACTCACATGTTAAAAAAAAAAAAAGAAAAATATATATTAAATGGATTATTTTCAAGTCAAAAATGAGTTTGTGGGTCAACTCAAACCTAACCCATTTAATAAACGGATCAAAAAACCAAGCCTGAACCTGACCCATTTATAAAACGAGTCAACCCGAACCATAATTTTTTGGGTCTGGTTAGGGTCAGGTCAATTATTGACACTACTCTTGATTAAAGTCGTGAAATCTATTTTTATGATTTCAAATTTTAAAGAAGAATAATCTTTAGAATTTTAAAAGAAATATGTTCAATTTGAAATAAACCTTTTAGGAAGCCAAAAGAAGAACGAGGAGCACTAGATTATGCGAAGTTCATAAGTACTGGGCTTTAAAGTTTTGAAGGCTTGAATTTATCATTTTAGTTATTTATTTTATTAAAAAAATGAAACTTACAACTCCTCAACACAAGATTGAAAAATTATCTGAGATGAGAAATTATCTACGATAAGAACTAGTACACAAGCAGTACTTCAACCTAAGTCTAAAGAAATACAACAAAACTATAACTTTCAACACCACTAAGAGTTTAAGTAGGTCTGACTCAACTAGACTTATAAAGCTATTAGAGGAAGTGGAGCCATGTGATTTTGTTGGCCATCACGACACCAGCTGCTTGAGGTGGTGCCCGCTAGCATGCTGACTAGGCAAAGTGAAAGAAGGGCTGGAGGGTCCTTGGGTTGACTAGAGTTGGGCTTGAAAATTTAGATTTGTTTTGAGAAATCTATTTAGGGCTTGGGTTTAGGGATTTGACCAACCTGAGCTAACTTAAGTGGGTTGGATCTCCTAAGAGAGCTTACCTAAGGTCTCAATAAGTGTTGTGCAAGGTTTAAAGGGATTTGGAGTTGATTTGGTTGGATTTGGTTAAAGTGAGCCCAAAAGGGTCACTTGGGCCTTTAGGTCAAGCTAGGGTTAAAAAATGAGTCAAGCATGAATATAAATGTTCTTGGGATAGGTTAAGACCATTTAGACTCGATGTCAAGGCTATTAGGTTTGAATTGATTGATTTAGTTTTAGGGTTTATTTAAGTAAAGGATTCATTTTGGTCGACCCTACTTTGACTATGGGTCAAATGGGTTAACTCAGACTCCTTGACCTATGGGATGGGTCCAAAAGCAAGCCAGGAGTTCCTAGGGTAGATCTTTGGGTCATGGACCACCTAGGAAGGTGCCATAAAGCTTAGACAACATTTTGGTTGACTCAGGGTTGACCTAAGATTAACCTAAGGGGGTCCACTACCTATCTAAGAATCATAGGAAGTGTCCTAAAGCCCTTGAGTAGCTCTAGATAGGTCTAAGGTTAATTGGCCCATAAATGGTCCAATTAAACCCAAGGGCCCACCTAGGATTTCTCTTGGATTTTGAGTTTTAGATTTAGCTTCAACCTATTATATAGGGATTTGTAAAAGGTTGATGACTTAAAATGAACTTATGAATCCCTAGGGTAGACTCCTAAGGGTCCTAGGCCCCACCTATGCCAAGCTAGAGTTGACCTAGTCTATAGGTCTCGAGAGCCCAACATGGGGTATAAGGTTATCTATAGGTTTGGGTTTTCTAGGACTAGCCAATGCTAAGTCATTAAGAATCCATCTACGAGGGTCCTATAGGAAAGGCTCTACAAAGGAAAGGATCCAATGAGCTAAGGCTAAGCACTTGAATGTTCTATCAATTTCATTAAAAAATAAGATCAACACTTAAAAATATGACATTATACCAAGAGAAGATGCAAAAAAGAGTTATGTTTACTTAAAATGTAAATTTTGTGATAAGAGATTGGCTAGTTGGGTTGTTAGGCCCATTGAGTAACGAATTTTTTAAAAATTATTAGATTTCAATGGGTTGGCGTCAACCTTTTTTATTTCAAGGTATCTTGATAAAGCCGACTATAGATATGTATACAAATATACATTAGAAATGAGAAAGGACTGATGAGTCATCTTTGGAGATGTTAGAATATACTTGATATATTAGAATATGGATATCTTGTTATAGAAATAGATTGCTTAGAATTTATTGTACAAATAATCAAGAACATCATTATACTTTAAACAAACTTATATCATGTGACATTTTTATTTATGCAATGGAATATTATTTTAACCTGATAATACAATGACACTTATTACCTACCATAATATAGTAAATCATGTCTCTTGTACAGTTAATGCGGCATTCCCAATGTCTTATTATCTGTGCTTTAATAAACATGAGTTGCTTATTGAGTTAGAGCTATCAAACTCATTGCAAAACTTTTTCATGACAGGTTCAATTATGTTGCATGGTGGACATCGTCAGAAGAGCAGGTTTTTCAACAATAGTATTGCTTTTGATTTTAAGTTTATATTGTTCTATGTATACTTATGTTGGGTTTGGATAGTTTTACATACGTACTTGTTGTTTCTAGTTTCTTTCCCGTTAGTTGCTACTTTTTTCTTTTTTGTGCTAGTGTTATGTACTCTATTAATGAAATAAAATATTATTTCTTTTCATTGCTTACTCTTCCATGTTCTGCTTATAATTATTGGCATTTTTTTTTTAATTTTGAGTGCAAAACAGGTTTAATTGATTATGATTTTTAACGGTTTACTTAAATGGATGAGGTCAATCCTTTCACCACGTTCAGACCCAGGGTTTTGCATAAGATCGGCATAAAAACATTTGGTCTGATCAAAGATAAAAAAAAGAGATCATCTCCCATCCGCAAATTCAATGTTGTTTTGTTTTACTTCCCATCTTATCATTCTCTCATTCAACTCCATCCCTGCAGCTCGATCAACCCGTTCGAATATATATACACTAAATAGCTCAAAGTCAAACTAGCAAAGCTAACTAAAACAATTTCTAGTTAAGTTTCAACTTTCAACCAGCTCCGTACAAATTATAGTTTAAGATGTTTAGAGATTCAGTTAAAATACCATATAAAAAAATAGCAACAATTTCTAGCACTCTTGAAAAACAAAAATTCTTTACTAAATATATTGTTTTAGCGAGATAAAAGATGAAGAATGAAACTTATTCTAATCACCTATTACAACAAAAAACAAATTATGGAAATCATTTTCAAAATACCTTGAGTGCTTGCCCGGCCAAAATGATATAACCGGTGTTGATCATGAAAAGATTCACATATTGGAGGGCCCATGTAAGACAATACATTTTCCTTCCTGTAATTTTGAAATACAACAACATGAGAAAAGCTTCTCAAGAAGGAAAAAGAAAAAAAATCTACTTAAAAACACTATAGAAAGGATAATTCGAAATCAGATAAAATTTTAGAAATTTGCTACCAGTGAAAAAATCAATAGCATGTAATATTTTCACCGTATATTTTGTAGAACTTGTTCAATGTTAAAGCATTTGATATAAGATCCAGAGAACAGCCAGGAATCTTACCATATATGTGACCAGCAAGATCTCTGTATCTAATTTGCCTTTTACCTCCAACATTATGAAGACGAGCAACAAGAACATTGGCATTCAAGGATATTGCAGCGGCTAAAAGTAAACCAACTACACCACCTATCCATCCCAAAGGAACCATGATTGATCCTGAATACCCCAATACGTAAGAGCTGTTGATCCCCGTTGTGAGAACAAACCCAACTTGATACCAAGGATCTGGAGCACCCATTGCATGAGCAACATTAATAACAAGTCCCAAAAAATAACAGGGTATTAAGTAAATCTGAGCAAAACTCACAACTTTGCCATAAAACTAATTTCATTTCAAGGTAAAAAGTCACATCTTGAGAAAGTACAACAAGGCCAATTCAAATTATTGTAGTAAGAAAAATGCTCATAATACCACTTGGACATTATTGAGCGGAAAATATGTAAAATTTGGGTCCATGGTACGAGGTAAGGTCCATATGTTGATGGAATAACAAAGAAATGAAAATAATACACAGGGATATCATGGTAGCCTCATCTAGAATTGACAAAAAAAAAGGAGATGCATTTCACCGAGAGACTCAAAAAAAGATTACGGCAACTAATAGAGAGCAAAAGAAAAAAAAAACACAATAAATTCTCAAGGTATTTCAACCTTAATTAAGATGGCTTAATAAGAGAAGCAGACTCCAAATTCATTGTGTAGGGTATTGCCCTCATTGTCATCATCGTATTCATTAGAGTTTTCATTTCATGTACCAAGGGTATTCATAATGTATTTCATTTTTTGAGTAACATTTATGTTATTAGGATTTTATGTATGATGTGAGCTTTTATTTATAACACATATTTATCACAAGAGCTATACCAATCTAATATCCTCCTTCAAGCTCAACAGACACTCAACCAGCCCCTCCCTCTTCTCACTCCTCATAATGTCGTCGGTCCCCTCCTACCCTTGGAACCAAATGTAACTCTTCAATTTTCCTACCATAACTACTTCATTTTCCTTGCGTAAGCCTTTGATCCCATCTCTTGTCTCTTGCCAGAAATACTCAATGGTCCAAATGTGATCGCTTATGTAAGAGGTTGTTGAATGAATGACAGATATTGCCAAGTGCTGAAATTCTTTTTGTGCTCTTCCACCTTCGCATGAGGACGACTTGAGCCTGAATGAGGGTGATCCCTTAGAGAAGGACTTCCAAGAAGGGATATATCATTTACACCGAATGACTGCTCATCCAAGTCATCTTCAATATCTTAGTTACACATTTCGGATTAGTCATGCGTCCACCATAAAGCCACTCTTGGATTATTATTGTTCCTTTTTCAACTTTTATGCCCTCTTTCTTCTCTCAATTTGTTACCGTCAACTCCAAAACAAATAAAAATATAACTTTCATTGAGTGGGCATTCTGCTAGTAACTGTAAGCAAGAACGTCTCGTACCTTCTTGTTCACGTGGCTTCTATCTTGCCACATCAGCTTTACCTATCCATTGTATCGTTTTCTATATATAGATGCTAATATAATGGAATAATCAATTCGGCTGAATACTGTTCTGTCTCTTCCCTTCTTATTACTCTGTTTAGAACATCAACATGGTATTAGAGCAGTGATCCTCTTTCCGGCCTCGTCCTGCCCAAACATCTTCTTCTTCGTCTCCTTCTTTTTCTCATGGATCACTCTACGGCAACGTCTTCTTTAAATCAATCTGACAATGTCGCATCTGCTCCGCTAAACCCACCTTCTTCGATTCCCTCCTCACTTAAATTCTTGATATTGTTCATCAAGAAAGTCATCGCGCAACCCCTCACCGCCAATTATCATCCCCTCTGGCGATCTCAAGTTCTCAAACTATTCTGCGCCAACTGGTATTAAGGGTTCTTGGATGGATCTATCATCGCCCGGCCAAGATCAACGACCAATGACACTGCTCAGCTTGTTCCCAATCCTAACTACATCAACTGGCTCTTACTGGATCAAAATCTCGCCGCAGCACTGTACTCCGTCATCTCCTCCACCATTCTTCCATACGTTCTCTCGGTGGAACGCTGCAACGAGATCTGGACTACTCTTGATCGACGCCTTCAGTCAAGTACTCGATCAAGAATCATCCAGCTAAAACACGAACTGCATTACCTCTCCATGAAAGATAAAACCATGACTCAATACTTGCTCGACGTCAAAGCCAAAGTCGATTCCCTAGCCGCATCAGGTGCTCCTCTGGACGTTGAAGACATAATCCATTATACACTAGACGGACTTCCGCCAACTTATCAAGCTTTCAAGACTGCAATTCGTACCAATCTTCAACCGCTAAGTCTGGACGATCTATATACGCTTCTATGCAGTGAAGAACTCAATCTTGCACATGAAACAACTCGTGAGCTCCAATCCCTCCAACTCTCCGGCAACACAATGGACCTCACGGCCGTGCGTGGACGTGGACGAGGCTGATCAAATCAGCCTCGAGGTCACACGTCGTCTAACCATCGCGCGCATTCAAATAACCCAAATCCTAATCGTGGAGGCAAATCAAGAAGATCTTCTGTCACCTGCCAAATCTATGGCAAATTCGGCCACTCAGCAGTAAAATGTTGGCACCGTCATGATGATCAATACACTACTGAACTCCCAAACACGGTCTTATTCACCTCTCCGTCACCAACCACGCCGACAGAATGGTATCTTGACAGCGGAGGTTCCACTCATCTTACCTCTGATCCTAGCCATTTCCAAACCTACCAAGTTTATACCGGCTCAAATCAAGTAGTTCTTGGCAATGACCAACAACTAACCATTCATAATACGGGTAAAGGTCTTCTTCCTACCCCCAAGGTAGTCTTCAACTATCTCATCTCAGTCTGGTTCCAAATCTATCATTCAACTTATTATCTGTCAATTGCCTTGCCACTGATAACAATTATCTTATATCATTTTTTTCATGTGGCTATGAAATTAAGGATCAAAAGACCCGCCGAACTCTTCTCACTGGTCCGTGTATTAATGGCCTCTATCCGCTTCAAGTCAAGTCTTCCACTCCTTCTACGTCTACGCTCGCTCTCATCTCCATTCAAGCCATTCCCGATCTATGGCATCGAAGACTCCGACATCCTTCTACTCAAACTTTGTCTAGTTTAGCTAAACACTCTCCTAATATCTATATTTCTTCAACAAATTCTATGTGTAATGCATGTCGGATGGCTAAAAGCCACCGATTACCTTTTCATGTTTCTCAAAACAATAGCAAGTCTCTTTTTGATCTTGTACATTATGATGTTTGAGGGCCCTCCCCTTCAAACTCAACCCAAGGATATCGCTTTTATGTTTCCTTTATTGACGACTTTTCAAAATATACTTGGGTATATCCCTTAGTCCGTAAATCTAAAGTTCTTAATGTATTTTTTGAATCTCAAAGAATGATTGCACGTCAATTTCATACCCACATTCGCACTCTTCGCACTGATGGGGGTGGTGAATTTATTAACAATAAATTCAAAACTCTTCTAAAGAACCTCAGAATCATTAACCAGTTCACTTGCCCATACTCTCCACCTCAAAACGGAGTAGCGGAACGCAAGCATCGTCACCTAACCGAAACCATTTAGACAGTACTCATCACTGCATCTCTCCCTCAAAACCTATGGGTCGATATGCTTATGACAGCTGCCTACCTAATTAACCGTCTACCCTCTCCCAATACTTTCAACAAATCGCCTTATGAAATTCTCTACTGCAAACCGCCCAACTACAATCACCTAAAGGTTTTCGGCTGCCTATGTTATCCCTGGCTCAAACCTTATTCACCTAACAAATTGTCTCCTCTCTCATATACATGCGTCTTCATTGAATATGCCCAATTTCAAAAAGGTTACCGCTGTTTGGATCTTGCAACTAACAAGATTTACACCTTGTGTCACATCGTCTTTAACAAAGCTGTGTTCCCCTTCTCATAATCTCCTGGTACCTCTTCCACGTCCACATCCCCATCTCTCACCACACCACCCTTACTCCTCATTCCCACAGTCGGTTTACCCACTTCAATCACAAATTCTTTACCCATACATCACCAAAAAGCCAAATCAAGTCCGCCCAGTTCCTTGGACCTCTCTTCACCTGCACAAGAACCCGTCATTCCCACCAATTCATCAACCCAGTCCTTGTCTACTCACCCAGTTCAGCCACAACAAATCGCTGCATCCACATCTCAAAACTCCATCCATCCCATGGTAACACAACTCAGAAGTGGTCACAACAAACCAAAACAAATATTCGATTTATCTCATGTCCTTCAACATGCCGAACCAACCACCTACAATCAGGCAGTTAAAAGCCAATACTGGCGTTCCGCCATGTCACAAGAATTTCAAGCTTTGCAAGCTCAAGCAATATGGGGTCTCGTTCCGCCGTTACCAAATCGAAACATACTTGGATGCAAATGGACTTTTCGAACCAAACTCAACTCCAACGGTTCAGTGGCCAGATATAAAGCTCGACTCGTGGCAAAAGGATTTAATCAAGAACATGGCTTAGACTGCACAAAGACTTTTAGTCCAGTAGCCAAAATACCTATCATAAGAGTTCTTATTCTCATTGCTCTGCATTACAAATGGGAAATTCATCAACTAGACGTTTCTAATGCCTTCTTACACGGCACTCTATCTGACACCGTCTACATGCAGCAGCCTCCAGGATTCCAAGATTCGTTTCACCCCAACTACATCTGCAAACTGAACAAAGCATTATATGGCCTCAAACAATCCCCACGAGAATGGTATGCTACTCTCTCAACTCATCTTCAAAATTTCGGTTTTCAAATTAGCACTGTTGACCCATCATTACTAATGTACAAGTTGGGATCCACACGCATGTACATCTTAATCTACGTCGATGACATCCTTCTCACCGGCAACTCACTTACTGAAATCAATCGTCTCCTATCCAACCTACATGAGAGATTCCAAATGCAAAATCTTGGATCCTTAGCTCACTTCCTGGGCATTGAAGCAGTCTCAACCGAATATGGCATACTGTTACATCAACAACAATATGCCCAATGCATTCTAGAAAGAGCTGGAATGCAAAATGCTAAGCCGGTCTCCACACCCACTCCATGCAAAACGGTGCTCACACATACATCCGCCGATGACTTCTCCAATCCCCAACTATATCGTCATCTAATCGGATCGCTACAGTACCTTACCTTGACCCGTCCAGATATTCAATTCGCAGTTCATTAGCTCAGCCAACACATGCATCAACCTCTTAATATCAATTTCGAAGCTCTCAAGCGGTTACTGCATTACATTCAGGGTACAACAAACAATGGCGTACCTCTATACAACGACGAACTTACTCTCCAAGGCTTTGTAGATGCCGATTGGGCTAGCAATTCTCAAGACCGAAAATCCGTATCCGGCTACTACAACTTTCTGGGCAAATCACTCATCTCATGGAAAGTTAAAAAGCAAAATATCGTAGCAAGATTGTCCACTGAAGCCGAATACAGAGCATTAGCTACAGAAGCATCCGAAGTTATTTGGTTACGTCGTCTACTAGAGGATTTCCACATTCCGCAAACCAAACCTACCACAGTTTATTGCGACAACACCTCCGCAATCTCATTAGCTAATAATCCGATCTACCACGCTCGGACAAAGCTCATCGACGTAGACTGCCACTTCATCTGCGACTGCATTCAAGCCAAGCATCTCTCCGTTCATCATCTCTGTACCAATGATCAAATAGCCGATATATTCACCTAAGTCACTTCCCATACGTCGCTTCAAATTATTATCCAGCAAACTAATCCCTGCTCCAGCACCATCAGTTTGAGGGGGTCTGTAAGCAAGAACGTCTCGTACCTTCTTGTACACGTGGCTTCTATCTTGCCACATCAGCTTTACCTATCCATTGTATCGTTTCCTATATATAGATGCTAATATAATGGAATAATCAATTCGGCTGAATACTGTTCTCTCTTCCCTTCTTACTACTCTGTTTAGAACATGAACAGTAACTACCCATAATAATAGTCGGTTTAATTGAAACAGTCGGTGGAGAATTACATTTTTAAAACTCATGATGACGCTTGTCATCTGCTGCTAGGTCCCTTCAAGTCCCAATGCTTAAAATGCCACAAACAGCAAAAACCATGGGGAAAAATCAGAGTGCCGTTATCTGGACATCAAGTTCGGGATCAGCTTCATTCAAACCTATTTCACATCCAAAAGCATGCAAATTCTAAGGAAATTAATCCTTTGTAAACTAATCAAGCAAAACAACAATGTCCAAAAACCATCAAGTGTTCACCGAAGGAGATACAAACCCCCTCGTTTCCTCTTCAGTGGGCCGGAGGAAGCCGAGCAGAACCACATGAACACTTGTTCAATGTTATAAGAAAAAAAAATCCACAGGGGCTCTACCTACACGAATTTAGACCAGCAGAAATGAAATGTGGGGAACAAAAACGAAGAACTGAATAACGACAAAAAACAAGCAATCGTCTCTCACCGGCAACAAGAAACGCGAACACTAATTTCCAACAAAACAAAACAAAACTAGAAATTTGAGTGAAATTTCCCTCGAAAGAAAGAAGAACGCGTTACAAAAATGTAAAGCAACCAAAAACAAAATCTCATTCATCCAATCAAACGAGAACAACAAAATACCTGTGCTAATCTGGTGCGCAGTTTCATCCGACACCTCAACAACAGGCCTCTTCTCATCCTTCCGAGCCCTATCCTCTCCGACCTCCACCAACGTCGCCATCACCCAACGTCCCTCTCCCTCCTCCGCAACACGCCGAAGCAAGAAAGCAGCAGTGGCCTCCCTGTCTTCCGCGGCGCAGTAGAAGAACGAGGAAGCACCGGAGAGGAAGAGCTAAGACAAGGTAGGGTAGGAAAGGAGGGGCGGCAACGGAATCTCCTTACAGACTATGCGCCGAAAGTGCGGCTGTCCCTCCATTCCCTCCTGCTATCCATATATAGTGAAGAGAGAAAAAAATACCAAAGTAGAATGCCGACAACCAATCGAGACAGGTAATTACCAAATAAAAAAGGAATCACATTTGCAAAATGAAAATGATTGGTCGTCATCAACGGACCACAAACTCACAAAATCGCAACTTTTGAGTGCTATATTTCGGCATATGATTTTAAAAAAAAAACAGAATATTTCTGAACCAATTTCTAAATATTGAAATTGAAAATGTTCTCATGTTATGCGAAATTAATTTTGTTTCCTGATCCAACGGGTTGAACCGATCAGTTCGATCTGATTTTTAAAATTTTGATGTTATCTAAATTATTACAAATCTTAAATGCCCAAATTAATCTGCTTCATTTTTTTCATGCTTTATTTTTTTCATTAATATTTAGTGTGAATATTTTTTTAGATAATAAGCACAAACCCACCGGGCAATGACATTGATTGATGGAGAATGGAATTTAAATTTTAAATTTATTTATTTAGTTTAAGTCAATATAATATATAAATAATTATTTAATTTTTATACTGAAATATTCTTAAAATAAATTTTAAAATTTTAAAATATACTCTAATTAAATTTAATCAATATATCCTCACTAATTTTTTCCCCACTAAATTAGCTTGAATTTGCCCACTTATAAACGACATTCATGGTGATTCTTTTTTTTTTTTCATTGTTGTATTAATTTATGCTATATGAATTTGATTTGATTAGAATCAATTAAATTTATTTAATTATTAACTTCTTATATGCCAAATTAAGGTTTTGTTTGGAATAGTTTTTTAATTATTTTTGTGATAAGAATAACAGTAAGTAAACAAATAATGTGTTTGAAAGATATTTTTTTATTATTATTTTTTGAAACTTTGACTTCAAAATTTTATTTTTAAAAAATTATTTTTGAAATTATGTCCGAGTAAAATGCTTTAAAAAACTCCAAATAAAATCTAAGAATTCATTTGGGACGATTTCAGCTTTTATTAAGGTGGTTATAAAGTTGTTGCAGCCTTGCAGGCAAAACAATTTTTGAGAAGTTGCTATGATGTAATGGATCTTTGTGAAGAAGGAGATGCAAACAAGCATAAGCACAAAGAGCAGTGAAAATTGTAATTCCAAAAATATATTTCATATCATCTCTTCCTTCCACAACTTTTCTATATATAATATATCTATAGAACTTTCTAGAAAATTCTATAAAACATATACAAAAGATATTTAAATAATAAAATAGTAAGAAAATTATCCCAATCGAAGCGTAAATCTTGTTCATGATTTTGATTAGCATCCTATATTTTTTTTTTATGTTATTGTCAATTTTTTAATAATTTAATAATGTAAAATTTTATTTATTTTTTCATAATTTTGGATCATAATCATAACAATGATGACTCTTATCGTATTGTATTTTGATACTTCTCTAATTGAATAATATCTACTACACGGCTTAGAAGGTTGGCATAAAGACAGGTTGAATCGGCCTAAATTTATGGAATTTTCTCTTGAATGTGATGGTATGAAGCATATGTGCAAAAGGAATTATATATAATTTTTTTTTTTAATTAAGTGTAGAATTCACAAAGAACTTGTTTTCCTAAGCACAAAAAAACATAAAGGTGTGATTGAAAAAAGAATTTGACCTTCTTGGAGATAGTATGAAATATGTTTCATGTTGCAAATCATAATATTTTGGATGTATGCATGCAAGATATTGTTGACCTTTATTTTCATTCGAGTGCCCTTGAGGGCCTTTAATTAATCTAATCAACCCCCGTCGAGTCCAATTCGAGCTCGAATTAGCTTGAATTGAGTCAAAGTAGACTCGACCGTATCCGATTGAGCCCGATTAGTTTGCCTTAGGCCCGTCGAAGTTAATTTGATTCGAGTGTTCATTTTATTTAAATTTAACTGGGTTAATTTGAGTAAATCAAATTGAATCCCAAATTGACCCAAATCGGATCTGACTGTAGGCTTGATTTTAATCTAATATGCTTAATTAATTTACTTATTTATTTATTTATTTATTTTTTCATTCTCATGAGCTTAAATTTATTCCTAAATCAAGCAATCAAAGATGGCTAATTAAATCACCTTAATTCCCTCCTAATTAATCTTAGATGAATCCTAGTCGTAGATCTAGGGCCTTAATCATTTAAATACTCTTTTAGGGCTTCATGAAGGCTTCTTTTTCTTTTTCCTAGCCGCTCTCAACCCTAATTTTCTTAGTGTGAGAGCTCTTCCAACATCTCCACATCTTCCTCCACTCAAATTCGTTGGTAAAATCTTGCCGGCCGCGAAATCTCCGGCGACCCGAGTCATTCCCCTTCCAAAGCTTCTACCATCCGATCCAAGGTGAATTGGAGTTCAACTTCAACTAGAGGAATATACGAGGACAATCTACAAGCTCAGATATTTCAAAATCTAGAAGATCTAACGGTAAGATTTTATCAAACTTTAGATCTAGGTCACCACACTTAGATCCGTATATCTTTATAATAAGTGTTTTTTAGAGCTTTCAAATACCTCCCCATGACTTTTATTCATGTCTTAATCTACATTTAAAATTTTATCAAAATCAATAAAGTCATTCTTGAGAACGAAATCTTTTTTTAATTTTAGGGTTATAGAATTCGGAGTACATGAATAGCATGAGTCGTTGATTTTCTCTTTCTTTTTTTTTATAAATATTTTATTAAAATTAAATACATTTTTTTATAAAATATGTTTAAATAATTTAATAATTATTTTAAATACATTAATTTAAAATTAAATCTATTTTATGACGTATTTATTATTATTTAAAATAGTTTTAATTACTTAAAATCTAAACACTTAGTTAATACTAATAATTATTAAATCCTTTTAAAATGATAATATTAAATATTTTTTTATCTATTTTATTTTAAAATAATAAATAAAAATAAGAAAAATTTTATTATTACTTTTCAATAATTTAATTATTAAAATTGTGTTAAAATATATTATTTTAAGTAATTCTTAATTATTTAATTGCTGAAATATCTTAATATTTAATCAAAAATAATAAATTACTTTCTAAAATTAAAAAAATATATTTTTTTCATTAATTATTTTGAAATATCAGAGAAATTATTTTTTTTATTATTACTTAAAGTTGAATTAATAATTACTTTCCTTTTTTAAATTATTCTAATTGATTAATTACCTAAATTACTTAATTAGGTATTAATTAAGTTAAACTTTAAATACTTTCTAAATTTATAAAAATTATTTTCTTATTGAATATTTTGAAATCAGAAAATTATTATTATTTTTATTATTTAATTCGAATTAATAATTACTTTCCTTTTTTAAATTATTCTAATTGATTAATTACCTATATTACTTAATTAGTTATTAATTAATTCAAAATTTAAATACTTTCTAAATTTATAAAAATTATTTTCTTATTAAATTATTTTGAAATCAGAAAAATTATTTTTTTTTATTATTTAATTTGAATAATAATTACTTTCCTTTTTGAAATTATTCTAATTGATTAATTACCTCTATTACTTAATTAGTCATTAATTAATTCAAAATTTAAATACTTTCTAAATTTATAAAAATTATTTTCTTATTAAATTATTTTAAAATCAGAAAAATTATTATTATTTTTATTATTTAATTCGAATTAATAATTACTTTCTTTTTTAAATTATTCTAATTGATTAATTACCTAATATTACTTAATTAGTCATTAATTAATTTAAACTTTAAATACTTTCTAAATTTATAAAAATTATTTTTTTTATTGAATAATTCTAAAATAAGAAAATTATTATTATTATTTTATTTTTTTTTATTATTTAATTTTGAATTATTAATGATTTTTTCAATTTTTTTTAAATTATTTTAGTTTATTAATTACTTAGTTAATAATTAATTGATTAAAATTTAATTATTCCTAATTTATAAATAATAATTTTACTAAATTATTTTCAAAATCAGATTAATTTTTTTTTATAATTTATTTATTTTTTTTATTTTTAATAAATATTTTCTATTTTAAATACTTTCCATAATTATTAATACTTAATTTACTTAATTAATAATTATATAATTTAAATTTAATTATTTTCCAAATTTTAAAAGAATCTCTTATTCAAATTATGTTAACATATCAGAGATTTTATTTATTTATTTGTTTATTTACTCTTTTAAATTTAATAAATATACCTTATTTTAAATACTTTTCTTAATTACTTAAATTATTTAATTAATAATTAATTAATTTAAAATTTAAATATTTTTCAAATTTATAATAAATAATTTTATTAAATAATTTTCAAAATTAGATAATTATTTTTGTTATTTATTTATTTTATTAATAAATATTTTTTCCATTTTAGATTATTATAATTAATTAAATACTTAGATTATTTAATTAATAATTAATTAATTTAAAATTTATTTATTTTTCAAAACTTATGAAAATTATTTTTATTAAATTACTTTAAATTCCAGAAACTTTAATACTTAATTTAATTTAATTTGATAATTATTTTAAAATATTAATTATTTTGAAATTATTAAAAATTCTTTTTAATACATTAAACTTCAAAAATTCATAACTAATTCATTTTAAATCGGATTTTTGTGTATAATACCTTAAATTTTCAGAAAAATATGAAATTTTATTTTAAATTATTTTCTGGATTCAATTCTGTATTGTTTGGATTATTTTCTGTGCTACCTAATTACTTAATTATTTGATTATTATTTAATTACTTTAAAATTAAAAATTAATTTTAAATATGAAAATATTTTGAAACCCCTTGGTGGTGGCCAGTGGATCTCCTAGGGATATAACATGAAATCATTTTCAAACTATCTTATTTTAAAAATTATATATTTGTGTACTTAATACGTATATGTATTTTAAAACATTTTTAAACCTACATATATTATTAAATCCTTAATCTTGGGAGATCCACTTGGTGAAATCTTAAACCTAGTTATGTATGTGAAGAGCAATTCATGTGAGAGAAGGATTAGTGGGTGATTGTGTCCAATCATTCACTAATCACTTCATTAGGTTTCTTTACTTAGTGTTTTCATAGTCCTATATGTGTAGGTTGCACAAGCACTTAGCCTAGGTTCTCTTAGATCTAAGGACTTGATTGGTGTGTTTATATTTGCTGCATTTACCCTCTTTATGTTATGCCTAAGGGTTAGCTAACTCACTTTATTCCTGCTTAGTGTAGTGACACACTAAGGACAATAATTAAGGATTGTCTAGCGAACTTAGAATATTTCTAGGAGCTAGGATAGATCCCGGATTACTATGAAACTTTAAACACTAGTGCTTAGTGACATCTGAAATCCCCTAGAATTTTCTAGAATTTTCTGGACTCCTTAAAACACTTAATTAACAAACCCTAATTTACCCGTTAATTAAGCCTTAGAAACTTCAGAAAAATATAATAAATCTATTTTAAATCAGAAAAATACCCATAATATCTCAAACTCTCAAGAATTCTGTCCCCAACCTTAGATAATTAGGGCCCCTTAATTGGACATTAATCTGGACATTAATTCAACCTTAATCAAAAATCACCTTTTTGCCTTAATTAAATCATTAAAAATTATTAAAAATCCCAAATTTTCTCCAAAGACTTGGGAACACCTTCTTAGGTCATTTATGACCTTTGGCGGTGATCCCAATCAGTTTGGAGCTGATTTGGGCCAAACCCCAAAATATCCCTAATTTGACAATTTCGATAATTTATTTAATTGCCCCAACTTCTAAAAATCATAACTAATTACAGAAAACTCCAAAATGGGCAAACTAAAAGGCATTCAACTCACATTAGGGTCTAGTATTTATTAAAAATATTAAGATTTCATAAATCAACTAAAATCAAAAAGTCAACAATCCGGTCAAACTTAGTTCAAAACGAGACCAAAATTTCAGAAATTCATAACTTTGGATAGAAGAATCCAAATCGGGCATACTAACTGTCTAACTGATCAGGTTAAGGCCTAGTATTTTATAGAAATATTAGCTAGTCATAAATACCTTTTAATCAAAAAGTCAATTTTGGACCCCCTTTTGCTTAGTGTATAGGTGGGCCCCGAACCCCCTAAAACTCACTAATGCAATTTAAACTTTAAATATTATTACCCTAAGCATTAAAACTGACCTACATACCAAATTAAATAAAATGGATCTTAATTTGCTAAAATTTATACTTTAATTAAAATTTCCTTTTAGACCTACAACCAACCTGGACAGTAGGCAATTGTAACTAACTACCCAGCTTAGGATCTACCTCAGCTACATAGCTTTTCACACACATTTAGATGGTTTGTTAGGGCACCACTTCTAGACCTAGGCTAGGCCGGTGTTTACCTTTCTGTTGTGTGCCGAGATTTCTGAGATTTCACTGTATGTTGTGATTGAGATGATGCTGGTGTGTTTGTTTACTTTTACTGCACTCTGGGAATTGATGTGATTGCACGATAGACTACCCATAGGTTAGGATCGATCTTGATACTAATGATACTTTCTGCAGGTGGCCATGCTCATGCCATGCTAAAATAAAGGGGGGAAAATTCATGATTTAAATACTAACATTATTTCATGCAGATGCTCCAGAAATTGCTCAGCCCCCATAAATAAATGAGGGCTAATTAAAATCATTATTATAAATTACTACAGGTGCTACAGAGCTTGCTTAGCCCTCAAATAATTAAGAGCATGGCCAAGTGTGGCTGTGATGAGTACTTTTATTTTTATATAAATTGCTTGGGATAATATAAACTGCTTGGGATGATTTTCATTAGGATAACCTTGCAGGAGAGTCTAGATTTACTGCTTTCATTTAATGTAACTATTTGTAATATTGGTTGAGAGTTGTGAAAGTCTATTTTGAGTGGGGATGCTGAAACCCAAAGGTTGGATGCCCAAAGAGAAAAGGACACCCAATATGAGGATAGTCCTTTTCTATTTGGGAATCCAAATTTGGATTATTCTACTACCCGAGGAGTCCAAGGAAGCTGAGGTCCAAGGAGTCCGAGGAAGCTCAGATCCAAGGAGTCTAAGAAAGAGAAGATCAAGAAGATGAAGACCAAGTGTATCCCACTCAAAATAACTTGCGTCAGTCTTAGGATAAGAAATCCGTATTGTTGGCAGTGGTGCCCGACCACTTTAATTTTCTGCAGACCCTGGGTTGTAATTAAGGACAGTTGGCCTATGGACATTTAATTGATTTGTTTAATTATGTATTATGCTTGCTTTAATGATGATTGCGTATAGGTTGTACGCTTTTCATAGTTTATTGGCGATCTGCATGCCGCTTTTGTTTTAGCCGGATTTCGTTAGGACTCTCTAAGGACCAAAACCTTTTCTACTCGCAACTAATATTTAAAATTGTAAGTTTTAAGCAATTTAGAAACTTAACGACCTAGGGAATTGCCGGAATCATCCGGGGTCGCATGCATATTAATACATTTCTCTTTCCTTCTATAAGACACTTCCCGCCTGCGGGTAGAGTCCGGATAATCTGACCTCTGAGGATGAGGTGCCGGACCTGGGGAAGCCCAGTCTAATTCTAAAAATTATTTTATAAGCCTTTTTAAAGTTCTGTGCATACCTGATTTGGATACTTTAACCAGCATGCATTGCATTAGAAATCAACTAAATCAAAATTTTAGTTGCATTAGTCATAGGAGCATTCACCCGACATCAGTCCGGGGCCAATTAGGAAATCCTCTAGATGTCGGCCCTATTTTTTAGAACTATAACCCACCTACCCATCTTTCATAAATGACTGGACAGCATGGTTTTAAAGCGATTAGGTGGTTAGCTGGCTCCCCCTTCCAGGCTGGGGTAAGTCCAAGTTTTGCATTGCATTAGTTAGGACACGGGTGTTAGTGTTGCGTATAACACTAAACCCATTAGATTTAGGATTCAAGGCTACTATTGTTTCGTAGTACGCCTCATCAGTAGGTAGGTCTTCTGTCTTCCAGAGACCCTAAACCCTACATATCCGCGTCACACGGATGACGCCACCTCCATCCTTCCCTCCTGCATGTTTCGAGTGCATGATTTTATTTATTTTTCTCCAGTTTCTTCTCACTACCTTAGTCCCTCCGGATGCTGATGTGAGCCGTGCATGTTGACTAAGCCTAGTTGAACCTCTCTTTCCCTTCGAGTAGGACTTCCTAGTCTTCCCCCTATGTGCCAATCCCAATTCAGAAAGTATAATATAGAATCCTTAATCGAGAGTATTCTCAGGCTCCGGCTTGAGATGTAATTAACCACGGGGCTTGCGCCCGTGGGAAACTGAATCCCACTCTCAAATAAACCCCATTCGAGCTAATGTATCGGATGGGTGGGGGAAACCCGTTACGATCAGATCATATATATTATTACCCATCGGGTGTGCTGGTGAGAGCCGCTATCCTCAATGGTTAATCATATGTGTGATCGAATCTGCCCTTCCATTGGCCAGATACTGTCTCCCCTCACGGCGATGGTGTTTGTAGTCCTTTCGGAGGTCCACAGGTTTCTAGCGACCACGGTGGGATAAGTTTCTCTCTCCATCTTTGGATTCTATATTATTCTTTCTTGTGTGTACTCCAGGATTGGTACTCCTTAGATTAGGATCGTCCTTCTTTTTCTTAGTTAGGGTTCCCCCCTAGCTAGGTTTCTTTCTTTCCGTTCTTCTTAGTTAGGGTTTCCCCTGGCTAAGCTTCCTTTCCTTCTGACCTTCTAGGTCATTCCGTCCCTATCTATCATTCATCTTCTCGTTATTTCTTACTAATCATTTTAAATTTCTTTTCTTCTTCTTGGCAGACAGTGCCATGGCTTCCTTCATGCCTTCCGTTACTTTCAGTTTTGGTTCTGACGCGCGGGTGACACTTCCTGAGTCCCTGCTAGCCAGTCCTCCCGCTGGAGGAATCACTTTTGGTTCCTTCACTGACTCGGCCTTCGTCACTCTTGGCGGGCCGACCCCTGCTGAGGCTGCTGCCTACTCTCCTCCCCAGAGGAGAGCTCGCGCAGCCATGTGACCTTTTGGACGTCCAGTTGCTCGGCGGACAGCCCGGGCACCTGCTCGTCCTACTCCTGTTCGTGTGCAGCCGGCACACCCTGTGGTTAGGCAGCCAGTGCCTAGACCACTCCCAGTTCAGCCCACTCGTCCAGCGGTTAGGCGACCAGTGCCTACCGCACCTGTTGTTCAGACTGCCCCGGCCCCTCAGCGCCGGCATGCAGTAGTTACCCCTGTTGTTACTCCGGTAGAGGCAGCTCGTGTTCGGGTTCCCCCTCCTTCTTCCTCCAGGAAGAGGGTGCCCAGACCGAGGCTCCTTCGCCTTCCTCCCGTCGGGTTTCAGCTTTCGCTCGACTGTCTCACCCAGAGACCCTCGTGCAGACCCCGACACTTCCCGTACTTCCTATTCCCCTGTCACTCAGGCAGTGGGTTCAGATGTTGCTTCGTCTTCCGCCTCCGGCCTTGGGAGAAGGGCCCGGAGGAATAGAAACCGTAGACTTCGGTTGGCTGCATCCGAGGCAGATAGACAGCGGATGGCAGATTCGTTGGCTCACTAGGAGCCAGTTCAGAGGAGAGTGGTCCCCAGGCAGCGGGCACCACGACCAGTTGCAGTTTCCCCTACCTCGGACGTTACAGTTGCCCCTGAGATAGCAGCGGTTCAGGGAGGACGCTTCTCTCCACTGACACATAGTGGTGATGAGAAGGACGTTGCTCGCATTGCGGCGGCTCCTCCTGTCACTACTACTTTACCACGCGCTAGGGTCCCCAGGGATGATGCTGCTCGAACCCTCTCTCAGAGGATTCGGAGCATTATCCGCTTAGCGCGGGGTCGAGGCCCTGTCAGTCGAGAGAGGTTACTCCACCAGATTTCTCAGGCGTCCGTTCAGTTGCAGAGCCAGACTGCTAGACAGAGGTATAGGTGGCAGAGAGGACAGCCACCCAGGCAACTGTTAGTTCAGTTTCGTTGGCGAGACCACAGACAGTTACTTCAGTTGTTGGACGACGCCCACGTCGTCATGGACAGAGGCAGCAGTTGGAGCCTCCCAGACCCCAGCTCCCTTCAGTTGTAGTAGCCCCGCAGCAGTCAGTTGTCCCTACTGGGTCCCGTCGCAGTAGATGGGTGTGGAGACGACGACAGGCAGAGTCCCCTGTCGATGCAGTACAGCCAGTTCAGGCAGTTGAGCAGTTAGAGGCAGTTGTTCCTCCGGATCAGAGGCAGTTCCATGGTCTGTGATGCAGCGACGGACGATGATGTTGCAGTTTCTCCTAGTGGTTCACCGGTTCGGGCAGAGCCAGCCCTTAGCCCTTACGAGACTTCTTCCCCTTTGAGTCCGTATGCGGAGGACTTCCATCAGACCCTCTACGAGGATGATGCACTTGAGGATGACTTACTCGAGGAGGAGTCAGATGGAGATATACCAGTGCACAGAGTATGCGTGGTTACTAGACGTGGCCACTCAGACGAGCAGATAGAGGCAGATGATGATGATGAGCAGGGAGAAGCTGAGGTAGGAGGATCTCCCCGGTCAGTTGAGATAGATGCCACAGTGCTACAGTTACAGACTCAGATGGCAGAGATGGCCAGGGCCATGGCAGCGATGACAGCTCAGTTGACAGCTTTGGGGGCGATGCCCCAGATGACGGGCGTAGGCACTCCTGCTACGTCCAGGGACGAGCCAGCAGCACCACCTGTAGTAGCACCAGGTCCTGTGGGAGTAGACAGGGCCCAGAGAGCAGTTCCAGTGGCACCTACAGCAGTTGCTTTTACTACCCCAGTCCAGAGTCAGTCAGTTCAGTTGTCAGCCGGACAGATTCAGGATCTGATTGCCCAGAAGGTCGAGCAGGCCATTTCCTCCAGGAAGTCTGGAGAGGTAGTTAGCAGGGGGCGTCCTTACCCAGTAGAGTACGAGCACGAGCCCTACCCCCCTGGTTTTGTCCCTCCTAGGTTCAGAGTCTTTATGGGTTTGGGAACCCAAGGCAGCACGTGGCCCAGTACCGAGCCATCTGTTGCAACATAGGAGGGAACGATGCACTGATGTTGAGACTTTTTGTCAGCAGTTTAGTTGGGGTGGCCTTTGCCTGGTACGCCGATCTCCCCAACGATTCAGTACGCACCTTTGCAGAGTTGGAGCAGTTGTTTGTTCAGAGGTTTGTCAGTGCAGAGCACCGAGTTACAGTTGGAGAGCTAGTTGTGACTAGACAGCGGCCCCGAGAGCCTCTCCCAGATTATATAGTCAGATGGAGGAACCTCAGCCTACAGTGTGAGCCCCAGTTACAGGAGCAGCATGCAGTAGAAATTTTGTTGAAGAACATAGATGGTCCGATAGCACCTTATCTGAAGGGTTTCAGCATCAGAACCTTTCAGAAGTTGTTGACAAAGGTGATCAGTTTGCAGGACAGCATACCCGATGCAGTCCCTCCTAAGGTTGAGAGTCAACCTTCACGTAGACCTCAGCGGCAGGAGTCGTCAGGAGCACCTCCACCTAGGAGAGGGGAGGTACACAGTACTTATGGACCATCAGATAAGGGCAAGAAGCCCTTAGTCAGTTCAGCACCACCTCAGCAGTCTCACACACGGGCCAGTCAGCAGTGCAGTCTAGACCCTCCCGTAGGACCCCAGAGAGTCAGCAGTACCTACGGGAGAAGCTTAGTAAGGAATATCCCTTTAAAAGGGAAAGTGTGATGAAGATCTTCAAGTTCCTTACTAAGAGAAACATCTTAACATTCCCGAATAATAATAGAGTGGAAGAGGAAGGGCAGACAGAACACCCACTCTATTGTCCATTTCACAGACATATCGGGCATGTTATAGAAGACTGCTATGTGTTCAAGGACAGAGTTGAGAAGCTCATGGCTAGTGGGCAGATCCACCTACAGGACAGCGACCTGGTTCAGCCCAAGGGCAAGACACCTCAGACAGTTCAGATGATCTCGGGCTCCAGTAGTTGTAGTGACAGCCAGAGTGGCAGACAGAGCAGTCGTAGCAGATCACCCAGAGGTTCTGAGGGAGAGTGGCAGCTAGCACTCTCTCGGAAGACGAAGCAGATGATCCGGCAGACAGTTCAGAGTTCAGAGGCAGTTGAGAGGAGGCCTACCCAGGCCAAGTCGACAGTTGCCAGCCCAGTTTCTTCGCCAGCACCTTTTTTTCTTCTTTTTTGTTGTAGTGCCTATAGAGCACATTTCTTTTCCTATTTTATGTAATAAAAAGATGTATGAAAAGGAAAAGTTTGTTGTAACTTCCGAGGGGAAGACGGGACGCCTTCCAGCACTTACGCTGAAGGATTTCGTTCTCCCTTCAACTGATGATGAAATAATAGAAGAAGGTGATTCTGGCTACTTCTGGTGTTCTGTTCCTGCTTTTATTTCTTCTAGCACTCGCTCTTTCAATATTTTACATGTTTCTTGTGATGATTCTGTATGTGATGAAGAGTCTGAGTGTGATGATGAGGAACCGGTCTTTATGATTCCGGAGGGTGGTTGTTACATGGATTCAGAAGATGAATCCGAGAACCCACTCCAGTCACTTTCCTTGGAGCCAACACATGCCATCACCGCTGAACCAAGTGAATCTCCTGTCAAAGATGACACGATACAGGAAGTTCACTTGCGTTCAGGGAAGGTTCTTCCACCTAGAATGGCTAAGAATACAAAAGAAAAAGATAAGAACATTGTTACCCAGCAGGACGATCCTATCCCTTCCTCCCAAGAGCAGTCTAAGGAGAAAGGGAAAGGCCCTCAGCTGGAGGTCGATTACAATGTGTTGGCCCATTTAAGGAAAATTCCTGCCCTTCTCAGTGTCTATGACGCTTTGATGATGTCTTCTGACTTGAGAGAGACCCTGGTAAAAGCACTACTCGAACCAGAGTCCTATCAAGCCTTCTTTGCTTCTGAATCTATTGGAGATGCATGCCTTTTGAGAGAGATGCCATGCATTACCTTTTCAGATCGCGATCTCCTCTTGGGTACCTCTGATCACAATCGTCCTTTGTATGTCACCGCTGAAGTCAATGGTTATGAGTTGAACAGGGTCCTCATTGACCAAGGAGCTTCAGTAAACATCCTGAGTTATGAAACTTTGAAGAGCCTCTCCCTGGGTCATTTGAAGTTAACCTCTGATAAGATTATGTTGAAAGGCTTCAATGACCAAGGACAGCGTGCCCTAGGGTCTATCACCCTACCCCTGAAGTTTGAAATTTCCTTACTGAGGCAAAGTTTCATGTGATCGAGGCCGATACTTCATACAGGGCTCTCTTAGGAAGGCCCTGGATTCATGAGTATGGAATGGTGCCCTCACCCTGCACCAATGTATGAAGTATATGAGGAATGAAGTCGAGTACTCCATTCCCGGGGATACCCAACCCTTTTCCGTGCACGAGGTCTCTATTTACGATGATGCTGAGCATTACATACCTCGTAAAAAGAGTAAACCTCCTTCTGCCCAGTCACCAGTGACACCTGCCAGTACTGTACAGGGTCCTGTACAGCTACCTGCGCGAGGTCCGTCACAGGTTAGTATTGAGGCAGATACCTCCACTGCAGATCCTGTTAGATCTCCTTTCCAATTTGCAGTTGGGCACGATGTTCCCCCTAGTAGAGGTAGGGGAGAGCGAGGTAGAGGTAGAGGTAGAGGATCGACTCGCCCGCCTCGAAACTACGACACTCAAATTCCTCCTCCCTCATATCTTTACGCTTCTCCTTTGACTGTCGAGTCCGACTCCTCTGACGATGAGATGATCATTACCCCTCATCGCTCAGCTCCCTCACCAGCCCCGGACTTCACTGATTATAGTTCACTACCTACCTTTTGTAGGTACCTGATACCCGAGGGTGGTTTAGTTATTGACAGTGGTTCAGACGAGGAAGTAGACCCCCGACGTCAGACCACTAGTCAACAATCCCTTTCCCGTCAGATACGTGGAATAAGAGTTGAGGAGTCTCACCAAAGATCTTTGGTCACCCCCTCCACTAGTGATGGTGGTACACTACAAGTTAGAGGTCGCCCTCCGCCTCCTCTGTACGAAACCTTTGTGCCACCACGAGCTAGTGAGTGTGCCTCGTTATCCCATAGTGTAGGTGCCCCACTGGGTCCTGAGAGTCAGGGTTCAGCGGAGACCGCTATGGATAACAGGGTCACAACTGCCCTCGTTATTTTTCCCCTTTCGTGGAAGACTGTGTAGAGCGGGGTGCAGTTATCTCGACTTGGTCAGATGAACAAGCTCTACGACAGGCTCGTGTTTGGCGGACCGATATGCCTCAGACTAAGCAAGGTTTAGGTTATGTCGAGCAAGCTCACCTAGCCATGCTAACATTCGAGCGGTTTCCCACTCATATTCGGTTGTTTCTCTTACCGATAAAGAAGACCCGGGTGATGATGAGATAGAGTACTTGATGCTCCTCAAGAGTTTGAAGATGGCATCACTTCTGCCATGGATGAATTGTGTGAGGTAAACTTAGGCACTGAATCAGATCCTAGACCTATTTTTCATAGTGTCTTGTTATCTGACTCAGAGGCTCAAGAATACATCGAGCTACTCTCAGAGTTTAGAGATTGCTTTGCCTGGAACTACACCGAGATGCCTGGTCTAAATCCAGATGTAGCAGTCCATAAACTAGCCATTAAGTCTGATGCAGTCCCTGTTAAACAAGCACCTCGTAGGATGAGGTTAGAAATAGAACAACAGGTGATCGCTGAAACTAAGAAGCTTATAGAGGCCGATTTCATTCGTGAAGAGAAGTACCCTACTTGGCTTGCCAACATTGTTCCAGTCCGGAAGAAGAACGGGCAGATTCGTGTCTGTATCGACTTCCGTGATTTAAACAAGGCATGTCCTAAGGACGATTTTCCTCTTCCTATCCCCGAGCTTATGGTGGATATAGCATCATCCCATAGCATTTTCTCCTTCATGGATGGTTCATCTGGTTACAATCAGATAAAGATGGACCCCGAGGAGGAGAAGTTTACTGCGTTTCGCACACCTATAGGTGTGTTCTGCTACAAGGTGATGCCCTTTGGTCTCAAGAATGCCGGGGCCACCTATCAACGTGCTATGACTGTTATCTTCGACGAGATGATACACGAGCAAGTTGAATGCTATGTGGATGATCTGGTAGTCAAAAGCAAGGTCCGTGGAGATCACCTTCGAGATCTACGAATCGTTTTTGAACGCCTGCGCAAATATGATTTGAAAATGAATCCCCTAAAATGCGCATTTGGAGTTAGTGCAGGAAAGTTCCTAGGGTTTATAGTTCGCTACCGTGGCATTGAGATTGATCCTTCCATGATCAAAGCCATAGTAGATCTAAAACCCCCTAAAAGCCTTACCCAGCTAAGGTCTTTTCAAGGAAAGCTAGCCTTCCTGCGGAGATTTATCTCCAACTTGTCTGGTAGGTGTCACCCCTTTGCTGCCCTAGCAAAGAAAGACGCCCGCTTTCACTGGGATGAGCGTTGTCAGGAGGCCTTTGAGAGTATAAAGCGCTACCTGATAAACCCCCCTGTTTTAGCTGCACCCATCCCAGGGAGGCCGTTAATTCTCTACACTACGGCCCTGGATGAGTCCTTGGGTGCATTGTTGGCTCAGGAGAATGAGGAAGGCAAGGAGAATGCCTTGTACTACCTCAGTAGACGGTTGATACCCGCAGAGCTGAAGTACCCGCGATGGAAAAGCAGTGTCTAGCTTTGATCTTTGCGGTACAGAAGCTCAGGCATTATATGCTTTCACACAAGGTCAACCTAATCTCTCGAGTCAACCCTTGCAGTATCTGATGACCCGTCCGACCCTCTCAGGTCGTCTGGCACGATGGTCTATGATCCTACTGCAGTTTGACATCACTTTCGTCCCTCAGCGGGCCGTCAAAGGACAGGCTCTAGCTGATTTTCTTGCTGCTCACCCGATCCCTGCAGACTCCCCACTCAATGATGAGCTGCCTGACGAGCTAATCATGAGTGTGGATGAGCAGGAGTCCCCTACTTGGGAGTTTTACTTTGACGGTGCGTCATCCGTTAGAGCCTTGAGCCCGAACGAAACTCCTATAGTTAGGGTAGGTCTGGGCCTCATTTTCGTATCCCCTGAAGGTCACACTCTGAGATATTCCTACAGTCTTTCAGAACCTCGTACCAATAATGAAGCTGAGTACGAAGCTCTGATTTTAGGACTAGAGTTGGCCATTCAGATGAATGTCATGCGGGTGAAAATCTTTGGAGACTCACAACTGATTATAAATCAAGTAGCGGGAGTCTACAAAGTACTTAAGCCGGAGCTCTTGCCCTATCACAACAAAGCAATGGAGCTCTTGTGTTTGATTCCTGAAGTGACCTTAGCTAAAATCCCTAGATCTGCCAATGGCAAGGCAGATGCATTAGCTAAGTTAGCAAAGGAACTGGCTGACCCAACTGGCAACCCACTGTCTATCGTTGTCCAGTGCCGTCAAGCCCTATGCCCCGCAGACCTGTCTTCTCCCGATCAGACCCTCACAGTGTTCTCAGTTGAGGAAGAATCAGACTGGAGAGTACCCTTTATAGAGTATTTGAAGCATGGCAGGCTTCCAGATGATAGATCTCTTGCTGCCCAGATCAGAAAGAGAGCCTATCATTCACTTATGTGAACGATACCTTGTATCGACGCTCTTTCGACCAAATGTGGTTGCGTTGCCTCAACAACGAGGAGGCTCGCAAGGTCATGGGCGAGATACATGAAGGTCTTTGCGGTGCTCATCAGTCCGGACCAAAAATGAAAGGCAGAATTAAACGCCTCGGTTACTATTGGCCGACTATGATCCGTGATTGCATGGAGCACGCTAGAAAGTGCCACCAGTGCCAAATTCATGGCACGGTGATTCACCAACCCCCTAATCCGCTGCACCCTACTGTATCATCTTGGCCATTCGAGGGCTGGGGCACGGATGTAGTGGGTCCTATTGACCCTCCTTCCTCTAAGGGTCATAGGTTCATTTTAGCTGCCACTGATTACTTCTCTAAGTGGGCAGAGGCTGTGCCACTTAAGGAAGTCAAATCAGAAGATGTGATGCGTTTCTTTCGTGATCATATTATCTATCGTTTTGGTGTCCCGCGCCGTATCATTTCAGATAACGGCCCGTCGTTTAGAAGCACCAAAATTGCCAGATTTGCCCGCCGCCATAACATCAATTGGCGATACTCTTCAATTTACTATCCCAAGGCCAATGGCTTGGCGGAGGCATTCAATAAGACTCTCGCAATTAATAAGAAAAATCTTGGTTGCAAACAAACGAGAGTGGCACGATAGACTTCCCGAAGCACTATGGGCCTATAGGACTACATACCGTACTCCTACTCAGTCTACCCCATATGCTTTGGCTTTCGGGGTCGAGGCCGTCCTCCCACTTGAGGTCGAGCTCCCCTCGTACGTGTGGCAGTCAGCCACAATCTTTCCA